>KV441916.1:95191-129310 GCA_001650995.1 Gongronella sp. w5
CCATTGTATAGTCTTGGGTACGCGTCGCGTCGCGTGACGCGTCAGATTCTCCTTTTTTGCTCTATTTCAAAACCCGCTTCCTGTATTCATTTTATAATTTCATAGTCTTTTTTATACCTCCTAACCATCGTTTTACAAAGTTTCATGTCATTCGAGCCATTATTGATCAATACAGACGAGATTAAAGTGGTAAGTTTTACAGATGGCACTGCAGAAAAATTGACTTTGCGACATTTTTTTTTGCGAGAGTACGGTACAGTATGAGATAAAAATGGGTGGGGCCGTTTTTCGTTCACTTTGAATGAACGATGGCGTGCTCTACGGGTACATCCTTGGTATCTGCTTGCCGCGCTCATCAACACCATACATACGTATGATGCGTTTTTAGCTCGTGGATGCGTCAGCGCGTCTGTGTCGCACGTTCTCGCGATGGCAAGATTTCCCCGAAAAAAAAATCAAAAATCATGCATCTCTCGTCAACCAGCAGTTCAAGCTCGCGCTTTTTTGGCCCTTCTCATCGTTTCTCCACGCAAAGTTGCTTATCTGCAAATTTGGCGTCATTCTGGGAATCCATTTTTTCGATTTTTGTTTTTGGCCGGGTTCATGCATCTGGCGTGTTTTCGAAAAAACGCGCCCAAATCGGCACCCGGATAGAAAGAGATGATGTTTGAGGGCCCAATTATCGACTATTTTCGAGTTTCCTCGGCAATCGACTAGCCTACAGTATTCTTTTAGCAAAAAGTCAACGCGTAAATAAAAAACGGGGAAAAAGTTGCTATTGTGCAAGGTTCAAGTGCCGCTGAAACAACAAGAGCGCGGCGCCCCAAGCCATTTTGAGCACCTGTTCTTCCCCGACTCTTTTTTTTTTTTTTTTTGCACTAATGCTTTACGTGATCGGCCTTGGCCTGTCTGACGAGACGGATATCACTGTCAAGGGCTTGGAAGCCGTCAAAAAGTGCGAACGTGTGTACTTGGAAGCGTACACATCGATTCTGACGGTCGGCAAAGAGAAGTTGGTAAGCACATGGCGAGTGTTTTGTCCGCCCAAAAGACCTGATCGATCCTGAATTAACAAAAAAAAATTGTGAATTGTGATTAGGAAGCATATTATGGCAAGGAAGTGATCATTGCTGACCGTGAAATGGTCGAGTCCGAGAGTGACGCGATTCTTGCCAATGCTGATAAGGTGGATGTTTGTTTTTTGGTGGTGGGCGATCCTTATGGGTAAGAAATAAGAGATGACCGCGCGTGTTGTCGCCCGGCTTACACGCATTTTCTCTCGATGGCAGTGCGACGACACACACGGATTTGGTGATTCGTGCACGCGAATTGAATGTGCCTGTGCAGGTGATTCACAATGCGTCGATCATGAACGCGGTGGGCGCGTGTGGTCTGCAATTGTACAATTTTGGCCAAACAATCTCGATTGTGTTTTTCACCGAGACGTGGCGCCCGGACAGCTTTTACGACCGCATTAACGAGAACATGAAATTGGGTCTGCACACACTGTGCCTGTTGGACATCAAGGTCAAGGAGCAGAGCATTGAGAACATGGCGCGTGGACGCAAGATTTATGAGCCTCCCCGGTACATGACGGTGAACCAGGCCGTTGAGCAATTGTTGGAAATTGAGGAGACGCGTGCCCTGGGTATCTGTGCGGGCGACCGCCTTGCCATTGGCTGCGCGCGTATTGGCACGGACTCGCAGCAGATTGTCGCTGGTACGCTCAATGAGCTAGTGGACGTTGATTTTGGTGGTCCCCTGCACTCGCTCGTTCTCATTGGCACTCGCATGCATGAGCTCGAGTCCCAATTCATCCGTGACTATGCTGTCAACAAGGACTCGTTTGATCGCATCGTCAAGGAATCATACCAGCTGCATTAAAAACCTCCCTTTTTGTCTCCCCTTGCTACAGTATCATATCTGCGCAACAAAAAATATTCAACGCCGCCCCATCCACAACCCATGAACTCGGACCCATGGGTTTCATCTATTTTTTACGCCTTAGATTTTTTTTTGAAATAAAACTTTTTTTTTCTCGTTCTTTTTGATTTTATTTTTTCATCTGCTTGTTCCCCATCCCCAAATCAACGCATAATCAGCATGTCATCAAACCAAGATCTCGACAAGAATATTGAAAAGGCGAAAAACGAGCTGCACGGCTCAATTGACCAGGCCGGCAAGGCGGCTGAGGACGCAGTGCACAAGACAGCCGGTGCAGCCAAGCAAGGCATCGAAAAAGTGGGCGATTCGGCCAAGCGAGCGTCACATGCGGCTTCGGAGGAGTTCAAGGACTTGTCAGGCAAGGTCAAGCCGGAGATTGAACGCGCGGAAGCCTACTTGAAACGGCCCACTTCTTGCAGTTTCCTTCAGGGTAAAAAAAAAAAAAAAACCAGCTCCCTGCCACCGCAATTGGCCTCTGACCCCCCTCTCTTCTGTTTTTTTTTCCTTCTTTAGGTGTACTTGTTGGAGCCGGTCTTGTGTTGATTTATGCCAAATTTATTGCGCGTCCTGACAGCTCCATCCGCCTTTAATCACTTAGGCAATAAAAAAAAGTAAAAAAAAGAAAAGACCGCGATGAAACATGTAATTACCGTACGCTGTAAAAGAGCACAGCCCTCAATCTCCTTCTTGGTCACACAAGAGCAAAAATCTAAAAAAAGGGGGAGAGGAATTGCCAATGGCTCGTGGCCCGGCGCGCGCCTCCCTTTCCTTCGTTTCCAACAATCAATTCTTCTTTCTTGTTCTTTTTTTTCTTTTTGACTTGACAACTTGCCCGAGTCGCCCGCTGCGACGCGCCCTTTTTTTGTTCTTTTATTGTTCCCCTGCACCTTCTTTTGTTGTATTTTATATTTTTCTTTTTAAACTCGCGTTCTCGTTGTTTTTTTCTTTCCTTTCCCCCCTCACGCTTTCCCGCCCGACCTCGTCTTTGACGTCTTTTGTTTGCCTCCTATGCTAAGTAGGTTTGGACTCGGCAAAGCGTCCACGACTTTAGACACGCTTCTCGACAATCGACGCGTGACGCTGCCCGAGGTGCTTGCGGTCGAGGACTGTCTGCTGCAAGTGCAACTACGACACAAACAGCTGATCGACTTGTAAGCCGATTTTTTTGTTTTATGCACGCCCGGGGGACGAAGGGCGGGGGTGGGCTTTGACGAATTTTTCTTCTTCTTCTTTTTCAACTAGTATGCGGCAGCCGCTCGTGATCAGCCAGCTCATCCGGTTTCTGGTGATTGACGATGCGGCGCACGCGTGGGTTGCGTGCGAAATCCTCGCGTCTTCGATCCCTGCGCTCATGGACGCGCTCTTGTCCCAGCACCACGAATTGTTGACCGTCTATTGGACGCTGCTCTATCAGGATTACCAGCTGACACGCGCACAGGTCGCCTACTTTGTCAAGATCAATACGGTCTTGCTGACGCGCCGTCCCGCAGATATGGTGCGCTTTGTCGCGAGACTCACGGACGTTTTACCCCATTGGATCAATCATATCCATGATCCACACGGCGCATTGCTGGCCGATCTTTTGCTTTCCCTCATCGAATGCGAATTGGCCCCTAAAGCAACAGGCATTGCCAAGGTAAAGGAAAAAAAAAAAGTGAGGAAAGAAAAAAAAAAGAAAAAAAAAGAAAAAAAAAGAGCAAATGAACTAGGTGCCATTGAGCGAGATCGGACATCCGTGTTCATCCTTTTCTTTGCCCAGTGGCTACGCGACCAAGGCCTCACCGAGCTCCTTTTGCAGCAATTGCAACCAGACAAGGATGCCATGGTAAGAAATGTGCCATGAAAAGAGCGTCAAAAATGAAATTGGTCTGGAAAGAGGAGACACTGATTCTTTTTTTTTATTTTATTTCATTTGAGAGTAGCACCATCAGACGGCCGAGCAATTGTTTGCCGGGATCCTTAGGCTGGGCCAGACATCACATCAAGAACTCCAATCCATGGGCCACAATGATCTGGTTCATGCATTTGCAAGGTAAGACAGGAAAGGAATGGCTTGTCAATGAGGATGAAAACGAGCCCGTGACACGCGTGTGACCATCCAATTGACGATTTTTTTTTCTTTTTGTTTGTCCAGTGAGCAGACCATGCACCAATTGATGGACATGATGCTTGATACCAAGGCGCCCGAAGCCGTCGATAGCTTCCTTGTTGGTGCACGCTTGCTCATCCATTTTGTGCGCTACAATGACGATCGCCAACAGGAACAGGCGCCGCCACGACCGCAGCAGGCGGAAAACAGCCTTTCCCAACGCACAAAAATCCTCATCCCCATGATCCAATGCGCCACCACAAAGATGCATGCCTTTCTAGACTTGCTGGAGCAGCCACGGTCACAGGTAGGCATGATTCTCAAAGAAAGAAAAAATAGAAAGAGGCTCATTTTTTATTCTTTATTATTATGTACGCGCAGAACAAGACCCGATTTGGCATGGAGCGCCTGGTGCTATTGGATTTGCTTTCCGAGTGGTTGCACTGCGCCAATCTGGCGGGCATTGATGAATATGGACTCGAGCTCAAGGCCATGTACCATTCTCATCGCATCATCCCGCGCATTCTGGTAAGAAACTCGGTGAAACTAGGCCATTGCGTGGCTATACCGGACGCTTGGCACGTCCACATGACACCTGACGCGTATCTTGCTTCTTTGTTTTTATGCTTGTCGCGCCAACAGGATCTCTTTTTCGCACATCCGTCGTGCAATCTCGCACATTCGGTCATTTGCGACATGGTGGGCCAAATCTTCGAGTGCCAGCGGCTGGATCAACTAGCCAATCGCAACCTGCTCTTCTCAGTAAGCCAGCAAGCCATAGCATAGCATAGAATGAGCATCATCTTATCGTTTCCCTTTTTTTCCGTTCAAAATAAGGTCTTTGTGGACGCCGAGTTGATTCAACGCATACTTGAGGCATATGAGCACGACGACGACGAAGCATGGCAAGGGTTCCTATTGGGCACGCGACATCAAGTAAACTAATTTTTTTTTCTTTTGGCAGTAGTGAAAAAGACGAGAAAAAGGAGAAAACTGTGCCAATGGAACAAATCGAGGATCACCATGATGCCAGCAGCAGGGAAAAAGAGAATGGCAATGGTGTTATTAGTGCAAGCGACCATGACAGCGATGATTCCAGCGGTTTTGCTTCCAAGGATGGCGACAATGGCGCGATCAATGCCGATTTTAAGGATTCCATCCCGAATGACCCTGTCAATGGTACCAGCAATGGCATCCATGAATCGCCAGCAGAGTCTCGAAAAATGGCTTCGCGTCGGCCGGGGTACATGGGTCATCTTGTGCTGATGACACGTGCCATTCTGACACTATTTGGGCAACAGCCGCGTCTGGAAGAGGCGCTGCGCGACAAGTTGCCGTGGGCTGCGTGGCAAAAGCTGTCCTTGTCGCTGATGGACACGTACAAGAGCTGGGAACATCCGCTCGTACCAATGCCGAGCGCAAGCGACTTGAAGGAGCCAAAACGCCAACCTTCGCCCAATCCACCACCACCAGCTTCCATGCAGCCGCCCACATCGACGCCCAATGGCTTCCCGCTGCCTCCACCTCC
Source organism: Gongronella sp. w5 (assembly GCA_001650995.1). Taxonomy (NCBI): domain Eukaryota; kingdom Fungi; phylum Mucoromycota; class Mucoromycetes; order Mucorales; family Cunninghamellaceae; genus Gongronella; species Gongronella sp. w5. The sequence goes on from KV441916.1 coordinate 100,753, forward strand.
CATTTACCTGTCGCCATCGTCGTCTCTCGAGGTAAAATGACGAAAAGGAAGAAAAAAACACGCCAATTACGTTCCATTTTGACATTCTTGTCGTTTAGATTCGAATGACGGCAAGATGAACGCGTTTTTTTTCTTTCTTTGCTTTTTTGTGATAATTTTGACCTTGTTGTACGATTGATACCCCCCGTCGCACTCGTTGAAGCGCGCACCCTTTTGCACTTTCTGCTTTTTGTCTGGGTTTTACCGTTTTCTTTCATTAAAGCACACCACGAATCCATTCCATAGAACCCGAAAAATAGCAATTTAGCCCGTGTCTTGGCATGCTGGCCGTGGCTCATTGGTTTTTAGCACGGAAATGACTCACCTGCTCGTAATCCCCCTTTTTCTACCCCACGGTTTGATTTTATTGTTCCTCGGTACGGTTTCCGCGGGATGATGGGTGCCGGCGCGCAAAGGCTGCGCATTTTTGACATGTTCCAAGTACACATCCGCCACCATACCACGGACTAATGGTTTCTGGGTGGTTTTACGCGTCTTGACGCGCATTGCCGCGCATAAATGATTTTACCGTGATCGGTGTCCCTTTTTTTCCCTGGATTGTCAACGCCACAGCAATCCTTGTTCGGCCCGTCGGACTCAACAAAAAAAAAAAAAAAAATGAAACCGTGGGGGAAATAAATGTGCCCTGAGCGCCACGGACACGTTTGCTTCGCCCAATGGCTCAAAGCGCGCCTTGTTTCATGCACGTTGTCTTGCCAATTGCGGATCACGCGCTCACCTCACGGCGCAACCCGCCTGACATTTACCCTGGCACGGCCAACCCTTGTTCGCCCGAGCTTTGCTGCAAAAGTATCGGCTTTTACGCACTGGCAAAGAAAAAGACAATAAAGAGAAGACAAAAAAAAAAAAAAAACGGAAAACGATAACAGTGGCGTTAAAGCATGGCCACTTTTCTTGTAGTAGGCCCAGCTAGTGGACAGAAGTGCTAATGGCATGTGATTTTGAATACAGTCGCATTGGCCAGGGAACACATGACCTCGTGCTTGCATCATGCTATCTCTCGTCCAGTAAGATTGGAGCGGGGGCAGGGTAGGACGCCAATTGGGACGCGGTCTGGCGCGTTTAGTCGCAAGCGCGCTTTATCTCTTAAAATTAAGCGTTTGACCCGGTCCGTCACCATCCCAATTCGCTTTCTATTTGTCCACTGCCATGCAAAAAGGCAAACAGATTGAGATAGAGTTTTTGCCCTGGCAATGACAATGAATTGGCCCATGACCAATCCAAAATCAGGGAGGGGGTGACAATTTTCCTTTTTCGGCGCGATCACGAGGCTGCACGCAGTGATGCTTCATGTGTCATCCCAAGGCCCAAACAAAGATGGACCCGCCCGCACCGCAACAAGCAACACAAAAAAAAAAAAAATGGCTCACACTCACACACAAAACGCACAAAGCGCACAAAATAAAGAAAAAAATGGGCAGGTGCACGTATCATGGGGTTCAATTTCATTTTTTTTATTATTATCGACAAGCTTGGAAACAGGAGGCGAAAGGGAAGGAGGTGGGGGGGAGAAAGTGAAATGCAGGCTGGAAAATATGTACAATGTTCCTAATGTATTTTGATTGTTTTTTTTTTCATTGTTTAAAAATGGTACATCGATCCAATGGAGGAGAGAGCAGGATATATTTGTGAGCTGCGGCCCAGGAATAGGGCTGCTTTGGGCGAGGAATGAAAGCGCGTCAAGAAGTTGTGTGGGGCGTAAGGTGAGTAAAAAGGGCGATGACGACGATGGAATCATGGGTGCGCTGCGGACGGCATGAGCGAGGATGCCATTGGTGCGGTCTTGTCATGCGGTTGTTGGTCGTCAAGGACATCGTCCTCGTCCATGGGAATAAAAAAGGTGGGGGAGCCAGACTGGCGATAGAACGAGGGCGACGACAATGTCTGTTCGGGCGACACGGGGCCATCCTCATCGTCATCATCGTCATCATCATCATCGTCCTCCTCCTCATCTGGAAGCGAATCAAGCAATGCGGCATCAATGTGCTCATCCACCAGATCAAGCGTGGCATCGTCGCTGTCATCGTGCAAAAGAAGCATGTCCATGTCGTGATCATGTAGCGTCGATTCCATAACAATTGGCGCATCAGCTTCGTCAAAGCAGGCTTCCAACCACGAATCTTCCTGCTGCTGCGTCTGTATGGACCGGAGCAACGAGTTGCGAATAAGGACAAACGTGTGTAAAGACGTGGTGCCGTGCTGGCATTCTAGCTTTTGAAAGGAAAGGCGTTGCAAATGGTGTGTACTCATAGTGACAGGAAAAAAAAAGGGAAAGGGAAAAAGTAAAAAGTGAAAAAAACAAGAAAAAGTTAAAAGAAAAAGAAAATGGAAAAACCACCGGAGAAGGGGGGGGGAAGAAAGGTGGTCTTTTTTCAGGTGTTTGTTTGTGCCAAAATTGGCACGTCCGAGGTGCTTTTGCTTCTTTTGCTGCGCTTTTCCCTTATCTTTTTTTTTCTCCCTTTTTCTCCCCCTCTTTCTTTTTTTCCCTCCCCGTGCTTCCGTGCTTCCTCGTCCATCCCTTTTTTTTTTCTTTCTTTCTCTCTCTTACTTTCTTCAATTCGCTAAAGAGCCTTACATCGTGGCCATTTTGACAAGATGTGTGGAAAATTGCCCATGGCTCCTCTTTTTTGCTTTGCCGCGTCAGCCGCAGTTCCTGCGCGCCAATTCGTGCGCCGCCAGGGCTGAATCAGCATGATGTGCCATGGCCCAAAAAGTTGCTACTAATGCCCTAGGAACCAATGGCAGCCGTCCAAGGGCTAAAAAGCTCACCAATCAAGCGCATTGCGCGGTTTGTCATCGTGCATCGTCGCTGCTTGCTTTAATTTAATATTTCACCACCCTCCCAATCCTATGCCTAGAATTGATCCATTGGTGCTCGTGTTTTTTTTTTTTTTTTGTCAAATTTCGATTTTATTCACACGCAAACAGACAGAATCAAAGAGAGAGAAAAAAATGGTAATATCATCGAGCAACGAGCTTGCTACACAAGAGAAAAAAAAAGAGGGGCAAGAGAAGGGGGAGAAGACAGGGATGACGACAAGGGCGGGTTCTTGCATCAACAAGGGAATCTACAGGCTATCGAGCCGCTGGAACGAGCGGCCACCCCGTGGTCGATCATTCAATTTGGGATTGTTCTTGGCCAGGATGTCTAAATGAAATGGAATGGCCAAGTGAGAAAGGGCGGGAAAAAAAAAGACGTGTTTTTTTTGGGCTTACCCTTGTCCATGGATGCATGATCAAATTGACACTCGTGCTTGTCGGGATATCGATGCGAGTCGCAAAATACATAGTCGCAACGGCATTTGTTTGTTAATTGTTTGGCAAGAGGGATCTTTTTTTTTTGAAAAAGAGGGGGAGAAATGTGAATTGGGCGTGCTCAATGCCTTGAATTTCATCTTTTTTTTCTTTTTTACCTTGACGCGGCACATGAAGCACCTGCCCTTGTTCTTTTGGACGGGCTTGTCGTCGTTGTTTTCGTCCTTTGCAGCGTCTAATGATGGCGCGGCGGGTGTGGGCGCTGTGCTTGACTGATCATCTTGGGTTTTTTGCTCTTCCCGGTGCTTATCCTGGTGCTGCGTGGGCTTTGTGGGCGCTGGCGTGGTTGCAGGCATCACGACCTTTTCTTCGACGGTCGGCACCGACGTCGCCGGCGTCGCGGCGGCCGATTCGGCAGCCTCGACCGCTGCTTCTTCTGTAGAAAAGAAAAAAATCGTGTGTTTGAGCATTCAATGGACACAAAGCGAGTAATTTTGCGCATTTTTGTGTGTGAGTGTGTGTGTCTTCTTACGGGCTTTCTCTCGGTCGGCTGAGTCCTTGAAGCACTTTGAACACATATTGTTGTATATTTTGTTGCCGTAAAAGCCGCAGCCGGCAGTGCAAGGTGTGGCGATATCGGGCGTCTTGTTATCTTCCATAGCGAGGTGTTTGTGCGTTGTGTTTTTTAACAAAAAAAAAGGCGCGAGGTTGGGGGGGGAGGGCGGTGGGAGCTAATAAAAAAAAAGAAGCAAGCGGTCAAAAGGGTGTAAAAACAAGAAATTCCGAAAAACCTACGTTATAACTACAAAAAGAGGGAAAGAAAGAGAGACAAGGAAAGGGTGGATGAGGCGTAAGAGACGACGGAGGGACGGAGAGTTGTCTGAACAAAGAAGAAAAAGCGAAAGAAAGGCGGAAAAAGGGAGGGATGACGAAAGCACGAAAGAAAACAGGTGAAAGTCCCCGTCTCTGCCTGTGTTTTTCCTTTTTGGACCTCTCATTGGTGCACCCACTTGCCCGACCTCACACCCACACAACCCACACACACCACACACACAAAGAGGCACAATGGGCGCCTTTTGAGGGATCTTGGCAATGTTTCAAAAATGTCAAATCAAGCATCTTTTTTTTTATTTTTTTTTTCTTCCTGGTGAGGGAAAAAAAAACGAGGGGGGGGATATGAGAAAAAGTGGGCGGGCACAAAGGGTGGGGTTTGAGGACAGAATCTAGGAGAGATGAGAGAATAGAGGTGTTTTGTATGGAAAAGGTAGAAAAAAAGCGGTTTAATCTAATCGATCACGTGGTACACACCCTTCTTGACGACGCCCTCGCCCTTTTCATAGGGCAAGTCAAAGACGGCGTTGCTGCGGAAGCGACGGAGATAGTGGATGGCATCGGCCTCGAGGCTGGTGGGCTCGATGAACAAGTCTCGGAAGGTGAGAGCGTTGCCCGAGGGCTTCTCGTCGATGGTCATGCGCTCAATCATGTCAGGGCACAGCGTCTGGTTGTAAGGCAGCTTGTCAATGCCAGCGGCAATCAGCTTGACGAGCGCCGTGGGCAAATTGTAGCTGGGCAACGGCTTCATCGAGATCTCGCGCGCCAATTCGTACACCTGCTCGTACGTGTAAGCACGATCGCCATACAGCTCGTACGTCTTGCCGGCCGTCGACTCGGCGCCATTGATCACTTCAATCGCCTTGGCAACATCCAACACGGAAACGGGCAAAATCTTGGTTTGGCATTCGTTGACCCAGAATTGGAGACCATCGCCAGCTAATCAATCATGGGGGGAGGGAGAAAGAAGAGGCAAATCAGAATCGCCATTTCCCATCGCCGTCGCGTCGCGTCACACCCAATTCCACGTCAACAAAAAAAGAGGCAATAATCCACTTACTAGTGCCGGCAATGCGGTTGAGGAAACGATCTTCATGGCCCCACATCGTGGCGGGACGCACAATCGTCGCGTCAGGGAACACCTCCTTGACAGCCTTTTCACCAAGAGCCTGGATAAAAAAAAATAAAAAAAAGTAAGCCGCCAATTCGCGTCCATGGCTTGGATTTTTTTTTTTTTTTTTTTTTTTTTTTTTTTTTTTTTTTTTTTTTTTTTTTTTTTTTTTTTTTTTTTTTTACCTTGGATTGCAAAAACTTGGACGACGAGTCCTCGGACGCGTTCAAAGCAGACACCTGGATGAAGCGCGAGACGCCAGCATCAGCAGCAATCTCGGCCATCAAGCGAGCACCCTTGACATGCACGTCGTCGTACGTAAAGTTCCTAAGTTTATAGGAAAAAAAGCGAGTTTAGCGCTCAATCGCTTGATTTTTGCGTCGTCTCGCTTACTTTGTCTCGTAGTCGCGGCCGACCAAGTTGATGACAACGTCCGAGTGGCGCACACACTCGCGGATCTGCTCCTCGTTGCGCAAATCAAACTCCAAGGGAATGATCTGGCCCAAATCACCGCACACCTTCAAGGGGCGCATTTCGTAATCGTCACGGTTGGCAACCACGACCTGCGTGCCTTGCTTGGCTACAAGAATAAAAAAAAAAAGAGCATGAGATCCGTCGCGCGTTGCATTTGAGCGAAAATGGGCTGTTTTCATGCAAAAATGTCGCGCTTTACCGAGCTTGGAGACGACATAGCGGCCAAGGAAGCCCGTGCAGCCAAAGACGGTGGCAATGTGGCCATTGGTGGTGGAGCTGCGCGTGACAAATATAGACGAAAATAAAAAAAAATGAGCCATGACATGTCAAAACAAGGAAAAAAGTGAGAAACGACGCTTACCGGCCACCAAGACCGTGCTTGATCATGGGCTGACCCGTCTTTTTGCGCATGGTCAAGTCATGCATGGCGCGCTAGAAAGGGAAAAAAAAGAGAGGCGTCGAGCGTGAGTGGAGGCGAAAAAAAGGCGAATCAGCGGCATGGGGGTGCTTACGACTTGCAGGGTGCGACGGCCCGTCTCTGTTTTCGTCAAAAAAAAAAGCAAGGTAAGCGTCTCATCAAGTGTGTCGTGTCGTGGTGCGTGTATTTTTACGTTTGAACGCAGCAGTGGCAAGCATTGTAAGGAAGAACAAAGGAAAGAAGGAAAAAAAAAAAAAAGGGGGGGGAGGCTGAAGCGTTTTGTGGTGAGCGATGAACCAAAACAAAATAATGGGCATCGTGTCGGACCTTTAATGCCTGGCTGGTCCGGGGGGAACAGCTCAAACGCATTCATAGTCACTCCCGCTACTGCCCGACGCATTTCACCACCCACTTTTGACTGGAATTCACGGCCATGGTTCATATTCATCTCAATTGGCGCAAAGCACACGAAAAACGTCCATCAAAGATGCACAAAGCCTATCACACACGCGTTTTTTTGTGATTTTTTTTTAAATTGGTTCAACATGGGTTCAGAGCTTGGTGCCTACAGCCCAATCACGACCATCCTTCATACGTTGCGCGGCAATGTGCCCAATTTCAGGACAAATTGATTCCTTTGAGACACATGTAAAGCGTAAATTTTTATTTTTTGCTCGATAATGTGACCAGCCGTATGCAATTTACTCAAATGTACCTCTGGGGAAGCCTCTAGCTCTGAATCCAAACTCTGGCGTTCATTTTGACTGTAATAATGCCCTGGTGGTCAGCTGGTTATTGAGAAAATGGTGATACTGTCGTTTTACCCCACTTTTTGGCTTGGCTCTCCAAACCTGTCGACTGTCACTCGTTCCTGCAAGCGGTAAAAATAAAGCTTTGATTCACCACTTTGTAGTCGGTGTGCCAGAGGGAGGCAGGATGGCGCTGTTTCCGCATAAAATGAAAAATGTGACCTGATTTTCTCATGTCACGTGCATTGTTTCAACAATCATCGGCCCCGATTTGGGCCCAATGTCATCCTTTTCATAGAGGGGCAAAGCGCCTGCTCTTTCTGTCCACTTTTACGTTTGCTAAACGTGAAAGGGGGATGTGCAAAAACGCAAAATAGGTTTCCCGAGCCCATTTTCAAGATCTCACGCGACAGGATGATGCTGTCATGCCGCCCCTGACACTTTTTTTTTGTTCCACCAATCACCCCCTGATTTACCCATTTTTGCATTGACGTCATGCACAATTGACAGACGCGCAGCACCTTTTTTTTTTTCTTTTTTTTTCTTTTTTTTTAAAAAAAAATTCATAATATACATTTATTTTCAATTCAATTCTACAATTCCTCGGTGAGGAGGATGGATGGGTTCGGGAGGGGGGAGGAAGGGAAACCGCAAGACCTAATTGGCCCAGACGGTGCCCGGACCGCGCATTTCATTGTCCAGCTTAATTTGAGCGAGTGTCTCGAGGACTGCCTGGCCGACAAGGGGCTCGAGGATGGCGACGGTCTGGGGGCTGATGAAACCATTGTTGACGCGGTCGGCAAAGACTTGCATGCAGCCCGTGGCACGGATGGAGCCCTTGGAGCAATGGGCAAGATGGTATAACATGGAAGTTTCCATCTCAAGCGAGTGGGTGTCTGGATGGGTTTCGAGCGCTTGCTTGATGACTGTCTGGTTGTCGTCCCAGAAACGCGAGTCTTGGCGACCCTGTGCCGAGTAGAATGAGCAGCCATCGGCATTGAGGCCGTCCGACAGCACGGGGCCCAAGTCATGCGGCGCAAGGGTCTTTTTCAAATTCGCCGCAAGCAGCTCGGTCATGACCTTGTCCGCGGCAAATGTGCCCGACACGTGGTAAGGCTCCTGCTTGCCCTTGTTCAGCGGCTCATCGCAAAAGTAATCAATGTTGCGACGGATGCAATAACCACCGCGAGGCACAATCACAGAACCAACAGGCGCCGTCTCGGTCAAAGACCCACACGAACCAAATCGAATAATCGCCATATCGCCATCCACAACGGCACGAGATTCACGCACAAAAAAGTCCATCATCGGATTGCCCATGCCACTGATGAATAAGAAAAAAAAAAAAAAACCAAAAAAACAAGAAAAATGAGAAAAATCGACTTTTTTTTTTACCTCCTTCTTTTTTTTTTTTTTTCTTACATGGCCATGATGGTGATAGGGACGCCTTGATAACGGCCAGTGATGGTCAGGAAGCCTCGCTGGCTGGTGTGCTCAAAGTCGACCTTTTCCAAGTGTTTAGCGATAGCGCGCGCACGGACGTGGTCACCGACGGTCAAAAGGCGATTGGCAACCTGGCCGCGCTTGACATGCAAGTGATAGATATGGCCCTCGGTGTCATGGGGCAAGTTGGCGTCTTGGATCGTTTCTTTCATAATAAAGATATCTTGAGGAGAAAATGGAATGGAAAAAAAGCATTCTTCGGGTTTCCCGCCAATTCTGCCCCCTTTTTATAACCCGCCCTTGATTTCAATACCCGCTTTTAGTGCTTGTTTCCCACGGCAGGCCCACCAACAGCCGCTCAGCTCAGCATTGATCCTCATTCTACTGGCTATTTTGAGAGCTTGTTTTTTTTTTCTGGCGCCACCGAAAGTCGACTCCCCACAATTTCTTCAATTCACTTTTTTTGTCTTTTTTTTTTACTTTACGATCTATGCTTGCTGGCCACTGGGTAGCACACGCGCTCGTTCCGCGCCGGTTTCTAAGCAAAAGTCCACGTTTTGGGGTGCCTGAAGCTTCTGAGGCTGTTTCAGGGTCTGACGACGGCAACGAGAGAGTGCAAGAGAGCGCTGTACACCGCGGACGGCAATTTGAACACGACACGCTCAAGGCATTGGCGGCCATTGGCATGCAATTGAGGCACGTGGGCGGTAAGAGCGATGGTGGCATTGATTTGAAAGGCTTGTGGCCTTCAGTGGACGACAACGTGCAAGTGATGATCCAATGCAAGAACGTCAAGCTCGGATGCCAGCCAGAGCACCTGCGTGGCTTGCTGGGCGCGACAGTCAGCCTCAATCGCGGCCATCCATTATTGGCCATGCTCGTCTCCGCGTCGCCCAAACCATTCACACAAGATACCCTGGCCCTCTTTGGCGAAGCACCCTTCCCATTGGCCCTTGCACGTGTCCACCACGCGCAATTGCATGCCCTCGTCCTCAACCCCGTCGCACAACAATGGCTGGCCATTGACATTTATCCGCGCTTCGCAAATGGCGCTCCCGTGTACCCGCCGCTCATCATGACAAAAGACGGCCGCGTCGTGTGATCCTTCAATCATTAAAAACAGGGACGCATGTTGATCTTTTTCATGTTGTTTTGTGAGTCCTCACAAAAGCTGCAGGCGTGCCGACCCACAGTGCACTTGAAGCCAAGTTCTTGCGACTTTTTCAAAAAAAAATACTGCTGTACACTGCCTTTGCGCCCGGAATGTCCAAAAACGACAAAAAGATCGCCTCCATGCCCAGTGAGTGGCCAATTCACCGAATCATCTTTGCAGTGCGTCGCTGTCGTGGGTCTTGGGACTCCGGTTCTTATATCGCGTGCAAAAAAAAAAAAAAAAAAAAAAAAAAAGGGAAAAAACCTTTTTTTTAAAAGAGAGCGTCGTGAGACTAATAACGGGGATGGCTGCGGCCGCTTCACTATCAGTGTTTCTTTAAGACCAGAATTAAAAAAAAAGGAGTGTATGCATAAAAACGTCGTCCAAAAGGCACCATTCCACATATTTTATGATTTTTGGGTGGCACTCGTGCTGTTCAAGACCACTCCGCAGCACACCTGATCTTCATCATGCTCGTGTGTCGACAAAAATGGGCCTGTTCACAAAACGAAGGCCATCCCCGTAATGCGCAGAGGCAGGCGCTTCTTTTAGTAGCCGGAAAAGTTGCAACGCTGCCGTTTGATATGCTTTTTCTGGCCGGCATGGCGTGCATGACGCTCAAAAAAATCCCAGGTATGGCCGCCATTGTGCTCCAGCCCGGCGCCCAGATCGACTTTAAGGACCTGTACCAATACCTCAAGAAGAAGCTTCCTAAATACGCGATCCCCGTCTTCATCCGCTACGTGCCCGCCATGGAATTGACAGGCACGTTCAAGCAACAAAAGGTCCAATTCCGAAATGACGGCATTGAGATGGACAAGATTGAGGACCCCATGTTCTGGCTCCAGGGCGACACCTATGTGCCCTTTAACAAGGACGATTACCAACGCATCGTCGACGGCAAGGCCAAATTGTAAAACATATTTTTGCCAACATATCCCCCTCTCCCCTCTTTAGAATTTTGATTCATGATACACGCATATAACGCGCTCGCTTTGTTCTCTTTTTCACCACCATTGAATGGTTGTATTTTATTGCTATGATCCATTAAAAAAAAGAAGTAATTCTTGTTCTTTCATTTTTTTCTGCCCATCTCTTTGTAATGAGATGGCTTTTATTTCAAACTTTGCACAATACTTTCGATGCCCATGATCATCAACTCGTTCAAAATTTACAGAGCTCCAATCATTGTAACGCCAGGAATCATGAATTGGGACTGTTTCACCATTTTGCAATCTTGATTACTCGTTTATTAGTGAACGGGCATGTATCAGACTTATTGCAGATGTCTTGTTTACCTTTTTCGTTCATGCCAATCGTTAAAAATTGGCGATCAATTAGTTGGTTATCGAGAAAATCAATTTTGGCTTTTTGTTGCTGTATTTTGCGCATTTGTTGACAAATAATTGGCCAACAAGGAGATGTCACCCATTGAATTGGCGCGTCCAGGCTTCCTCGTTCGAATGAGCACACTCGCGCGGCACTGCGACCACCGGATGGTGCGCTATGCCACGATTTAAAAATCGCGAATTTTCCAAGGGGTGCAGTCAAGGATTTGAAATGGGTCAAATTTAAGTTCTCGGATCGCCACGCCGTTCACCCATAGGGTGAATACTCTTTGATAACCGATACTAGTGCAATAAAAACCTAGGGTCTATTGACTGGGTGTCGCGTAAAACGTGAAATGCTGTTATTTTTCATCACAAGGCAAAGTCAACGAGAATTGGCTACAGCGCCTTGAAAGTTATATCATCGGAAAGAGCATGTCTTGGAGCGTATGTAAGCATCAATGATCACTTGATAACGATGCGCTTTGGCAGATTTGACGCGACCGCCAAGTTAAGCCTGAAGATTCGACGCGAGATAACGCGCTTCTCACGTCGAGTGACACGCGTCTTTTCCTAATCAAACCCATGCACCTGGGACCCATCTTGCTAGTGGGCGCACCCGTGCGGCTCTTTGGACGCGTTCTTCCCGTGCAATTCGAAGTTGAAATTTAATCGAAAATCGCTCATTGCTCGTTAACCAACAGATGGATCGGGTTCTTTTTTGGCATTTTTCGTGGTTTCTCCATGGGCTTCCTCTTGTGCGCAAGTTTGGCGCAATTCAGGAGACCTCGTCTTTCGATTTTGGTTTTGGAGCCTCGCCACGATGATTTCTTGATTTGCGCGTGGCGCGTTCCAAAGACCTGCCTGTTCACAAAACGAAGGCCATCCCCGTAATGCGCAGAGGCAGGCGCTTCTTTTAGTAGCCGGAAAAGTTGCAACGCTGCCGTTTGATATGCTTTTTCTGGCCGGCATGGCGTGCATGACGCTCATGGCGCTGGTCTTCTTCTCAAAACACCCTCTTCTTTTTTTCAAATGCTTATTTCTCCATGAATTCGCATCCCTTCGCCATGAAACCACGATTTTCGGATAGAGGAGGACCAGGCGCATCTTTTGGTACTTCGGGGTTCAACATAGACGTATAAAAGTACCTTGCCCTTTGCCTGATTCCTTACGCATTGCCCCCCAAAGACGTTTATAAAGACCATGAAGGCCATGAAGACCATGAAGACGAGTAAAAAAAGTGCTTTTTTTATTGAAACAAGTAGAAAGCCAACCCTTTAGCCGCCTTTTAGACGTTGCCCGGGCACGACCACGCGGAGGCGGTTGGCATTGCGTGCCCTGCTTCTGCTTTTTATTTTTTTTTTTGGAAGAAAGAGAGAGAGAAAGAGTGAAAAAAAAGAGCGCTGCCCTTTTATACTTTTTTCCCAGCCCGCCAATGGCCGGCGGCCGGACAAATTTAAAAAATCACCCCCCCCCGACAAGACGGCTTTAAGCCTTTGGCTGTAACAAAAGAAAAAAAAAAAGAGAGAAAGACAAGGAACAGCATAGTGGAAAGAACGCGGACGCGACGCGGTGAGGACATAGCCCTCGCACGCATTTCATGCAGCACACTCCGCTTGCCTCAGCAGTGCCACTTGCCCAATCAAGCCCTTTCCGATCGGTGTTTGCTCGATTTGCCCAGAAAACAACAAAAGCTGCTTAATTCATGCTGTATCCAGCAATCCTTGACCATCTTTTGATGGATGGACATTGCAGAGACGAACAAGAAAAACAATCCCATGGCGCACCATTGCCAAAAGGTGATCGAGACATGCACACTTGCAAAGAAAAAAGAGAGAGCCTACATCTCAGAAACACATCGCTTTGCCGTGCGTATCCGGTTCACTGTGAGCGACCCCCTCCGGCTGCTTGCCGGCTAAGAACAATTTTTAGGTCGATTGCTTGACAAATCCAAAAGGTTCATACATAAACAAGAATTTCGGGACAAAATAAGGATTGTACGAGGATCTATCCACTCATCAGGTGCAAAATGTCGGACTTTGCGCACTCATGCCCCGTGCGGTGTTGCTGTAGCAGCGGTGCCTGCCTTGCCTTGCTAAGATTGTCAGGAACAAGCCGTTTTTGCGCAAATAAAAGCTGGCCCAAGATAAAAAGACATCAATAAAGTGAACAAAATCTGTTTTTTTTTTCATGTCTGTTTCCGCGCCAGTGCCTGCTTTTCTTTATTCGATTGGAGCGCAGCGCGTAATCATGCAAATCACGAACACCTTCATGTTTTAGAACGCCAAATCGGCTGACCCAAGCCAATGACACACACAATGTGGCCCGCTATACCCACCAACAAGGCAATCTTTGATGGAGATTCTTTTGAACCACTGGAGGCTGCCAGCGATCCGTAGATTTTGGAGTCATTTGTTAGGAAAAGATCTAAACATACCATTTTGGACAAGTCATCTTATCGCGCCTCTCCAGCAGGCAATGTACGCTTCCGAGACGCACCTAAGCGTGAAATGCCGCACTAGAACCGCGCGTAAGATGCAGCTTGCAAGCTGTCAACTCTCTTTTGGGCGCACCACGCACAAATCAAAAATCAGCCGCGGTCGAGCTCCAAAACCAAAATCGAAAAACCAGGTTCGCAAAATTTCACCAAACTTTCACACAAGATGCACCACATGGAGAAACCGCGGGAAATGCCAGAAAAGAAGGGGATTGACGTGCAGGTTGGTAAGCAATTCGCAATTTCGGATTTTATTTCAACCGCAAAATTCGTGAGGAAAACGCGTCAATTGAGCCGCGCTGACCCGTCCACTAGCAAGAAAGACGCAGATGCATGGAATTGATTAAAGAGAGTCACTCCTGACATGGCGTTTGACGCGCTTTTTTATGCGTCAAAAATCGCCTATGTTTTTAAAACCGTGTCAAAAATGGCAAAAACGTTACTATTTTATTGATCACTAATATCTGCGCACACATCAGACCATGCTCTTTCTGATGAAAAAACTTCGAAGGCGCTGCAGCCAACCCTCGTTTAGTTATCCTTGAGCTGAAAATTTGCAGCTTTTTGCGCTTTACACGATAACCAGCCAATGTATCCCTGGATTTTTTCTGCTTTTTGTTCGTGAATGAGACGCGTTTACCATATGTTAAATGGCACGGCAATTCAAGAACCCAAATTTGATCATTTTCAAATCCTCGACTGCACCCTTTGGAAAATTCGCCATTTTGAAAATCGACATTGCGCGCCATCAAGCGATCACAGTTCCCCGCTGATTAGATGTTTAAGCCGTTTTTTTCTCTTCTCATTCCAGAAATAAATGAAAACATGCAAGTTGCTCGGGCCAACGACGGTGCAAATCCATAAACTCAACATTTTCACCAATTCAGCTCTTGTGCGTCAATTTTTGATTCGATTAGGATGAAAGTTGTATTGCTAAAGAGAGACGCAATCAGCCGTTGCCATTCCTTATTGCCTGGTCAGCATCAATAGCCGTCGAGAGTTCACGTTTGGCATTTTCATAAATTTTTACTGATTAAATCATCGGCATCAACATTGATGCAAATGTTGTTGAACAATCTTCTGACCAAGATGATTGGTGTGGCCAGGAAAAAGAGAAAACACCAGACGTAAGCCCGCCAATCGTCTCTTACTTGGATTGAAATGGCGATTTGTGGACATATCTTTGAGATCATTTGCAGTGCTGACTTGGATGAGCAGCATTGACATTTGCCAATGACCCCATGACGCGTCCGAGCACAAGGATTCTAAGCGTTGCTTGTCGCTCGAGGCTAGTCGCGGCCCGTTCGTCGATCCCAATGGCAATTAAAGGTTGATGCTGTCATGACTTCTTACAAGCGTTTTCATCGAGTTCAAGTGGTTTGGCTTGCAGTTCCGTCTCGAGTCGTACCTTGCCAGCGCCATCCGGGTCATATTTAACAAAACTAATTGATCACATTTGTCCTCTGAAACAAGGAAAACAGAAAATACCTCATCATTTTAATTTATTTAGACAGTTGTTTCGTTGGACAAACAAGTTTCTCGGCATGACCATCAATAAAAGGCAAAGAATAAAGAAAGAGCGAGAGTGAGAAACGAAGAAAAAGAGAGACAAAAAAAAAAAAAAAAAAAAGGTGACAAATTTTATGCAGCTGTGCAGCAAAGCGCAATGCGTCTGCGAAGAGAGTTGCGGGGATCGGGGTTTGGATAGAATGGCTTTTTTTTGTGACCCGTGCCCCTTTTTTACCTCTTCCTTTTCTTCCACACTCTGTTTCTTTTTTGTCTCGCCGTCGTTTTTGTTGTTTTTGTGTGTGTGTTTTTTTATTGCGCCCCCTTTTTTCCTTGTATTGTACATTTGAGGTCCATGGACTACTTGAACGAGAACTACACGTGGATATTCATCGTGGGCTCTGTGGTCTTTTTTATGGTGGTTGTCGTGCTGCTCTGCTTCACCAAGGTCACTGGCGAGCACTTTTTCCTTGGCGCCATCGACGACCCCGAAATTGCTGGCGATATTGAAGAGACCCCAGAATTGCTGCAGCTGCTGTCTGAGGATGCAAGGCTTAGCTATGAGCGTGCAAAAGGTACAAAGAGAAAAAAAAGACGAAAAAAAAATGAGCGAGCAGTAATAAATTGCAAAATCGCTCAAATTGGGGGCTCGATGGATCGGATCATTGATTGCCTCTTTCGATCTTTTTTTTTTATTCGTTTCCAGTGTATCAGCAGCGCTTTCCACCCGATTGCTATCCGACGAATATCACTTTATCGCAGTATGTGTCCATTCAAGAAAAAGGCGTGGCCGCCTTTGAATTTGAGTGGGATACGGAGACAAACACGGTTGTCTCGGCACGCACGGAGCTGCAATTCTTTTATGGCGAGTGCTGTCTTCAAACAAACTTGCCATTGCCTCGAAATCAGGATGTTTACTATTGGGAGGTACGAAAAAAAAAAAAAGGGTGCACGTGCCTGGTTGTGCTTGCCCTTGGTGCTGCCTGCCTTGTCTCAATTGCCCCCTCGCCCCTCTTTTTTTTTTCATTCAATTCGTAGGCCAAGATGTACGAGCTTCCACGAACGACAACGGTGGCGATCGGCATTGCGACCAAGCCTTACCCCAATTGGCGTCTGCCAGGCTGGAACAAGCACTCGGTCGGCTACTTTAGCAGCAATGGCAGCAAGCACTTTAACAATCCGTTCTTTCCAAGGCCGTACGGGTCGAGATACCAAGAAGGCGACGTCATTGGCGTCGGGTATCGTCATCGCTCGGGCACCATCTTTTTTACAAAGAATGGGCGCAAATTGGAGGATGCCTGCACCGCATTGCGCTGGAACATTTTCCCCACCGTCGGCGCTAATGGGCCGTGCCAAATCCATGTTAATTTCGGCCAAAGAGGTAACAAAAAAAAAAGCAATCGAGCACGCATTGATCTCTTTTTCCTTTTTTTCTTTTTCTTTTTTTTCTTTTTCTTTTTTTCTTTTTTTTTTATATTAGGTTTTGTGTTTGTCGAGGCGAATGTGAAGAAATGGGGTCTTGCGCCGATGCAGGGCACGCTTGCACCTCCGCCGGCGTACGGAATTGAATCGGGGTCGTTGCTATTAGAACGTGGCGGCTACCCGAGTCATGAGACCGCAGTGTCTCCTGTTCATCATCATCGTCACGACATTGTTGTCGACGACGATGATGAAGATGACGACATGGACGACAATGCGCCATTGATCCAATATCGGCGCGTCATTCGCCCACCCGCACCGCCAAGCATACCCTCGCACTCGCCACCATCTTATTACGCCTTTTCCACCGCGCCTCATCTCCAATTGCAGCATCACAGCTATACACACTATGGCAGCGTCGATCTGTCGCCCCCATTGGTGCCTGAAAACCCGTGATCTCGCTTCTTTTCCCTTTTTTCCTTCTCCCTCTCTCCCTTGTCCTCCAATTCACCTTTTGATGGCTTGTATATTTGGATACCCCCTTTTCCTTTTTTTTTTTTTGCGATGGAAGTGTGTTGAACAGGCATGGCATCCGTGCTCAATGTCTCGCTTTGTCGCTTTTTTTATTCTTTTTTTTTTTATTTTTTTTGTTGCATACCACCATGTTTTTATTATTTTACCATCGCTTTTGTTTTTTGACGCATTTTGCCACATGGATGAGCGAGGGACGGTCATCATTATTGTCCGCATTTTCTCGTCATGTCGCACGCAAAAAAATAAAAATGACGCTTGGTCCCCCCAAATTTTGCTCAAACTAAAATAGAGCGATCGATTGAGCATTGGCGAGAGAGCGAAAAGAGAGAGCGGGTCATGCGTTCGAAAATTCTTGTATTACCAGCGGGCGTACTGTTTGTCGCGCAACACACAAAACTCCTGACAAAAAAAAAAAAAAAGATCCCGTCTTCTCCCCCCTGTCTCGTTTTCCTTGATTTCATCATGATCTCTCACCAGCTCTTTTTTTCCCGATGGCTTTGCCCTCCCCCCCTATGGCCTTGCCGGTGGCACCAATGGTTCTTTCCATGGCCCGTGGCGCGCGTTGGTGCACTCGCGCGGCCATATTCCCTCCCTCCCCCCCTTTTTTTTGAGTTTCCTTGCGGCACCAGCGCGTCGGATCGAAACCCCGCCGCCCTGCACCTTTTTTTTTGCGCTTGGATGCCGGCTCCATGTGTTGTGCGACCTGCATCCTCGCCTCTTTTTTTGCCCATCGCCCCTCAGGGTCATGACCTGGAATTGAGATTTATTTTTTTGTGTGTGGACCACATGATCACAAAAGAAAAAAAAAGTCCTCAACCAGAAGGATGCACCCGCGATTAAAATGGCAATGATGCGCTGACGATCACGGTTTGCTCTTGCTTTCTCTTTTCCCCTCCCGCCTCGTTGTTCTTTTTTCTTTTTTTTTTTTTTCTTCTTATCTTTTTTTTTTCTTGTCTTTCCCCAAGACGAGGATCAAGCCCCCCCCCCTTCTTCAGGATGGATAGCACGGACAGCATGGATCGGACGGCGCGCATTTTCTTGCCATCGATTGACAACATGCTGCCTCCGTCGCTCAAGAACAAGGGCAAGCTGTTTTTTTCGTCTGACCACCAAGACGACGAGGATGTGTATGCATTGTCGCCGACCAATGAGCCTGGGTATCGCGACCAATTGTCGCCGCATGGGTCCCCTGAGCAGGTGAGCGTGCCTCGCGCACTGACACCCCCTTCTCCATACCCGCCGTCGCCACCACCGCCTTTGCGGCTGGCTTCCACGCCTGAGAATGACGAGCCTGTGCCGTTCTCACCACCAAAGGCTGACCAAGCGTACCAATCGCTGCCCCAAGACCATCCATCGCCTTCCCATTTGCACCCGCGTCTCCTCCAGCATCCGCACGACGCCATTGGCCAGCGATACTCGCGTCCGAGTCGCCATCCACATCATCATCACCAGCGATCCCAGTCGATGGATACACATTTCCACAACCATCACCACAGTCATCGACCATCACCTGCATCGCCACCATCATCACATGCCCAAATCGGCCCGGCCGCACCGACCAATGCCTCCGTCATGGCTGCGCACCACCCGCCGCAGTCCCCACAGCCTGAAAACTATCATTCGCCACCCCTCCAGGCGAACAAAAGCACACCATCCCCACCCATGGCCGCTGCAACCACCACGCAATCATCCCTTTCTCATCATCATCCGCATCATCATCACACACCACATCATCGCCGCACCATCTCGTACCCCGTGAGCACGTCGGTGTCTTTTGTCAACCCCCCACCACAGCGAAAGTACCCATGTCCTCAATGCAACAAGACATTCTCGCGCCCATCCAGCTTACGCACCCATTTGTTCTCCCATTCCGGCGAAAAACCTTATGTGTGCCCACACGACGGCTGCGGACGCAGATTCAGTGTCCAGAGCAACATGCGACGTCATCTTCGTGTCCACACATTGACGAGATAGCTTTTCTTTTTTTTTAAAAAAAAAAACGCGTCGCGTCTTTTCCCCCTCTTGTTCTCTCTTTTTGTTTATGCGACTCTTTTTTTTTCCAATTTGTTTGATGCACCAGCCCGTCTTGATTGAGTCAAGCTTTTCATCGTAAATACATAGTCTCCTTTATAAAAATCAATCTGATTCTATATCCTTTTTATTTTTTATTTTTTATTTTTTGCTTCTTTTTTTTTTATTTGTAAATGGGATGGCGTGTCTATCTATACAAAAATAACAAAATTCTAGGATTGGGATGGGGGGATGGATGGACAAAAAAGGGCCTGTGTTATTGCTGCCAGAGCGACGCGACATTGGCCAATGCTTGCTCAGGCTGATCCTTGTAGTAGACAAAGTGGCCTTGGAGCGATGCGGTACTGATGGCGTGTCCGCGCGTCTTTTCGACAAAGGCGTCGGCGAGGTCTGGTCGATTGTCGTAGAAGCGCAAGAACATGGTGCGCAATTGATGCTCGGTCGCATTGTCCAACAATTCCTTCATGTCGACACGGCCCGGACGGATGAGCGCTGGGTCCAGCAGCTCAATGTGGTTGGTTGTCAAGAAGATGATGCGTTCCTCTGCGGACGCGACGCCGTCTAGCGCATTCAACAGGCCGCTAAACGTGATCATCGACGCGTATCCCTGTTGATCGCTCTGTGCACGCTTTGTAAACGCCGCATCCACGTCCTCCAGCAACATGATGCTGCGCTCAGGCATGTTGCTCAGCAAATGATTCAATCGATCATCCGTCAATCCGCGCTCAGACAGGTTCAAAATGCAAATATTGTATTCAAGCTCGCCCTGTCCAATTAAAAAAATCGAGTCAATGCGTCAATTCTCTCTTTCTCTCTCTCTCTCTTTTTTTTTTTTCTTCTTACCGCCAGTGCCTGAATAAAGCTGCTCTTGCCGGAGCCGGGAGGTCCGTGTCTGTGTAAAAAAAAAAAAAAAAAAAAGAGAGAGAGAGAAATGAGACTTTTTTTCGTGCTTTTTCCCAATTTTTTTTAATTTCTCATTTTTCTTACAAGAGGTAGCCGCGTCGATAGGGGATGCCACGCTCATTGTACCACTGGCTGTTTCCAATGAATGCCTTTACGTCGCGGACAATGCGTTCCTTGACGCCGGTGTCCAGGATGACGGAATCGAGCATGCGTCTGCGGCGTGGCAAGCCAAAGGGACGCCACTCAGGCCCATAAGATGTGTACATGACGGTCTTTCCTTGCTGCTTTTCGAGAGCCATGTTCTGGGCGTCACTGAGCAATTCGTTGAGCAATGGCTGGTCACGAGCCAAGGTAGTGATGGTCACTGTCTCCCAGGGCGAGCCCGTTGTCAGATCCACCATCTTGCCGTCGCGCTGTCGCTCCACCTTCATCCACGCGCCACGCCATCGAAAGTAATGGGTGCCCGGCCCGGGCACAAACCCGAAATTCGTCGACACGCTGCCATTGTCGTGCTGCTTGAAGCTGGTTTCCACAGCAAGCTTATGCACCTGGTGCCGAGGCGCACGCTGCGCCATCCACTGCAAAAACCATGCGTACGATTTGTCCTTGGATGGGATCTCCAACGTCACAAGCATCCGCCGCTGCAAATATGTCGCGCCAAGCACAGACCCGCGCCGCAGCATCGTCATGGCCGCACCAACACCCAAAAGGCCAAAACCTGCAGAAAAGTACGGGTTGTCCATAACACCGGCAAGAAACCCGCTGTTGCTGCTGCTTCCAGCGGTCGCCGCAGCCATGGTAGGGGTATCTGTCGCTAGATCGACAGGCGCACTCGCCGCGGTGGTATCTGTTGCTGCTGTTGTCAGCCTCATGTTGTGCTGATCAAAGTCGAAAAAAAAATAAAAAATAAAAAACAAGAAAGAACCACAAAAGAAAAAAAGGGTCGACTGCCCAAAACTCCGATTTTATCCTTTCCAAAACGTTGCCCCTGGCATCCGAAACAGCCCTGCCATCCGTTGCTTCGTATCAATGACTCAATTGCATTTATATATGATCAGAGAGGGAGAGGATGAGGGGAAAAAAACCGAAACAGAGGGATGGAAAGGGGGGGAAGGAAAAGGGGGGAATTCATCGCTGTTTTTTTTTTTTTTTTGTTAACAGCAACCCGAGTTGGACGTGTCCGGCTGCTTGGTATGGTCGGGGAGCAAGATCGAATCATCATCGGGATCCTCGAGGGCGCCGTGTGTCTCTTCGAGGTTGACAATGGCCTCGATCAGGTGTCGCGCGGCCTCGTCAATGTTGGTATTTTCTTTGGCAGATGTCTCGAACCAGTGTGCAAAGCCGTTCTCGCGGCAAAACGCGTCCATTTCCTGCGGCTGGATGGGCTGGCCATGGCCTTCTTGGACCAAATCGCTCTGAATGGTGCCAAAAAAAAAAAAAAAAACGTGAGCCGCCTTGACTCTACATTTTCTTTCTCTCTCTCTCTCTCTTTTTACCTTGTTGGCCAAGAGCACAACGGGTATATTGCCACCGCCCCATACATCGGGCAGATTGACCTTGGCATCGAGATCTTGCTTCCATTTGGTGACGCCCTCAAACGAGCGAGGCTGCGTCATGTCATACACCACAAATGCACCGAGCGCGCCCTTGTAGTACACGCGCGTCATGTTGCCAAAGCGCTCCTGTCCAGCAATGTCCCACAGCTGCAGACGCACAATCACCTCAGGCGACCATTGCACCACCTTTAGTGCGAAATCAACGCCAATCTAGGAAGAGATAGACAATCAACGAGACCGTGTGAGTAATCAATCGGTCAAGTTCCCCAATTCAATCAAAAAAGAGCCTTACAGTCGACTTGTAGTTGGTTGAAAAGATATTGTGCACGTAACGCCGGATAATCGACGTTTTGCCGGTGCCTAAGTCGCCCACGACTAGTATTTTGTATAGGTATTCTCGAGTGGGTGGTCCTGACTGCGTGAAAAGAGAAGAAGAAAAAAGATAAGTATGACCAGTTCCTTGGTTCGCAAATGCCCATCCCCAACAAGCACACTCGCAAAAATAAAAGAATAAAAATATGGCGCACTTACCATAGTGTGTGTGTTCGCTATGATTGAAAAGAGGACGCGAAAAGAGAAAGAAAGAAGAGTGGGGAATATGGGGGGGTGCAAAGGGATGAGCGTGAAAGGAAAAGGAAAAAAAAAAAAAAAAAAGACAACCACTTGAGGCATTTTACTACACTTTTTGGAGCTGAGCGGCAAACCCCGATGGGTCATCGTCCAACCTTCCAAAACCAACATGTCACGTTGGATCACTTGGAAGTGTTTGGATACCCCTTGCTCTCGCCACCTCCCCCACTTGCCACACGTCGTCAATAAAATGTACCTTGATTCGCAAAAAGCACGTCGTTGCATAGTTTTTAAGGTTTCCCTGTTCTTTTGGAAATGATATCATGGGCAATGAACAATGCATTCGCCCCCTTTTTTTTTATTTCTCTTGCCGCCCTGGGTAAAAATCTTGCATGTCCGCCTCTGTCTCTCACGCACAAAACACATCGAGGCTCCGTCCAGCTGCCATTGAAAAGAAAAAAAACGTGATGGCCGCAGACTGCCAATTGCATGCGTCTTGTTCTCACGTGGTGCATGACCGCAATGATGCTCGCTCTTCTTGGCACGTCCATCCGTTGCCACCCATGCAAGTGTAAAAGCGAGTAATGGCCGGCTTGGCCAGCGCACCACGTCCTCTCTACTCTCATTCGACTTGACCTGAGACCCTTAAAAAGATGGCGCCGACGATCAGATTTGCCCAGTAATGCCCGCTCGCCACAACCAATCACTGACTGGACCGAGGCATTTCTCACTTTTTCTGGATTTTTTCTCTCTCTTTTCATCAAGCACGCCATCGTCCGCATCCGTCATCTTGGCCATCCACGTGATTCGTCCACCACAAAAGTAGGCACAGACCCATTGTCATAAAAAAAACAGGGTCCAGGCACGTCAAACACGCGAGTCAGCAGTGCCACGTTCTGCTTCTTTTTTTTTTTTTTTTAGCGTCGTTCTAACTTTTCTGTTACAACAAAAATGCCTCAGGCGACCGGGGCACGGTGCCTGAATTTCGAATTGCATGAATCAAAATGAGCGAATTTCGCGGATGGGCCCTGGACGGCGACTCAATCCTTGCAATGCCGCTTCTCCGTGCCAACATCCATCGCGTGATAATTCTGAGAGCATGGTATCTCCGTCGCACCGGGTACACATCATAATCAAGCCCATCGATGAAAAAAAAAAAAAAAAAAGCCCCATCTGCATCGGCTATAATGATACCCATAAAAAAGCAGATGCATTCTAATTTCACATCATGACCAGTCGGTTAATCGTTATCTAAATGCCTACGTCGTCGTCGCCCCGAGCTCGTTGTCGATCAAGTACTATGATACTCATTTTTGCCCCGCTCACGATGCGTAAAGCGCGTTTTTCATATATTTTGGCGACATATTCAAGTTTATATTAAGGCGCTTTGTAGCCGGTTTCTTTGCTTTGGGGATGGTCTGCTTCCCTCTCAATTGAGAATACTACAGTGGCAAAATTCCACTTTCTTGCCATTTTAAATGCGAACCAAGCCGACTAGAAATGTATCTAACCAGCAGTGAGGTGGGAAAAAAGCACCATTTTGACGAAAATTGGCTCATGATGATACAAAAGTCAATATGCACCAAATAATCCAGCACCATGTACGTACTGTAGGACCCGATGAACAAGATCCAAAGGCACGCGCGGCAAAAAAACAAGGTACGGTACCTACGTAAGATGCAAAGATCTTTTCCATTTGGTGCTGTAGTACCTGCTGTATTATGATACAGTACGTATCATAGAGCGCGCGACAAGGATACATGAGCACATCTGGAAGCAGCTTACATTTGTGAATATTATGGACAGACAGGAGCGAGGTGAGTCGAGGAGCTGCCATACCGGTATCATACAGTAGCAGCATGTCTGCAAGCATCAAAAAAATCAGTCAGCGAATCAGCAAGTGCCCGACGAGCGAGAAATAATATGATACTGTACTGTACATGTACTGTACAGTACATACACAAAAGCACATCTTTCATCCGTTTTTGATTTTTGCACACAAGTAAATTGTTTAATGCTTTAATCCGCCTGTGTTTAAATACTGTAATCTTAACAACGGTGGACAGAATCTGATCATCTGATGCATGTTACACACTGTATCATTTTGATGCCTATGATAATAAGTACCGCCGGTACGTATCGCGCTACAGGCTACTGTACTACCGGTATAGTACATTATTGCGAAAAGCCGAAAACACGTACACATTTACCGGTACCTTTACTGTATTTTAAACACCAAAGAGTGTTTTTTGGACTTTGCCGGCCTGCTGTGCCTCCAGAATTTTTTTTACAGGCTACTGTACAGTACAGTATGATATGTGTTGTGTATGATGTACTGTACTTGCCCGCCAGTGAAAAATGCGTCACGACATACAGTACTGTAAAAAACTACTGTACAGTACTGTACTGTACAGTGACCGGACAAAAAAAAGTTCGCCCTAAACTTTAATTTTTTTACGCGTCGTTTCTATTTTACGCGTTTCTCATCGACTGTACCAATTGGATCTCTCAAATTCCATACAAAGGTGCTTTAATACATACATTATTCATACAAAAAAAAAAAAGAGCAGAGGTCGGGCAATAGGGAAGGTCACCAGCGGGTGGGCTTGCCTTTGCTCATGATCACTGCCTTCATCCTTCTGGGCATCGACTCGATGAGCTTGTTCCAGTCGCTGGGCTCAAACTCGTTCCACACCTCCTTCAGAACCTCTCGAAACTCCCCCAACTCCATTCCCTCGTGAAATCGATCTTGAACGCGCGCCTTCATCTTTTTCCAAAGATTTTCGATTGGATTGAGGTCTGGCGAGCTCGCAGGCCATTCCATCTTCTTAATCTTCTTTTTCGCAACCCATTGCTTGGACACATTTGCACGGTGGATCATGGCACCATCTTCCATGAGTATGATAGACCTTTTGCGCCCAAAAAACTTCTTCAAAGGTCCCTCATACACGACTTTGCGGGCGCCCTGAACCCCTTTTCCGTTCGTAGCTGCCACGATCTGCAAAATTCTTGACAACTTTTTGATGGTACGCTGCGACACGTTAAATTCAGACGCTAATGCGCGGGTCTCGCGGCCACTTCTATGAAGCGCGACCACTTGAGCCTTTTGAACAAGAGTCAGGACCATATTTTGCACGAAACAAAAAAAAAAAAGGTCGGCTGGGTAACTCTCAGCGACCCTTTTTGATTTGGCACAAATTAAGCCTGCGCCCAAAAAAAAAAGCCGACGCGAACTTTTTTTTGTCCGGTCACTGTACTGTACTGTACTGTACTGTACTGTACTGTACTGTTTTACTGTATGTCCAGTTCTCAAGAGTCAAGACGACTGCTGATGACCCGCCAGTGAAAAATGCGTCACGATACCTATACTGTAAAAAACAACTGAGTTCTACAGTACAGTACTGTATGTCCAGCTCTCAAGCTCAAGACGACTGCTGATTACCCGCCCGAATAAAATTTCGACTCGAAATTGCCAAAACCTCCCATTTGTACTATTTTACCGTACATTCATCTCGCCATCGACATGGTCGACCCCACTCAAAAATAGCTGCATCGGATTCAGCGCAAAATTTGCAACAAAAAAGCAAGCTTAATAAACCACAAAGCCCTGCGACCACTTTTAAAAAATTCAGGGGTGGTCACTCAGGAGTCACACATTTCAATCTCAGAAAATGCTAAATTTGGGAAACTTCGAACTCCGAGTGATCAATGCATCCCAAACAGGTAACTCTGACAATTTGCTATTGGCAGACAAAATGACAGGTCGCCCCACCTTAAGAAAAAAGCCCAAAGACTGATGCATGAACGGCGATCGACTGAGAAAAGTGCCTACTTTGGGCAAGATTTTTTGCAGAAATTTAAAGTTTGACGCTTCCAAATTTAGGTGCGTAAATTGCATGGAATTTTTTTTACTGAAGTATTTTTTTGCAGGTTTTTGTGCGCTGTAGAATGTGCTGCAAGCTGGTGAAATGACCGATGCAAAAAGTTAAAACCCAAGCTTGCGCCCTGCAAGTCATCCCATTAGATGCTTTGCCCGCCTGTTTTTTGTTATTAAATCTGAAATAAAAATCGGGGGTTGACTAGACAGTTGTCGAGCAAATCGCCATTGAATTTTTTGTTGAAAAAGTGTTGTACTGTATTTTCTCGGCCAGTTTTGATCAAATCGCCGTGAAACTTATTTCACTCGGTGGAGATTCAGCAGCAGTATTTGACACGTTAAAAGCATCGTTGGTTATTTTTCCAGTTGTCGAAAAAAGCAAGATTGAAAATTGATCCAATGTTTGATCGACTTTTGCAAGCGGGCAAAGTTCGTCCATTGGGCAAGCAAACGATCAGGAAATGACACCCGAGTGCGTTTCTTTTGATCGGTGCCATTTCACCACGTTCCACAAAATATTTTAAGAGACTTGTGCCGGATTTGTGGAAATGTCAGAATTTTGGATTCATCTGCACAATGACTCGGTCGACTCCTGGTTTGAACAGTTTTTCAAAAAGAGTCGCGTCGGTAAAACATTATGTGTAGATTTTGGGCCACCCAACGATGATGATTTGTGGCATTTAATTCTGCATTTGTAAAAATGTCGAGGTTTCAAATTCATCTGCAAAACGATCCAGTCAATCTTGGGGTTTCATGTTGTGTTGTTGAAAAAGGCGCGGCGAAATACAGTATGATACAGTACTGTACTGTACTGTACTCAAACAAAAGGCAAAGGTTGGAAGGCAATCGATTCATGATTTGTGTTGTTGGTCATCCATGGATTTGTGCCAATTCTTGAAAACGGCGCATGCCACGAAACGGCCCGATCAACATCTGGTTTTTTAATTTTTCTTTCAAAGAGAGACGCTGAAAAAGCCAAGTGGCAAAGTTTGGCGATGATCGAATCATGATTTTACCGCGAAATGAATTTAATTAAAACGCGCTACAGCCAAATTTTCAGCAATGCCGCGCTTCCCGACAAACCACATGATTGACCTTTGTACAGTATTATTTTACTTTTCTGAGAAGAGAGGAGCAACATTCACTAGATCACTACATGTAAAAGTTTCGTGGAGCTGCAATGAGTCCTTGGTGACGAAATCTTTTTTTTTCAAATTTAGAAAAAAAAAGTGGGTCAGGTCAAAATGCATTTGGAGGGTCCCCCGCTTTGAGAGGCTCAGGTCTCTCAAATCCGTTTGGCAACCTACAGTACACGTTGGACATCTGAGAGTCATATCATTTGGTGCATTGACCCCTTCTTTCTAAACAGATCTGCAATAAAAATCGGGTGTCGATCAAGCTGTTTTCGAGGAATGGGCAATCAAAGCCAAATTTTAGAAAAAAATTTCTGCATCACTTTTGGTCGTACGCTGGTGAAACTGGGTTCATCCGACAGAGAATCGAATTCTGCATTTATTATCACAGCAGCAGTCCATTCAATCATCCTTTGTCTTGTCCATTGCCGAGAAAAACGAAACTGAAATATTTGATTGGGCGTAGCAAGCGTACAAATGTTGCGCATTGGCGTTGCCGGGCAGTGATAAAATGACGCCCTTGTGCGTGTCTTTCCACTTGTACTGTAAGATTTAAGCCTGGTCGAATACTGTAGCATCTTGACGCGCTAGAGACAAAATTGTGAATTTATGGCATGGAGCATTGCCAATTTTCTTGCCAACGGTCAGATCGACCACCGGTTTTCACTATTGTTCTGAAAAGAGAGAGCCCAAAATGCTCTTATGCCAAAATTTCATGAACTGCAAGCACTGGATGGTGCGCCACATCGATTTTCAAAAATGACGATTTTCCATCGATTTTCCAAGAGGTCAATGTTATGGGGCGTGCCGGAAGGCGGGTTTTATAATCGATCCCTTTAAAATACGTGATAAAAACCTTTATGTGATAGTTAGTTATAATCCCTTGTCAATGAAATATGCAAATACTCACCACGGGGCAGTGGTCTATCATAACGCAAAGAAACGATAAAGGGAAATAAAAAAAGAACAATGGGGAAAAGAGAGGTAAAAATAGGGAGGGAGAGCACAAACAAAATAAATAAATAATAAAAGGGTGGATCATGTGGCGAGCGTGCAGAGCGTGTCAATGCGGTCATCAGAAAAAGGCACCAGACACGACCAAAACAGGCGAAAATGGGGCCATCCATATCAGTACGGTCACGAATTTTAACCTGGCAAAACTTGGTACCTCGGATCGCCGTGCCATTCACCCACATGGTAGAATGCGTTCATTTGCCTATGAAAATGCCATAAAACCCCGGGCTCCATCGACTGGTTCTCCTGTAAAATGCAATCTACTTCATCTTTTCGCCACAAGATACCGTATACTCGACAAAGACTGGCCGCAGATCCTCGAAATGCGGCACACAAGAAAGAGCACGGGCTGTTGCGTATGTGGCCATTGATGATCACTTCAACGAACGAGGAGATACAGGCAGAATTGACGCGAACAGGTTGTTTGCGGGATACTGTAACTTGGACGTGTGAAAAACCGAGTCATCAAACTTTGATGTATGATATGATAAGCGCGTCCGTTTCAAGTCGAATCCATACACCTGGAACTTCTTTTGCTAGTGAATGTGTCGATACAGCTCCAAGGACGCGCTCTTGCGTGCCATAGCGATTGGCGCGTCTATTGTCTCGACATCGTCTTTTTTTTTTTTTTTTTGGCCGGCGACGCCGCGCTTTTTTTTTCGATGAGCACGATGGCGGTGCCCGGTGCGTGCAAAA
>KV441916.1:132836-160666 GCA_001650995.1 Gongronella sp. w5
CCTTTGTCTTGTCCATTGCCGAGAAAAACGAAACTGAAATATTTGATTGGGCGTAGCAAGCGTACAAATGTTGCGCATTGGCGTTGCCGGGCAGTGATAAAATGACGCCCTTGTGCGTGTCTTTCCACTTGTACTGTAAGATTTAAGCCTGGTCGAATACTGTAGCATCTTGACGCGCTAGAGACAAAATTGTGAATTTATGGCATGGAGCATTGCCAATTTTCTTGCCAACGGTCAGATCGACCACCGGTTTTCACTATTGTTCTGAAAAGAGAGAGCCCAAAATGCTCTTATGCCAAAATTTCATGAACTGCAAGCACTGGATGGTGCGCCACATCGATTTTCAAAAATGACGATTTTCCATCGATTTTCCAAGAGGTCAATGTTATGGGGCGTGCCGGAAGGCGGGTTTTATAATCGATCCCTTTAAAATACGTGATAAAAACCTTTATGTGATAGTTAGTTATAATCCCTTGTCAATGAAATATGCAAATACTCACCACGGGGCAGTGGTCTATCATAACGCAAAGAAACGATAAAGGGAAATAAAAAAAGAACAATGGGGAAAAGAGAGGTAAAAATAGGGAGGGAGAGCACAAACAAAATAAATAAATAATAAAAGGGTGGATCATGTGGCGAGCGTGCAGAGCGTGTCAATGCGGTCATCAGAAAAAGGCACCAGACACGACCAAAACAGGCGAAAATGGGGCCATCCATATCAGTACGGTCACGAATTTTAACCTGGCAAAACTTGGTACCTCGGATCGCCGTGCCATTCACCCACATGGTAGAATGCGTTCATTTGCCTATGAAAATGCCATAAAACCCCGGGCTCCATCGACTGGTTCTCCTGTAAAATGCAATCTACTTCATCTTTTCGCCACAAGATACCGTATACTCGACAAAGACTGGCCGCAGATCCTCGAAATGCGGCACACAAGAAAGAGCACGGGCTGTTGCGTATGTGGCCAGAAGGCCAATTATAAACATGCAATGAAGGATACTGTACAACAACGCGAAGGGATCGATGGATTCATAAAAAAAACTTCACAACTCAACTCAAAAACCTACTTTGCATAGATGGTGCAAACTTGGAGTCTGTGCCATGAAAACTGGGCAATAAAAATCGGGGTTACCCCAAGGTTTTGTAAAATATATAGTCGAATTGCAGAAATTGCTTGGAAAAGCTATTTTCTCTATCATTTTTGATCAGATGATTCGCGGTGAAACTTGTTGCATTCGACGGCAATTCAGCAACCTCATTCGACAGCGTCCAAACTCGGGACCAGATGAGCAAGTTTTTGAGAAAGCGCCAGATCCATGGGCGTAAAAAAAGGGGTAAAATCAGTACCGTTTGGGCTCGTACAGTGAAGATTCCGCAGCAACAGCTGATCGCCCCGACGCGCAAATCACTTCAATCGAATCGACGGCCAAACGCGGTAAAAGCGCTTGTGGTTTGGGAATATCGCTTCGAGTTTTCAACGAGTTAGCCTTCCAGAGTCGTTTTGATCATTTGATCCTGTTTTGGCCCTGAAGTTATGAAAAATGCATTTTCTCAGGACTGAATGATCTGGTCTCTGAAAAAAAACTTGACATCATTGAAGCTTTGGGTTAAGTATCCACTGGTCGGAATTTGGACCCAGGTGGTCAAGCGCAGCACCTGGAGGAATGCGTAAAATACTATAATTTGGCGCTGGTGGGTTTCACTAGCAAACACGAATCTCGAGATTTCTCGCAACTGAGTGATTCGATTCGCGAACAAAATGAACACCGTTGAGGAATTGGATCTACAATTTACTGGTCCAAATTTAGGACCAGATGAGTAAGTTTCTGATGAAGCGCCAGTTTCATAGGCGTAAAGGTGGTAAGATGAACACCATTTGGTCACGTACCGCGGCCAGCTGAGCGCCCCGACACGTGAGTCACCTCAATATATCAGTGATCAAATGCGGTAAAAGCGCTTGTGGTTTGGGGATATCGCATCGAGTTTTCGATGAGTTAGCCTTTAGGAGTCATTTTGAGCCTGTTTTGGCCCTGATTTTATGAAAAAAGCATTTTCTCACTACTGAGCGATCCGATCTTTGACAAAACTTGACATCATTGAAGGTTTGGGTCGACTTTCCACTAACTTGAATCTGGCGTCAGATGGTCAGGCTCATTGGGAGGAACGCGTAAAATATTATTTGACGCTGGGGTGTCACTATCAAACACGAGTCTCGAGATTTCTTGCAACTGAGCGATCCGGTTTCGAAAAAAATGAACACCGCTGAAGAATTGGGTCTACCATCAACTGGTGTAAATTTGATACCAGATGAGCAAGTTTCTGGTGAAGTGCCAGTTTCATAGGCGTGAAGGGGGTAAGTTCAGCAGCATTTGTTCTCGTATCGCGGCAACGGCTGATCGCCCCGACGCGTGAATCACCTCAAATCATTCGACATTCAAACGCGGTAAAAGCGTTTGTGGTTTGGGGATATCGCTTCGAGTTTTCGGCGAGTTAACCTTCACGAGGTTGTTTTGGCCCTAATTCATGCAAAATGCATTTCCTCAGGACTGAATGATCCGATCTCTGATAAAACTTGACATCGTTGGAGTTTTGTGCTCAGTACCCTCTAGCTCAAATATAGGACTGGATGAACAAGATCTGGAGGACGCGCCCTGCTAAAAGGGGTAAAGTTTTGTTCGTTTTGGTAGCGCACGCGACAAACGGTCTAACCTACCGACGCGCTAGTCATTTCAGATGAATCTGTGATCAAAGGTGCAAAATGCGCCTGTGTTTAGGAAAGATTGCGTCGAGATTTTGGCAAGCTGGTCTTTACGAGGTCGTTTTGGCCTTGATTTCTCGGAAATTGCATTTCCTCAGGACTGAGTCATCTGATCTCCGAGCTTGAATGCCTTTTCAAATATCAAATTGTGTCCCTGCAATGATCAATGTTAAGCCGAGACATCTTGAAGAGTAGCAGCAAGATAAAAGCTGGCTGTTGTTGATACTTCTGTATTTATTATTATTTGAAAACAAGGTATAATATATATGAATTTAGACAGGGCGCGCGAGAGAACACAAAGAACACGAATGCAGCGTGCTAATGACTCTGGCACTGTAGCAAATGGTTGAAATGCACATGGGAAGGGTTTTTACAGCTCGTCCTTTTGAAGTTTGCTGCCATTGCGATGCACGAGGTAGTTTAGGCGATTCCAGAGACGCTGTACGACCTCGCCAGCCTATGTTTATGCAACAAAAAAAAAAAAAAGAGTCAGCGGGTGGCACACAGGTGGACACGATGAACATTTACCATGGTGCGCTCCAAGGAGCCGAGACTTGCGCTGCTAAGCTTGCGCCCAAGCATTTTCAGCCTTGAAACAAGGTGTTGGATCTCCTCCTATGGCAGAAAAAAAAATGAGCCTCTTTTTTTTTCATCCAAGATGACCGTCGATTTACCTTGATTTGCTGAATTTCGTCCATATTGCCTGAAATGGCGCTGTCGAGCAGGGTGATTTGCTGGATGAGGCGATGAAAGTCGATTTCGTCGAGTTTGAAGGCGAGGAATTGATCGACGACGGTGATAAGGCGCACAATGGTACTCTCGCCAAGGGCTGGCGTTTCCTGGGAGACTATGGTGGTCGATTTTGACTCGACTGCGGCGGCATAGCCGTTGTCTTCAATTTCTGCGCTATTGTTGGATTGCTGCTGGGTGGTGGATGCGTCGAATGTGGATGCGGATGGGGTTGGTGCGACAATTTGGACGGCCTCAGGAACAACAGGGACAATAGGGGGTGTTGGCGTGTCGAGTGGTGTGGCATTGGTGGGTGTCGAGTAGGCGGACAGAATGGCGGGTGAGCAAGGGATGGAATCCGGGGTGAGGATGGCACCGGACGCGACGGCAGACGCGACGGTGGCGATGCGAGGGTCTGGGGTGGTGGCTGCTGCGGTGGCGCTGGCGATTTGTACGTCGGAAAGATAGCCATTGGCACGATTCGAGCTCATGGAGTGGGCGAGGGCGAGAATGGCAAAAATGCGGCGCAGATAAAGGCAGCGTGGCAACCAAGGGCTTATTGTCGTGACCATGGGTGCAATCACGTCCAATTCCCAATTGTATGCGTTGCCGAGCTCCTCGCTGACATTGCGCGCAAAAGGCATCCACCGATCCGTCGATAAAACATACAAGCTCGCGTGCAATGCGTCTTGGAGGTCGCTCAAAGCAAGGATGGACATGGCGTCCGCGCCAAAGCTCACCAGCACGCGCACCATGTATGCCACGTCCTCCTCGCTATATGCTTGCGGCCACAGCGTCATCGATTTGGAAATCAATTGCATAAACCAGCCCAATTGCGTAACGGGCACGTCTGCCGCCTTGTTGGTGCTGTGCATGCGCATCAATTCGCTGTTTTTCGCCAACAGGCGCACGGACGACGACGACGTGTCCAAGCCATACGCCTCAAACACATGTTTTATCGTGTCCATCGTGATACACCCATTGCATGCCGAACCGGCTTTGAAAGGCATCTTTTCTCCAGGCTATGCGCGTAAAAATAAGAAAAATGAGCAATTGTAGCGTCCCAATTGCCTCCAATTGCCCCTATCCCCCCTTTTTTTTTGTATCCTACCAGTGTCGTCCAGAGGCTGAACAAGGTGTCGCGCGCATGCTTGGCCACCATGTATTCCGATTCAAAGGCGACCATCTCGGCAACCCATTGATACACGTTGGATGGACATGCCCAGCCTTGCTGGTACCAAAAAGCGAGCATATCCATCTGGAGCAGATTCTTGCGCATGCGACCATCTAAATTTCAAAAGAAAAAAATCAGTCGGCTTGACAGCAAAATGACAAAATGACAAAAAAAATAAGAAAATGCCGGTTTACCCTTGGCGTATTGCTTCAATTGGGTCATCTTGCTAATATCAGTCAGGCTGCTGTCAACGGTGGCATCTAGCAGTCTGGGCTCAGGGAGCTGCCATGGCGATGCGGTGAGCAACGAATTCCTGTTTTTTTTATGTATTTTATCCACTTACGACGCATGGCATGGTAAAGAGGCGATAGTGTTCCTTTTTGGCGTTTGTGGGGCCGATTTTCTCGAGGGCCTGATTGTGGAAAAAGCGTGAGTGGCGCGGGGTGGCTCATGGTAGGCCGCCTTTTGGGTACTTACACCTTGCACTTTCGCGGATTCGTCTTCCTCGAGCCAATTGGAGGCGATGGATGATACCTGGTTGTGATCAAATGCGTCTTTTTCATCGTCGTCGTCCGTGTCCGAGTCGTCGTACATCCACGTGTACTTTTGGTCGCTCAGATAGAGGAATTGGTGCTCTTCGACGGGCGCTTTTTGCTGTGTTAATTCTGGTGTGGTCGCGTCGGGCTGCCGCTCAGGCATAATGTTTTGGTATGAGGCCAGCGGCGTGTCTCGGACCATGGCCATGAGCTACACGATAAGGAAAAACAAAAGCGCGCCTTGTGAGTTAAAAAAAAAAAGCGTGTTTTTCTTGTTTACTCTTGCTAACTCGTCCTTTTGGGCGTCTGATTGCGGCTGGACCTTTCGCCTCTTGGGCTTCAACAATTTCTCTGGCTCTGGCTCTGGAGCAGGTGTTTTTCTGTTCATTGGAAGAGTGCGAAGCGAGCGTCGTTCAGACATGGAGAAAACGAGAGGGAAGGAGAAAGAAAAAAAAATTAGCAAACACGAGAGAATGAAAGAGAAATGAAACGACAAGCGACAGAAAAAAAGGCGCTCTTTCAAAATCAAAATCCGGCATTTGATTGGCCAGCTGCCAAAGGGCCCATTTCATGCCAAAGGCCAAAAAAAAGGAGGACAAATGGCAGCCTGCTGGACTCACCCCATGGCATTTCTCGTTTCTTTTTTTCCTTTCTTCCATTTCATTTTCAACTACAAAGTACACACGCCATGTCCTACTCGTTTACAAGGGACCGCACCGCCGAATTGAGAGGCGACGCGCCTGTAAGCCCTGTGATTCATGCATGATGCCTGCCGCTCACGCGTCTAATTTACTTTCTCTCTCTCGCTTTTTTAATTAGAGCACGCCTAGGTATCAAGGAGGCTCGTGGGGAAAGAAGGGGAAGGGGAAAAAGAGGGTGCAATGGTTGCTGATGATCCTTTTTTTTTTCTGCTTTTTTTTCTTTCTTTTTCCAGTCAAGATGATGGGTTTGGGCCACGACGCACACCTGCGGCGTACGGGCAAGCCCCATCTGCAACTTCGAATCCATTTGGTGCTGGCATGGGTGAATCTCCTCCAGCAATGCGGCAAGGATATGGCCAAGGGTACGAAATGGCGCCAATGCGCGGTCAAGCGCGTCCGCCGGCGGATCTGTCGACGATGCCGGGCTTTTTTGAAGAGATTGATGACCTGAAGGCGGAGATTGGCAAGGTTGGCGCGAGCGTGGATGAGATTCAGGGAATGCATCAAGCTGCCCTGGTCGCCACCAATGAAGCTCAAGCAAAGGACCTCAATTTGCAGCTTGCAAGGCTCAAACAAGAAACAATGCAGCGCAACAATGATATCAAGACACGAATCAAAGGTAGTGATCCATGATCAAATGTCGACCCATACCCACAAATTCCTTCTCTTTTAAACCGAATTTTTCGCTCTCGCTAGCCATGGAACAGAGCAATCTTCAATATGCAAAGACCTCGGATGGCCAGATGCGTCAATCGCAGGTAAACTGGATAATGCAAACGCATGAATTCGCGCCTTGACCTTTTTTTTTTAGGCCAGTGCGGTGCGAAAACGATTTATGGATACGATTCAGCGGTACCAGGACATGGAGCGCGACTTTGATCAACGCTACAGGCAGCGGATTGAGCGTCAAGTGCGCATCGTCAAACCCGAAGCGACGCAAGAAGAGATTGATCGGCTGATTGACGCGGATCAAGGCGACCAGGTGTTTGCGCAGTCGGTAAGTGTATAAACAAGCGTGTTTTTGCCCTGCATAACGCGTCCCCACTTTTTTTTCTCATGTGTTTGTGCCACCCAAAGCTCATGCAAGCCGGTCGCACAAGCCAAGCGCGAGCGGTGCTCAGCGAGGTGCAAGACCGCCATCAGGACATCAAACGCATTGAAAAGACCATCCTCGTAAAGAAATTATGCCAAAAAAAACAGGGGCATTAGATGTGATCGATCGCAAAAGACGCGCTTTTTGTTCTCAATTGACCATGCACAATGCGTATCGCAACTTTTTTTTTTTGAAAGGAATTGCATAATTTGTTTATGGACATGCAAATGCTGATGGAACAACAAGGTCAGACGGTGGCCGCCGTGGATGCGCAGGCGTATGAGGCAGCCGCAGATATGGAGCAAGGCAACAAGTATATTGATCGCGCCATAAAGAGCGCCAAGGCGACGCGCGCGGTAAAAAAAAAAAAAAAAAAAAAAAAAAAAAAAAAAAAAAATCAAATCATTTTTGTTGGCATTGGCTCACCAATGCGCCTTTTTTCTTGGGCTTCATAGAAAAAATGGTGCTGCTTCGTCATTGTGATTGTGCTTGCCGTCGTGATTGCTATTCTGGTGTGGTGGTTTGGCTTCAATCACCCGGTAAAAAAAAAAAAAGCAAAATGGCGCGAAAACGCGTGAAACGCTGCACATGACACAATGCATGAATGTCTCACCTTGTCCTTTTTTATTTTTTAGGGTGTCAACACGTCGTAGTTTTCAGTAAAAAATGACCACTACCACGGCCATAGAAATAAAATTAAAAAGCATGAGACTTGGCAAAAGCCAAGAAACACCAAGCGATGACATCGATCGGACGAGGTCATCGAAGGAGTATTCCCTAATACGGTCTGTTTGTGCGAGCTCGTGGGCCCACATCATCATCGGGCATCATGTGAGCATGACAGGTGGCCATTGTCCCTTTTTCACTCCCCGTCTTTCCCATTTGTCTCCCAACGCTGGCCTACCACTGCTATCAAATTCATATTTCTAAAGCTTTGTTGGGATGCCAGCATGGGCAAAATTTGGTCGTGAGCCATTATTATAAGAGTGGCGAACAATGGCTCAGCAAAACCCATATGCCAAAATGGGGTCGGAAGCAGAAGGAATGGACCAATGGGCGGGTTTGCTGGGACCTCGTACCTCTTGCAAAATGCGGAAATGAACGGCCCGACCGCCCAGCAGC
The DNA here is from genome assembly GCA_001650995.1 of Gongronella sp. w5. Taxonomy (NCBI): domain Eukaryota; kingdom Fungi; phylum Mucoromycota; class Mucoromycetes; order Mucorales; family Cunninghamellaceae; genus Gongronella; species Gongronella sp. w5. Next base: position 140,954 of record KV441916.1, read on the forward strand.
TGCGTGCACCCAAAAAAAAAAAAAAAAAAAAAAAGGAAGCGCCTCATTTTTTTTTCTTTTGCTTTCTTTTTCTGTTCTTAAAGTCGACAACCCATATGAGTTGGAAGGTAAGCTGCACCACTGCGAACCATTGTCGCTCCCCATAACCACGACAGCGCTATGCATAAGTCTTAGACTCGTGCATACGCATAACGAAACGAGAAAAAGAGAAAAAGCAAAAAAAAAAAAAAAAAGAGAGACAGGGTTGCTCACAATTGTCTTTATGCAAGGGGTTTCAAAAAGCCGTCAACCGGCTTCCACATAAGATCTTATCAAAGAAGAGCGAGAGTAAGTATAAAGTGGCTGTGGACGCGTGAAAAAGGGGGCGGCAATGCATGTTGACACCCCATTGTAGCGACACAAGACCCCGAATTCCTCGCGTTTGAGAGACAATTCAACACGAGTATGAAAGTTGTGGAGAAATTGTACAAGGATGTCCAAACCTATCGTGACAGCATTGCTGGTAAGTCGAGATTGCAATTGAATCGGCCTCCATGGGCCATTCCCCACTGCAAAAAAGTGCGCAATTGATTGATTTTGGCCACTTTTTTTTTTTCCTCGATGAAGCTGCGATGACGCACCAAGCCAACATTGGTCAATACCTCGCTGTCATTTACGACAGTCATCTTGGGCAGCCTGTGGTGGAGGGCACAATTCAAAAGCGTGTGCCCACGACAGCGCCAGGGGCAATTCAGGCTGCCAATGACACGGAGGCTGCGCTCGGGTATTGCCGCGACGAGGTGCTGCCTGAGCTCGACCTGCTGGATTTGCACGTGACGCGTCCGCTGCTGGACCTGCTGGAAATTTCAAAAACTATCCAAAAGACCATGGTCAAGCGCAATCACAAGCTCATTGATTATGACCGTCATCGTCTCGCGCTCAACAAGCTAAAGACAAAAACGGAGCGATCCTTTAGCGAGGAAAAACAAATCTTCAAGGTAAACCACCCTCATGCCAAGGCCGCCATGCCAAGGCTCCGACAAAAAAAGCAAGGAAAAGGCAGAGAAACGTATCACTGACCGCCGCCTTTTTTTTTTTTAGACCGAAACTGCGCTCGAGCTGGCGACGCAGGACTACGACTACCTCAACGACATGCTGAAGCAGCAATTGCCCAATTATTTTGAGCTCAAGGCGCGTTTTATCGAGCCCGTGCTTGAAAAGTATTACCACATCCAGACAAAGATCTACGGCATGATCTACGCGCGCATGTACGAGCTGATGAACGCCAATGTCGACCATTTCATCACCTATCAAATGGGCATCCAGCAGGGCTTTGATCACCGACGTCTCCAACACGATGTCCGCGCAGAAATGGAGAACTTGGATCTGCTAAAGTCCGGTGGAAAGGCATGGCTTGCAGGTAAGAAAGGGGTAGAGAGTAAAAATAGCGACAGAGACGCGTCGCGCGGCTTAAAAAAAAGAAAGAAAATTTGAAAATTTGAAAAATCGTGAAAATCGCGGTTTCTTTCACGACAAGAGACGCGCCGCACCGCGTTTTATGCGCGCTGCAAGAAATCATCTTCCTGATTGGACATGCGCTATGCTCCCAGCGAGGCAATTGGCCAGAAACATTCATACTTTTTTTTTTTTTTTTACAATTTGCCAGTTTCTGGTGGACAAAACAACAGCAAATTGTCTCTCAAGGAGCGCGCAGCGCTGCGCGAGCAAGAGCAGGCCGGGTCGCCGCCACCGGCATACGGCGCTTATGGCGCGGCGAGCAGCATCGATCATGGCGGTGCGTCGTCATCAACGGGGTGGGGGGAACCCACAGCCCCGCCAGCCATTGCGCCTCGTGGCGTTGCGGCCTCTGGGCAAAAGACGTACGTGCTCGCCCTGTACGACTACCAGGCACAGGCAGACGGCGATCTGAGCTTTGTCAAGGATGACAAGATCGAAATCGTCGAAAGAACCGCCGATCAGAATGACTGGTGGACTGGAAAGCTCAATGGCAAGGTGGGCATCTTCCCAGGTATGGAAATCACGAGAAATGAAATCAAATGGGGGAGGGATCAGCAATGGCATTCAGGCAATTGGGACGTGTGGTTGCTCGTTGCACAAATTGACAATTGACTCACTTGTCGATCTCTCTGCTTTTTTCGCACCCTTGGCAATAGGCAATTATGTGTCTGAATTATGATCACACAGCACAGTCACCATGGCCATGGCCTTCCACAATTGTACATAGTTTCGCGTAGAAGAGATTAGTTTGAACACGATTTTTTATCATTAAAACATACATTTTTCTTTAAAAAAAAAACATGGAAACATTGGAAAAAATGGATATACATAATCGATAGAGGGGCGAGGGGGGATGTTGCCGATCATAGTCAACGGTAAACAAAGGGGGGGGGATCAAGGTTCTGGGGATGGGGATGGAAATAGCCAAAAAAAAAAAAAGCTATTGCGAGTGAGAAAAAAATACACGCATGAGAGTGAGAATGGTGCAAGAGGAGGAGGAGAGGTGGGGCGTGAAGCGTAAGCACTATGCAGTAAGCTGCAATCCCCCTTGTAACAACCTCGTCGATCGTAACAGGGGGAAAGAGCAAAAAGGGGGGTTGGAATAGGGGGAAGCGGGTGACGTGGATTCAATTGGAAATAAAAAAAGCAAGATGAGGTTGGGGGAGGACGTACAGAGAGAGAGGCGCGTGAGTGCGCGAGTGGCCGAGACAACAATGGCACTTTCAATAGGGAGGCAACACATAGTTGACAAATCTAGCGGTTTCAGCCGTGCTGGCCATGCTCAAGAGGCCACCGTGAACGTGAGCCATGATTTCCTGGAAAAAAAAAAAAGAAAAAAAATAAGGAGGGCGATTGAGCGTGTGAGTTGCAATTGCGTGAGAAAACACGCGTTTTTTTTTTTTTTTTGGGTGGGCCTTACGTGCAAGACGTCCTTTGCGACGGGGCGCGTGTCTGCGTTTTCATCGAGCAGCCAAGCAACGAGGCCGCGCATGTACATGGATGGATGGCTGTAGGTGAATGTGGGGCTGGGTTCACTGAGAATGGCGGCAAACAGCTCTGCCTCGTCGCGGATCAAATAGTGAGGCGGGACGCGATCCATCATTTCGACGACGGTGATGCCGAGCGACCACATGTCGATCTTCTCGTCATAGTATTGCTCGCGAATGACCTCGGGCGCCATCCATTTGCTGGTGCCAAGGCGGTCCTTGTTACGCTTGCTCTTGCGCGTCGCGAGACCAAAGTCAGCTGCATGAATTTTTAAAATGGTCAGACGCGCGTTTTCTTTCTTTTTTTTTTTTTGTGTGTTTGTTTTTCGTTGTTTTGGGCATTTTCTATGCGATGATTCATTACCAAGTTTGACTTCGCCGTTCCAGCCTAGGAGCAGATTCTCACATTTGATATCGCGATGGATGAAATCTTTTGTGTGAAGATAATCAAGGGCTTTGAGGGTCTCGCAAGTGATGTAAACAGCGAATTCCTCGGGGATGCCGCGCTGGCAAAGGACGGCAAAGACGGAGCAGCGCTGGAGGTCCATGGCCATCCAGACATCATCCTTCCAGAGCGTGATTTCGCGCAGACGGATGAGATTGGGGTGGCCCGAGGCCATGATCTTCAATTCGCGGATGATGGCGTTCTTGTACTCGCGGTCCGGGTCCAATCGGCAACGCTTGATGGCCAAATGCAGGTTCTTTTTATAGCGATGCGTGGTGCGGACCACGGAGCCATTGACGCCCGTGCCAATTTCCTTGAAGCTCGCATACTTGTTGCGCGGATCCAGCGTTGACACAGGCACCTTGGGCAGCGCCTTGCGCACACGCTTCTCGAATTCATTCTCGGTGCGCACAAGACGCGGCAATTCAGGAATATCGGGCGATTTGCCCGCTGGCCGCCAAGGCTGCTTGCAAATGTGCTTATCAGGCGTGTATGGCCGAAGACTATATGTATTTTGCGCCATTGCTTCGGGCTTTAAGAACGCATTGCTACCAAGGATGTTGGGAATTTCATAAAAACCTGGGGGTCGCCACACTTCCTATAGAGAGCAAAAGCAAAAAAAAAAAAAAAAAAAAAAAAAAAAAAAAACAAAAAAAAAAATACCCTTCCCATGTACAAAAACAGGCAAAAAAAAATTAGCCTTGCCATGTGACATGCCTTGCTTTGGATAGCCGTCGCGTCACAGAACTAGAGTGTGCGCGTGTTGCAAGAGGAGGCCCGGATGGGGGGTCATGATGAGAAAGCGGGAAGCCAATCATCATCCGGGGCTGCAAGGCAACAAAAAAAATTAGGTTGCCTTGCCCCTCCCCCCACCTTCCTCTCGCACCACCTGCTTGACCTTTTTGTCCCAGCAGCAAGCAGCGCCCACTCACCTGGCTCATCCATTTGCGTACATGACCCAAAAAAAAATCTTTTTTTTTTTTGTTTATCCTTCCTCGCCCAATTCCTCCTTCCAACTCGTCTTTTTTTTTCGCATGAGGGCTTGCCTTGTTTTGCAGGGATGCATCAGCCGATTTGGTGCTTTTGGTTGAGTAAAAGGACGCACGGCGAAGACAGCCCGTGGAGCGCCGCTTCAGCGTCATGTCCATGCCGGACAGGGTCCCTGTTGCCGCCGTGGCCGCCTGGGTCTTTTGGTCGGCTGTCGTCGATGATTTTGATTTGCGAAGGTTGCCAAGCGATGCTCGCTTCCTGCCGAGTAAGCCGGTAGCAGGGCGCTGAACAATGGCAAAAAAAAAGGAAAATAAACGAGGTCGCTCGTCAGTCGTCCGGGGGCAAAAAAAAAAAAAAACTATATCGTATTGTGCCTATTTTTATTTCTTTCTTTTCTTTTTTTTCTTACGTCTTTGGCCTGGGACGAAGGGCGAATCATAGCGCACGCGAGACTCATGATCGATTCAGTGAAAAAGATGGATACATAGACAAACAGAGGGGGAACAGGGTGCAGTGGCGCGGGATTGGGTTGTCAGGGGAAAGGGAAATGAGCGAGATGCGGGCGCGAGCGAGTGAGGCAAGAATAAAAAAAAAGAAAGGGACAAAAGACAAGGAAAGAAGAACAATTTTTTTACTGATGCATGGATTTTTTATATAGTCTTTCACTTGGGTGAGCAAGCACTAAAATAAAGGGGGGAGAGACCCAGAGGACCACAAAGGAGGTGCCAAAAAAGAGGGGGTGCCCATGGGCACAAAGGAGGCGTCTTTTTCCAACGGCTGACCTCCAAAGAAAAAGAGAGGATTGCCGAAAATGGCAACTGTGCTCGTGGTTTCGCGACGCTTTTGTATTTCATTTTCCGGCTGGGTGCTGGTGGTGCACTGCGAAAGGGATGGATGCGTGTGTGTGGCCCCTTTTTTTCGTTCGCGATCCCCCATCCAGCAAAAAAAAGCAGGAGGCTTTGACATTTATTTTGCTGTCATCTTTCTCTTTTTTGCTCATTGTTGCTCCCCCTGCCATTGACATGTCCTTTTTATTTTCTTGTTCGCTCCTGGTGTCCTCGCCGTCGCCCTTTTTGCCTCCTCCTTTCCCCTGAGGGGCGGAGGGGGGGCGGTGCCTTGCCGATCTGACAGTTGCATCCGGGCGCGTTCCCTGTTTTGGGTTCAAAAGGATGGATGGTGGATGATACGAGAACGCGGACATGAAATTTCTTGAACGTTCATCAATTGAGTTGAACGGCGCGGCCTTGCACCCCCAGGTGGCAACCCAGGGCGGACACAAAAAAAGGCTTCACAGGGTAACACCAGCTTGTCGTTGGACAATTGAATGATGACCACGCGTGTAAAGTGGCACAAGAAGGACAGACAAGAGAAAATCCAAGTCCCATCGTCCCCCCAGCAAGTCAATTCTATCAGCTCTCCATGCGACGACCGCGCCTCACCATCCACAATGGATCATCATCCCATCATATGGTCAAATGAGCCAAATGAGCCAAATGGAAAATCCCTCGTACCCCCCTCTCATCTGACGATGTTGATCTTTTCTCAAAAAAAGGAGGAGGACACGATGGGCCCAAGGGGAAAAGAAATACAAAAAAAAAGGGGGTGCAAGCGCATCTGATGCCGTTGGACAGGGGACGGGGAAAAGGGGGGGGAGAGATCGCACCCGGCGAGCAATTGGGCAAAACGGTGGGCAAATGAGCCTTTGCTGCAGCAGATGCACGCAACCCGGGACGACACTTCCGAGCGACGGACGCTGTAGGGCCCCTCGCTGAGATTTTTTTTTTCAGGTGGGTCGGCTGCTTTTTATGTTTTTATGTTTTTATGTTTTTTTTTTTTTTTTTTTTTTTTTTTTTTTTTTTTTTTTTTTTTGTTTCGTGATACATGCCTTGTCTTTGGCCAAGACCGGCCCCACTCACTGCCCGCGCCATTCGATTTGCTGAGGTTGTCCTGCAAAGCCGCACTAAGCACAGCAAGCAATGGTTCGTTCAGGCTGACCAGTCTGGAATTGCGGACCTTGATTTTTTGCTTTTTTTGGGCTTGACCTTGGCGCTTGCCCCTCTCACTCTCTTTTCTTTCCTTTTGTACCTTTGCACCTTATCCGTAAGAGAGAAACCCTCAAGACGAGCTTTTTCCACATGTTTACCTACATTTTCCCCTTGTTTTTGTGCATTTTAGAAAAATGTTGACCGACGACGAGTACGACTACCTATTCAAGCTTGTGCTGATTGGCGACAGTGGCGTCGGCAAGTCCAACTTGCTTTCTCGATTCACGGTAAAGTGGTCTGGGCGCCCCCTTTGCTTCATCTTTTCCCTTGTTTCGTGACTTTTCGACTCACTCCCCGCTTTTTTAGACCAACGAATTCAATTTGGAGTCCAAGAGCACTATCGGCGTCGAGTTTGCCACCAAGAACATTGAAATTGGTAACGCCACACCACCACCTTTCGCCCCTTTTTCATCTCAAACACCGTTGCTGAGCCCCCTCGTTCGTTTTTTTCTTTTTTTCAATAGACAACCACACTATCAAGGCTCAAATCTGGGACACGAGCGGTCAAGAGCGCTACCGTGCCATCACCGGTGCCTATTACCGTGGTGCCGTCGGTGCCTTGCTGGTCTATGGTAAAAAAAAAAAAGAGAACAATGGAATTGGGCAAAGATGGTGCCATTGCACGCTTGCGCACGGTCCTTTTTCTCATTTTTTTTTTTTTTTTGATCATAGACATCACTCGGCAAACGTCTTTCCAAAACGTCACGCATTGGCTGAAGGAATTGCGCGAGCACGCGGATCCCAACATTGTGATCATGCTTGTGGGCAACAAGGTCGATTTGAGCGAGACGAACCGCGCCGTGACGACCGAGGAAGGTGGCGCGCTCGCGGAGCAGGAAGGCTTTTTGTTCATGGAAACGTCGGCGCTGGATGCCACCAATGTCGAAAACGCCTTTGCCACCGTCTTCAACACCATCTACAGCAATGTGCCAAAGAAGCAAATCAACGCCGATCAGCAGCCCACCGGCCCCTCGGGCGATCGCATCCAGCTGCGTCCTCCCTCGGTTCGCAGCATGTCGCGCGCCGGTGACGACGAGACAAAGGAAAAGGCATCCAGCGGTTGTTGCTAAGAGATGTCCACCTTTTTTTTTTTTTTTTGCCCCTGAATTTCTCTCTCCTTCAACCCCTTTGCCCATTTATTTTTTTATTGATTCATGTACCACTTTTGTTGTAGCAACACTTTTTTTTCTCCCTTTCGACCTGCTTATATTTTAAATTAAAAACCCTCAAGTCGCGCAAAAAGTTATGTTTGATCATGATGCAAGTCGCTCCGGCCCCTGGCTCATGTTCAATTGTGTGATCCAAGGACACACGGACACAAGACGAGGCTGAGTTGTGATCGCAAAGGCAAGGTGTGCAGGTGGAACAAGGAGAGGCGCTTCTTCATTTTTTTAAGCTCACTTTTTTTTATTTATTTTTTTACTGTGGCGCATGGCCCATTTGGAGAATAAAGGCCCGACGCACTTCCAAACGGGCTGCCACAAAACACGTCTGCTGCGCCCGCTTTCCAAATGATTAAAAAAAAAGGAGCGTGCATCAGACTCGTTTGGAGCAAAGCCTCCCAGGTGATCGCGTTGCGGATGCAAGAGCCGGTGATCGATGCCAGCTGCACTGCAATTCGACTCAGCTCGTGCGTGCTCGTCTGCTCAGCATGTCAGACGCAAAGCGGAGGGTCGCGAGGTTGAGCAAGTCGAGGAATTTGACGTGCGGGCATTGCGGTGTCATCTTTTGGCACGGCAAGCGCTTTTTCTCCACGAACGCCTCGAGCATCTCCGGCTTGGGAAGCAATTTGATGCCGTCTGCCTTGAGTGCATGCAGGCCCTTGCGCCACAGATCTTGATTGTGCTCGTCGCTTGCAAAAGTCTTGCGCCTTTGCATCCTACAGCCTTGTTTTTTTTTTTTGGACGCGGACGGATGTTCGTGTCCAAGAGTCGAGATGAGGGCAGACTGGTCTTGTCGACCCATTCAATGGCAATCGCTTTGTTCGTGGACTTCTAATTACACGTCGAATTAATGCCGGCACCATACGTCGTGATGTGTCGGAACATGTTTACGTGCAAAATCAATCTTAGAATATTTTAAAAATAATAAATAGGGCTGAATATTATAATTGACGACCAAAAAAGGATGTAAATGTGCGATTTTTCGCGTTTTTACTAAGAGAGCGCGGCACAAAAATAATACCCACCAATTTGATTCTACAGTAAATTAAACTTTATGATACATCCAGGGGCGACGCGTCATTCACACCCTCTAAGAGCACTTCCTGGGGGCATATAATATCATATTTCTGTAAAATTTACAATAAAAGTGTCTTGACAGCCAATTAATTTTTTTTGTAATTGCGCAAAATAAATCCTGTTTGATATGCAATAAAAATCGGGGATCGACTTGGCCGTTCTCGAAAAAATCACCACTAAAGAAAACAACGGATTTTGGATTCATCTGCATAATGAGCCAGCCTACCTGTGGTTTTTTTTTTTTGTTTCTGAAAAGAGACAGGCCAAATCATTCATGTGGCAAAGTTTCGTGGTGCTGTGATGAGTCCTTGGTGGTGAATTTCGAAATAAAAAATAAAAAAAAAAACCAGCAAATCTCTGATTTAAGGGCTGATTAATCCGTTTTGCCAAAAAAAAAAAAAAAAAAAAAAAAACTTGAGATCATTGGAGCCTTAAAGTCGACTCCTATCCACTGGTCTAAATTTAGCACCATGTGCTCAGGCTCCTGAGGAGAAACGTGTAAAATATTACTAGCAAACACGAATCTCTAGATTTCTCAAGACTGAGCGATACGATTTGCGAAAAAAATGAGCACTGTTGGAGAATTGGGTCTACCATTTACTGGTCCAAATTTAGGACTAGATGAGCAAGCTTCTGATGAAGCGCCAATTTCATAGGCGTAAAGGGGGTAAGTTCAGCACCATTGGTCACGTACCGCGGCAACGGCTGAGCCTCCCGACGTGTGAGTCACCTCAAATGAATCAGCGAGTAAACGCGGTAAAAGCGCTTGTAGTTTGGAGACATCGCGTCGTGTTCTCGGCGAGTTAGCATTCAGGGATCGTCTGGACCCTGAATTGGCCCTGAAATTATGCAAAATTCATTTTCTCATGACTGAATGATCCGATTTGGGAAAAAAAAACTTGGAAACATCGACGTTTTGAGTCGAATATCTACTGATTTAAATTTGGCGTCAGATCATCAATCTCATCGCGTGAAACGCGTAAAATATTGATTGGCGCTGGGGTTTAACTAGCAAACACGAATCTCGAGATTTCTTGCAACTGAGCGATCCGGTTCGCAAAAAAAATGAACACCGCTGAAGAATTGGGTCTATCATCAACTGGTGCAAATTTGGTACCAGATGAACAAGTTTCTGGTGAAGTGCCAGTTTTATAGGCGTAAAGGGGGTAAGATGAACACCATTTGGTCACGTACCGCGGCAACGGCTGGGCTGAGCGCCCCGACGCGTGCTTCAAATGATCCAGCGGGCAAACACGGTAAAAGCGCTCGTGGTTTGGAGACATCGCGTCGTGTTCTCGGCGAGTTAGCTTTCAGGGATCGTTCTGATTCTGTTTTGGCCCTGAAATTATGAAAATGCATGTTCTCAGGATTGAGTGATCCAATCTCTGAAAAAACTTGACATCGTCGGATTTTTGCTTTTAGCATTCTCTAACTCCAATATGGGACGCGATGAACAAGATCCGGAGGACGCGCCCAGCAAATTGGTGCTAAGGTTTTGTACATTTTGATGGCGCATACGACAACGGCCCAATCTATCGACGCGCGAAAATCTCAAATGAATCAGCGACCAAGCGCGGTAAAAGAGCTTGTAGTTTGGGCACATCGCATTGTGATCACGGCGAGTTAGCCTTCAGGGGTCGTTTTAATTCTGTTTTGGCCCTGCATTTATGATATGTAAAATGCATTTACTCAGGACTCACTGATCCGATCTAGGAAAAAACTTGACATTGTTGGAGTTTTGTGTTTGGCATCCTTTAACTTAAATATGGTACCCAATGAACAAGATCTGGAGGACGCGCCCAGACAAAGAGGGATAAGGTTTTGTACATTCTGGTAGCGCACGCGACAATGGTTCAACGTATCAGCGTGCAAGTCATCTCAAATGAATCAGCGGCCAAACACGGCTGTTAATCTGCAATAAAAAGTGGGGGTCGACTAGACCATTGTCGAACAAATCGCCACCATTAAGGATTTAGTTGAAAAAAAGCAGTTTTCTCCGTCAGTTTTGATCAAGTCGTGGTGAAAATGAATTCGTTTGACAAAGAATCATCAGCTGATTTCGACATGTTAAAAAAACGACGTGGGCAACCTTTTCCCTTGTGGACAAAATTGAGTTTGCACATGGATCAAACATTGATCGAATTTTTCAAGCATTCAAAGGTCTGTTCATCGCTTTGAGCACGCAAACGATTGGAAAAATGACGACCGCGCGTGTCTCATTTGAATGGAGCGCCCAGTTTCACTGTAATCCATAAAAAAATAGGGAGACAATGCTGTGAAATTGTGAAAATAAAGTATCAAACACGCTCTATCCATGCCATTTCATACACAATAATGCCGTGCATACGACAAGCTATCTTCAAAAGAGCACGAACACTGCACTTTACATCGCGCCAGCGCGTTGCATCTCCATGCTCTCCGTGGAGCTAAGCGCGTTTGGTTCATTTTGGCAGCTTGAATCTCATTTAGTTGGCGTGCAGCGTTCATTCGTTGGGCAAGTCAAGCAAACAAAATGGCGAGCAATCGTGGCTCTATCGACTGATATAAGTTTCAGCCCTAACAACGAGAAATTTGGCGCACTAAGGCTAAAATGGACAATTTTTATGTAAAAAGGGTCGATTGCTCTCGCTCGTCAGCGGCGTGTCCGACGCTCGGTTTTGGATTTATTTCTGAAAAGAAGAATGGCATGATGCAGCGTCCATCATTCCAAATCGGGCAGTCCGTGTGCCACGTATCGCGCGTCCAGCATTGCCTCGGCAAATCCTGTTTTCTTTTTCTTTTCTTTTTTTTGCCCCTTGCAATAGTTGTGTTGGACTCCGGATTCCGACCTGTGGGGATACTGACCAAGGAGACACGTGTTGACAGCGAATGATCCAAGTTTTGCGCGAAATGGCGCCATGTGTACTGACGCACGCGTCTTTTTGTGCCGATTCGGAGTGTCAGCTGCGCCCTGGGATCCCCATTGCAGTCGGTTATGCGAAAACACATTTGTCACGGTGAATTTTTTGCTTTTTTGTGTGCCCATCGCACCACGAAATCCAGATTTACTCACCTAAACTTTAAAAAAAAAATGAAAAAACAAGCGTTCTGCCATGACTATGATATTGTCGCAAACGTGTGCATTTAGTCAGTGCGTAAGCGCAGCATGAATCTGTAAATTTGGGTGTGAACTGTCAGGCCATGTCGGCACCTATTTACCATATAGGGACGCACCAATGCCCCGCAACGTTGTATAAAAGTCAGACCCCCCTTTTTTTTCTAACATCAATTCACTTGCTCACAACAAGACTCTCCACCACGTAACAAAATGACCAACACCAATCCCGTCCCTATGGCCTCGGCCGACACTGTAAGCCAGTCTTGTGTTCCCATCCGGTGCTTTGGGTCTGATTTTGCTTCCCCCCTTTTTTTTCGTAGGCCATTCCTGTCAAGGAATATTATGTCGGCCAGGATCTTTTGGACCTTGTGCAAGCGTTTGAGAACAACAAGACGCTGGTGTCGACGATGGCATCGCAGATGCATCTGCAAGCGCTGCGGCACTTGGACATTTTGGGTTTTCCCACAACCCTGGCGCTGCCCTTTTCCAAGCTGCGCGAGGCGCCAAAGGAGCCGGTGGCCCAGGTAAATTGACAGAGAAAAAAAAACAGACCGAGAAAAAGGGCCGTGGAGACTCACTTATACGTTTTGTATGCAGATCAGTAATTTGAAAATTACCAATGCGTCGCAATCGCAAGAATATCACACGGTCATGGACTACCATAACGCGTACCTCAATGGGGTGACGACGCCTACAGAGGTAAAAGTTTTACCGAGTGCGCGCACAGACACAAAAAAGGCAATTGGAGCACTGACCCACATTCTTTTATGAAAAACAGGTTGCTGAGAAGCTTTTGGCGGCCATTGAGGACAGCCACAAACATGAGTGGATGCAGCCTGTAGTTGATGATGACGTGCTTGCGCAAGCCGCGGCGTCGACGGAGCGCTACAAGGCGGGCAAGCCGCTCTCGCCCTTTGATGGCGTGTTCACGGCTTTTAAGGAGGACCAGGCGATCAAAGGCCGCGTCTCCAACGGCGGCACCACATACATCAACAAGGACAAGCCCGCCACCGAGGATGGCACTGCCATTGCGCGTCTGCGTGCCGCGGGCGCCATCATTGTCGGCCATACCAGAATGTATGTGGCTCGAAAAAAAAAAAGGAAAAAAAACGTGAAACGTCCAAATTCAAATTTTTTTTTTCATCAGGCAGCAGATTGGTTGGGACGTGTGGACGTGTAACCCACACTCCGGCACGCCGCGCAATCCGTACAAGTTGTCCGCGTCGTCCGGCGGGTCATCTGGCGGCAGTGCTGCGGTGGTGGCGGGCGGTCTGATGCCATTGACGCTCGGTGGTGATGGTGGCGGTTCGGTGCGCATCCCTGCCGGGTTCTGTGGCGCGTACGGATTGAAGCCGACGTGCGGGCGCGTCAGTGGGTTTGGCGGCATGGGCTTTGGCCCGTCGGTCGGCGTCATTGGCCCGATTGGCGCGTCGGCCGACGACATGACGCTGGCACTGAGCGTGATTGCCGGCGCGGATCCAAAGGACGAAAAGACGTCGTTCCAGCCGGCCATGGACTTTTCTGATTATAACAAGACCGATTCGCTCGAAGGCGTGACCATTGGCGTCGTCAATGGCTGGTTTGACGAGTGCGTCGATAAAGAAATGATCCCCCACCTCAAAAAAGTCCAGCAACACCTCGAGAAACTTGGTGCTACCATTGTCAACATTGATCTCAAGGACGTCATGCTGTACCGTGCTGGTAAGAAACGATGCAATGATCAAAAAAAAAAAAAAAAAAAAAAGGAAAAAAAGAGCGCAATACGTCCATCAAAGGGGGGGGAAAAGGGAAAACAAGCGCGACGCGTCTTTTTTGCGCAATGTCATATTTACCTTTTTTTCATTTTAGCGCATGCCATCACGATTTCGTCCGAGATGAACTCGTTTATCCGCCGTTTCCGCGAGCATCACAACGACAATTTGTCGGTGAACCGTATTTTCATGGCACTTGTGAACGAGTGTACGCCGACGGACTACATCAAGTCGCAAGTGCTGCGCACGCAGGCCATGAAGCAAATGGAGGAGGTGTTTTCCAAGGTGGATCTCTTGTACACGCCGACGACGGCGATCTTGGCGCTTGATTTCCCCGAGGGTGCGTACGAACACGGCATGCTGTGGGGCGAGCGCACCGGCAATTGCACCCAATTCCTCGCCCTTGCAAACTTCACGGGTATTCCCGGCGTCGCCGTGCCAGTGGGCTTCCACGAGGAAAAGCCTGTCAGCGCTCACTTCCTCGCGTCTTGGTACAATGAACCGCTGCTCTGCCGCATGGCAAAGGTGTGCGAATTGATGCCCGACATTGAGCGCAGACGCGCACCAAACTCGTACCACGCCAACTTTTTGCCAAACAAGGCTTAAATTGTAATAAAAAGCAGGTTTTTTTTTGTCGTTTTTTTTTTACGCGCCGCGCAGGAGCATGCGCACGTGCCCTCTTTTTTTTTCAATTGTCCCCACGATCATTTATTTGGCGCCATTTCGACTAAATATTGTCCAAATCGCGGTGGACGGAGCGGTACGAGTGGCCTTGCTGAACAGTGTGGCCAAAGTCCATGTAGCTGGAGAGCGAGCTGCGTTTCATTTGTGGCGGTGCCGACATCTTGCGCTTATGCTTGTTTTTGTGTGTGCTGCTACCGTTGTCCTCAGCGCCCAACGTGCTGGCCATCTGGTTGGGCTCGTCTTCGCGCTGCTCCAATCGGTCCGTTGTCCCGTGCGCCGTCGTAAACCACTCTGGATGCTCTCTCGCCTGCTTGGATCGATCCCACGTACTCTCGCCGCGCGGAGACGTCGCACGCTGCCATGGCGCTGCAAAAAAAAAAAAAAAAAAATCATTCCATTCAACACATAGTGAGCCTCTTTCTATCTCTTTTCCGCTCCAATGATGCGCATACCGGCCTTGTCTTTGGGCGGCTCGGCTGTAAAGTCGGCATGTGTGAAATTGGTTTGTGGATTCATGAAAATAATGGAAAAAGAGATCCAGTGGGAAAAAAATAAAAAAGACGCAGCGGCGCGTTTTAATGCATGCAACAAAAACCCATGCTCGTCAGTGTCCGACGTGCGCAGGTGACACCGGGGTATCATGCCCAAAAATGGGGCCGCTGCTGCGCTCGTGGCCATCCCTGGCGTAAAAAAATCGAAACGCGCGCATTAACACAGATTTTTTTTTTAAATAAGAAAGCGGGCAATCTTCCACGCCAGCCAATCGTCCATATTGTGCAGCGTGTCTGACGCGTCCTATGATACAGCTCATTGTCAACTTTACTCGTGCGAAAACGACGCGTGCTTTTGTCTCGGTATCCATCAAAACATGACCCTGGTGGATGATCTACAAGCAATTTTTTTTAAAATTTATTTTACAATCTACTTTTTGAAAAAGCCCTTCATCTTGTTGACGACGCCGTCGCTCTTTTCCTTGGCAGGCTGCTGTCCACCGAGCGATTTTTGCAAATCGGCCACCATCGACAGATCAAGCTGGATGCCGGCCTCCTGGATCGCCATGCCGAGCTTCTGTGCGCGCTCCTTGACCTAAGATGGTGGATGAGGGAAGTGTCAGTAGGCAATGGAGACCACCGTAAAGCCGCAGAATCAACGAAACAGGCCCTTGCCCGCTCTTTTTTTTAGTTTTTTCTATTTTTACCTCTGGGTCTTGCATGATTTTCATCATTTGGATATAGCTCATGTTCTGTCCGGTTGGATCGACGCCCTTTGTCTGAAGAAAGGCGGTAAAGTCGAGGAGCTGCTTCATGACCTCGGGGTGCTGCTGCAATTCCTTCATGAGCGGGTGCTGGCTCGCACCTGGAGGCGGTGTCGCCGTCTCGCTAGCATACGACCGCAGCGACATGGCCATGGGACGCACAGACGACGCAGGTAAACGGCGCATGGCGCGCGGTGACGCCACGTACATTGGCTTGGGCGACCGCAGTGTCGCGCGCAGGACAGGGATCACTCGCTGCATTGGTGAAAAAAAGGGATAAAGAAAGTGGAAAAAGAAGAGACAGCGAAAAGCGAGGCCAAGGCTGGCTTTCAACTCGTTTTTTTTTTTTCGCCGCCCGCCGGGCGTCCGTCCCCCTGGTTTTCCGATTTATGCGTCATCCCTTTTGCTGCGCCATGACGGCCGGGCGCGCAGGCAAAGATGAACAGACGGTTGTTCTCGCACATCAACAGGCTACAAATTTGGGATCATTTTGGTACTTTCATCCTGGGAATTTCAATAAACAAGGAAAATTTGACGATTTTTGCCACATCCTCGGCGAGGAAGGCATCAATGACAACGTGTGACTTTTTCTCAATTGATTGCTCGTCGAGACAGCAAGAGCTCTGGCCACCCAAGATCAAAAAATATGTTGTAAAACTCGACGCGTTTGCAATAAAATGTGTTGTTTTGCACAAACTGTATATCCCATCCCAAGGGTACATTAGTCGATTCCGAAAAAACTTGATCATCGATAGCGCTCTAGTGTCGATCATAGCTGGATACATAAATTTTGGGCTCCTGTGAGCAAGTTTTTCAGAAGGTGAACAACAGGTTGCCACTACTGCAAATTATAATTCAATATGACGATCAGGTATTGAAAACCATGGAAAACGCCCTGACATGAAACGTCGCGTTAAAAAAGCCACGTGGGATCCATTTTAGCAGCGTTTTGCGCTTCGTGCGGACGCACCACATGCAAATGCAAAACTTGCCAAGAATGAGCTCTCAAACCAAAATTCGAAATATGGGTCTCCAAAATCAAGTGAAACTCACACACAAGAGACACTGCATGGGAAAACTACAGAAAACACCAAAAGCGAGTGCGATCCATTGGCTGAATGGCGAGCTCTCAGCAATTTTAGATTTATTTTCAACCGCGAATTGTGCGGGAAGAACGCGGCCTTGAACCCGCACCGACGCGTCCATTAGCAAGACAGACGCCGGGTGCATGGATTGGATTAGAAACAGATGCGTGAAACACGAAGCTTGACGCGGTAAATCACGTGTCGAAATTTATTAGTGATTTTGAAACCGTGTAAAATCTGACAAAAAATCATATTTGTTATTGGTCACTAATGTCCACGTACGCAGCGCACCATGCTCTTTTTGATGATATGACTCTCAAAGAGCTGCGACCAATCGTCGTCAAGTTTGCCTTGTGATGAAAAATTGCTGCTTTTCGCGCTTTTTTTGAAAACGGGTCAATGGATCTCTGTGTTAGATTCCATTCCTATCGCTGAATGCCGCATATATACCGTATAGGTGAATGGCAAGGCGATCTGAGGACCTAAAATCCGCACTTTTCTGAGGATCGACTGTACCCCTTGGAAAATCCGCCATTTACGAAAATGGGCCATTGCGTGCCATCCAGTGGCGGCAGCGCTCCAAGGGTAGGCTCATTCGAAAGCGACAGACTGGTAGGATCGACTGACAAAGCAAATGACGATGCCGGCTGTCAAATCGTAGACAAATAAGCAAAAGACGACGATTATTCGTATGACCATATGCGCAAGATGGTAACCACCAGGGAGCATTCTTTTTTTTTTATTATTCAAGTGCGCTGTGAATGAGCATGCAATGAGAAGGATAAATCAGAGCGCCGTTTGCATGGCCCTGCCATTTGTTACAAGAAAACAAGGTGAGAATGTGGTTATTTTGCCTTTTTTTTTTTTGTTGCCTACCTGGCGGTGTTGGCGAGCAATTGCTGGATTCGCGAGGAGGAGTGAACGAATTCCTGCTGCCAAAAGGCGTTTTCGGTGGTCAATTTGTAGTAGAGGACCTGGACGCCCCAGGGATGCGGACGGTGGACGAGGAGGCGCTCGAGTAGCACTCGGACAATGGACTCGGCAATGGCGGGCATCTCGTACAAGTGGAGGAGCACCATGGTAAAAAAGTACGTGTGACTGCTGGGGTATCGTAAATGGTCCACAAGGCATCCAACAAGCACAAACCGGCCTTTTTTTTCAAAAATTCAAAAAAAAAAACGCATTGATGAGCCAAAGTTCGTCGTGTCTGTTGCTTTCCCTCCTTCTTTACCTTGATCATCCATATGTCGGACGAGCCATTGGAATGCCTTTAGGGCAAACCCATTGGGATCAAAGTCTGGATTGCGCTGCATTGTCTTGTGGCCAAGGTAGAGGACGAGGGCGGCGAGAAGTTGCGTGCCTTGCTGATTGGCAACGTCCAGGGGTTTCATGAGTGCGAGGAGACGCGTCATCAGCAGGTTGAACGCGTCATTGTCATTTTCAGCGGCGGATTTTGCATCTTCAATGTTTTCGGTGTTTTCGGTGGTAGTGGTTGGCAAGTGAGCGGATGGGGTGGCGAGGTACGAGTCGAGGAGCGCGACGAGGTCACTGTCTGCATTGAGGAGTGGGGCGAGGGCGGTCAGGTCCATGGTGGGCAACTGTTTACACGCGGGCATCCATGGCATGTCGGTGTCCTTTGGCCGTGGCAGCGTCATGTTGCGTGGAAATGCGCTCAGGACGACGTTGCGCAGCTGCAAGCAAGACGGCGGAATGCGCTGGATTAAGGGCTGGTAATAGTGGCACAGAAACTCGGGAAAGTCCTTGAGAAGCTGCACAAGCACACGTTGCGTGCCCTGGTAAAACAATTTCACGCTCATCGGCAGCGGACGCACCTCGCACTCATCTGCCAATAATGGGCCAAGAAAGTCAAGCAATGCGCGCAAAAGCCGCTCGTACACCTCCCAGCGGTGCCGCATGCCTTGGCTGCCCGGAACAAGCAATTGCGGCACAAAATGCCGGCTGGAAATCAGCTGCAGCCACGAAAATGCAAACCCAGGGAACGACAATGGTTGCAGCGTCAACAGTGTGTCGCTAAAAAAAAAAAAAACACGGATGAAATGAGCAATATGGCTTTTTTTTAAATTCTTTTTTTCCTTTTTTTTCTCTCTTTTTCCCTTTTTTTCATTTTTTTCCTTCAGAAAAAAAAAAGAAGGGTTACCTGTAGATCAGCAGCAGCGCGGGATCCATGTTGTCATGGATTTCGGTGTAGATGGCGGTCAGGATGCGATAAAACGCGACTTGTTCAAAGCGCGTTGCCTCCGATTCGTGTGCATGGGCCATGAGCAACGTGAGCACGGACAGGGCGCGGCTAATGAGCGCGGTGCTTGGCGTTTGTGAGATCGAAGACGCGGTAGACGCGTTCTCAATGGCTTCGTCTTGCGGTTTTGGCGCCTCGTTGGCAAGGCACGCCACCAGGTGCGCGTAGCTGTCGATCAACAACGCGACCTTGTCCTTCATCCAGTCCAGTTGCCAGTGTGCATGATACGCAAGACACGTCTGCGTGCACAGCCGCAGGAATTGACACGTGCCGTCGTCGTCTTGGTGCCATTCGTCCGTGATCTTGCGGGTCAATGCCGTGTAAATGGTATCATTTGGCCGTGGCACCACCTGGTAAGCACGCACCCATTCGGCTAGGAGCAGACGCATCTTTAGCGCCGACGACTTGGTATTGGCATTGCCACTGGCTTCATTGCCCGCGGAATCAACCTGGGCCTCCAAATCGCGCGTTAAATCTCGAATGCTACAATTTTTTTTTAAAAAAAAAAGGTGTTAATGACTCTCCCACCCCACACCTTTTTTTTTTTTGCTTTCTCTCTACCTTTCACTGGTATCATCGTCGAGATTGAAAAGCGTTTGGATGGTGAGAATAAAGTCTTCAAAGACGGTGATGCGCATGACGGGGCCCTGGCACACGGTGCGCAGCAATTGAAAGGCAAATTCGATGGCCGGTGCCGACGCGCGGCGGATGCTCTTGGCGAGCCACGTGTCGTAATCGGCTGCGGGCAGGAGACCGTGCTCCAGCAGGGTATAAGTGACAGACGCATTGAACTTGCGCTGGAAATGAACAAAAATCAAGAAAAAAAATCAGTTTCTTTCTCGGCCCATCTCTCTCTTTTTTTTTTTTTTTTTTTTTTTTG
>KV441916.1:160684-184858 GCA_001650995.1 Gongronella sp. w5
CCGCCCCTCTCCTCTTTTTTTTTTTTTTTTTTTTTGGTACCTCGTCGTTGGCATAAAGTAGCCAATGGCACACTTCCTCGGCGAGTTCGTCGGACAGGTCCAAGAGTTGATTTAAAAAGTTGGCATAGACCTCGCGACCGAGGGTTGCGGGCGATTCGTACAAGAGGTAGACGACCTTTTCGGTGAAGCTGAGCAAGGACATGGTGGTGAGGTTTGCCTGGCGCATGACATGCGTGGCCTGGTGCGTGATTTGGAGGATTTCGTGGCCGGGTGGCAGCTGCGCATACGTTTCCATGGGCGCCTGACGGATGATCCGGTCCAGGTCCACAAGCAGCTGCTCCAGCTTGGTGTCCAGGGTGGCCTGCGGGGTCGGGACCACGCCCGGTGTCGTGGCGACCTGTGTTTGTGCCGTCTGCAATGGCTGTATTGGCTGATGTTGCTGATGCGGCTGTTGTCGTTGCTGCTGGGATTGAAACGACGAAGTCGACGCGTGTGGCAAAGCAAATGTCGCGTGTGCATCGTCCGCCGGTGCCCAAGTAGTGTCTAACGAGCGATGAAAACGATTGAAAAAAACTCAAATTGCAGCAAATAGCCATTTTCTCGCACTTACCATGCATCTCGGCAGGCTTTGCCGCGTGGGTTGGTGCTTCCATGAAGCTGGTATAGACTTGAATCTATTGATTCGTGCAAAAGACACGTCAGTCGTACAAAAAAAAAGACGCGCTTTGGTACGTTTTACCTGATCGGCAGTTAATGGACGCGTCGGTTTCAGTGCTTCTGGTAGCTCAATGGATGCCACCAGCTTATCCTTGACCGAAGGATCCACAAAGAGGCCTTCCTTGGCGTCCCCATTCTAAAAAGAGGGGTGAGCGACGCGTCTTGCGAATTTTTTTTGTCATTTTTTGATTTTTTTCTTTACTTTTTGAAAGGCGCGGCGATTGGCGTAGGCCTGTGCAAGGGAGAGATCAATGTCGCGGACGGCGCGTTGCTTTGCAAAGTGCTGAACAAAGAGGCAGATGGTGGTGAGATTGTCGTGTGAGACGGAGGAGGCGATGTCGTAGGCGGCATTGTCATCGAAGCCAACCTGGCGCAGGTAGTCGACGATAGTAGCGGTGATGGCGTTGCCCAGCGGCTCTTTGCACGTGACAACGGCCAACTGGGCGACGACGGGCTGGATCATGGCGTGGGCGGCGCGTTGCAGCACCTTTTCGTCGGGTTCATACGCAAAGTCGCGGAGCACAAAGTCGCGCGTCGACTGGACGGCCACGTTGCAGCACGTCATGGTCACGCTTGGCACAAGTTCCAGAAACGCGTTGGCCACGGCGCGGAAAATCAATGTTTTGATCATGCCGTGATGCGCAATGCATTGTTGCACATACGCGCTGAATTGCAGCTGATAGAGCAACGGTGCAAGATCCATTTCGCCACGCTGATCCGTGGTTTCTGTGGTGGTCGCCGCCGATGCCCGCGATCCAATCACGCCCACGGCCGCCGCACGCCCACCACCACCACTACCCACATGCACCTCGTCCTCGGCTGGATCAAGACGCGATGGGCCCTGTGGCGCGCTCTGTTGCTGTTCATGCATCGCAAGAATCGTCGTCGGCTCTAGATCTGGCCCCCATAAAAAGAAAAAAATAAGAAATCGAGAAGAACCAAGTTTTTTTTTTTTTTTTTTTTTTTTTTTTTTTTTTTTTTTTTTTTTTTTTTTTAAAAAACCCCCCCTTTTTTTTTTTTTTTTTTTTTTTTTTTTACCAATGACCGCCAGTTGAAAGTCGCGAAACAAGCGCTCAATGTTCATTTTGAGTGTGATGGGCAGGTCGTCCACCCAATACACTTCGGCCATAAGCTTGAGCAAAGAAACCATCCAAGGATTGGGCGGTTTAAACACGGTGCTGGTTGCGCCTTGGCTGAGCACATTGCAGCAGAATGGAATCACGATGGACAGCTGGTGATGATCATACGCGTCGATGATCAGATCCTATAGAAAGGGACGGGATGAGTACAAAAAAAAAAAATAAAAAGAGGCATTGGGCAATCCAATTGCGACTCTTTCTTTTTTTTTGGAACGAACCTTGAGAGAGAGGCTCTTGTGGCGGATGGGTTTGTTCTTTTCAAGCGTGATTTTGCCGAGCCAAGTGGCTAGGGCATTGATCTTTGGCTGGAGCGTGGCGATTGGGTGATGTGGTGGGGTCGTTTGTGCGTCCTTGAGCCATTGTTGGATGGTGCCATAGGTATCGCGTGTGATGATGTCGAGAAGCTGCGGGCGATCCATGGCCTTTAGCAATTGAGCGAGGGTATCGTGGCGTGAAGGTTGGGTGGCGGCAATGTGGATGACCATGTACTCGCTGAGCCAGCCAATAGGTGCGACGGGCGATAAAAGCAGGGCTGTCATGGCCGTCGCTTTGTGAATGACATTGCCAGGCGTCAATTCGTCCAAATGTTGCATCAATGTCGTCCGCACGCCGGAAGAACCTGCAGAGAGCTCGGAAACGGGTGTTGTGCGTGTGGCAAGGCTGCTGCTAGAGCTGCTGCTTGTTGTCATGGCCGCCGACGTGGTGGCAGCACTCACAATGGGGCTGGATGGGCTCGACAGCTGGTGGAGTGGCGACGACGACCGCAATGCATCCTGTTGGGTCCCGCCAGCAAGGCCGTGTTGCTCGTGCAGTGCCCACAATTGCTCCTTGAACCGCGCAATCAATTTAGCATACGATTTAATCCCCGGCACGGTCGTCAGCACCAAAAGATATTGCGGCCACTCGACGCACCGGTCGGCAAATTGCATCAATGCCTGCAAACCAAACGGAAATAGCTTGGCTTCTCCTGCACGCGAAATCGCGTCCAACACCGTCTTGAGAACAAGACGAAGACGCCCATACTCCACAAGCCGGTGCCGCACCATCAGACCAAGCACCTCGCCCGTAATCAAAAGCTCGTGATCCGGGTATTGGTCGAAAAAGCGCGTCTCGTCCAGCTTAAAAGAATAAAATGAGTTTAAAAATCGAAAATAAGCCAAAAAAAAAAAAAGGACAAAGGGGGCGCAGTATAAAAAAGGAGGGGGATTTCCCTTACCAAAGTGTCGGTCAAACACATGTAAAACTCGTAGCGCGACATGTCGTCGGAACGGTGGCAAGTGATCATGATGTCAATGAGCTCCTGTGGCGTGATCTCGTACTTGTACAGCCGATCAAAGCAGTGGCGCGCGAGCTGCTCCGTATCTGGTGTGTATGCGTGCGAATGAGCTACGCTGGTGCTCGATTTGCTGGCCAATAGCGACGCCAGGTACGCCTGCAGCTCCGGATGCAAATCTGCATAGCATTGACACACTTGTTGCAGCTTGGCTTGCTCCACGGGCGTAAGATTTCTAAAAATAAAAAAACAACAATGAGATGCCGCCTTTTTTTTTTCGTTTTCCTCCCTATTTTGCCCCCTTTTCCCATTTTTTTCTCATTTTACCTGTCGGCGAGGACGCGTAAAAACACCTTGACAACGTCAACGGAGAGATGCATGACCGAGATGGCGGCCTGCGCAGGCGAGTACGCGACTTGCAGCGTGTATTTGCTTTCCAAAAAATCAAGACACACTGATGTGAAGGACGGATTGCCCGTGAATTCCTCCATGAGCCATTTCTCGAGGTTCAGGTGCTGCCGTCGCGCAGCCAGGGACGCAAGATCAAGCGCAAAGTCCAGCACATCTGTTTTCAGCACGTATACCAGGATCTAAAAACAAAAAGCGTGAGACAAAGGCCATTCGCCTCTCCGTGCGTTCTCTTTCGTACCTTGGCTTCCTGCGCAATGTCCAAGATTCGCGACACAGACGCGGGATCGCGCCGGTACAGCGTCAAAAGACCTTCCATAAGACACGCAGGCGATTTTTGCCACAGCAGCACAATCACAAGCGTCGAATTGGTATGACCGATCAAAAAGATGTTGAGCAGCTTAAGCATCGTCTCGTGCAACAGCGTGTTGGGTGTACACTGCGGTAAAAAAAAAAAAAAAAAAAAAAAAAAAAAAAAAAAAAACGCCCAATTTTTTTGTTTTTTTTTTTTTCCCCCCTCGGGCAAACAAACATTCTGGAAATGACGTCCGAGCGTGTCACTTTTGACTAATGATGTAATCCAGGAAGCATTTCGAGAGCGACTGCTGAACTTTTTTGTGTTTCTCGACGCGCTTTTTCCATTGTCCCTTTTTTTTCTTTTGTCCCTTACAGGGAATTGAGCGCAGCCGATGAGGAGCAATTCAGGGGCTTCAAGGGTGAGTCTGTCGATGAAAACACGCACATCGTCGTTTGTGTCCATGTCGTAGAGGACAAACAGGGCTTTGACGAGCGGCAGACTATTCAGTGGGTGATTGGCGAGCTGGACAGCCTGTGGTCGCTGGCGCAGGGCGAGTGCTTCAATGTCATTGTCCCCAAGAACCGGTGGCGTGACGGAAAGCGCTTCCTTGACACTAAGCAGCAAATCGCCACGGCTGTAAATCAAATGGTACAAGATCGTCCGCTGTCCGTGCGTGTTTGTCCAAGGCTGAAACAGGATCTGAATTGGGAATGGCTTATTCTGAAATATGAAAAAAGAAGGCAACATCAGCAAAAGCACTGTTTCATGTGATTTTTTCTTTCTTTCTATACCATGCACGCCACGGCCCACACATCAAACAGGATCTTTAGGCCGGAGCTGTCGCAGACGACGAATTCGGGGTGATCCAGATAGCGATAGACAAGATCCCATTGCAAATGCTCATTCTAATGGCAAAATAAAAAGGCATAAATGACGCGTCAAGGCAACCCCCTTTTTTTTTCTTCATTTTGTACCTTGATATGTAATGCATGGACAAAGTGGTAATAATTCCACACCGTGCCTTGGCGGACCACCGAGTGCGCTTGAATGATCATGCCCAAAGCGCGAGCAACCGCTTCCTCGGTGACCATGACTTGATAAAAAGTGGTCAGTGCCATGTCTAGCGACGAGCAGGCTGCCCACCCGCGGTCAGACAGGATCTTGCCAAGAGCGTGCACGTCGGCATGAGCCATGGTGATAAAAAACGAGTCAGTCTATAACAAAAACAAGTCCATATCAACCATTCTTCTGTTGTTTGCCCATCATTTTCGTATGTCACAAGCGCCCCCACGCAACCTACAGGAGAGGGGCAGTAAAACGCGTGTCGGTCAAGACGAGGGAGACTAAAAAGGAGCGGCGACGATCGAGCTAAGTATAAAAACGTGAGTTCCCGGCCTCATCCCACGCAAAACACAAGCAAACACGAGCATCGCTTGACCCCTACAAGCTTACCAAGAGTCTGTCAAACAGGTGTTTGACAAGTGAAAGCAAAAGGCAAAATCACAGAAGTCAAACAAGACAAAAAAAAAAAAAAAAAAAAAAAAAAAGGGGAAAGAAAAAGAAGAGCGATGACTGGAGCTGCCCTTTTTTTTTTTGTAGGGCAGCTCGAATATTTCAAGACCCGCCGCCCGCCGCGCCCTTTTTGCTTTTCCTGGGCTAGTCGTCCTGCATGAATCTTTTTGAATCTTACTGTATGATGCCCTCCCAAGCGCGTGGCCCTGTCGTGTGTGTATCTTTCAAATGTGCGGCGGCACAAAAAAAAAGTGAGTGAAATTGGCCGTAAAATCGATGAGACCGCGTGAAAACGCACTTGAACCGCCTTTTTTTTTTTACGATTTCTCGATCCGTTTTGGTCGCATATTGATGAAACCTGTATGTCATTCGACAGAGATTCGATTTTTGTATCTTTTGTCACCGAGGGAGACACCGTGGTACCATAGTAAATAAATTATTATCAGGAAAATCGAGTTTGAAAATTTGATCGCGCGGCGCCATTGTCTAAAATCCATCCATCGGGTCAGTGTTGCGGATGAGAACTGACGCCCAGATGGAAAAAGTGAACTTTGGCATTTTTTTACATGGTTTCAATATCACTAATTTTCGACGCGTGCTAAACCGCGTAAGATGTCGAGTTAGACGCGTCTGTTTCTAATGCAATCCTTGCACCTGGCTTCTCTCTTGCTAGTGGACGCGTCCGCGCGGCCCTATAGACGTGTTTTTCCTGTGCAATTCACCATTGAAATAAAATCTGAAATTGCACATTGCTCGTGTATAAGCAGAGATCCCACCACTGTTTTAGCGTTTTGTTGGTTTCTCCATGCCTATTTTCTTGTGGAGGAGTTTGATGCAGTTCTGGAGACCTATTTTTTCGATTTTGATTTGGGAGCTCGTCCCAGCGAATTTACTGATTTGGGCGTGGTGCTCTTTTGACAGTCAAAAGTCACTCTCCATGCTTAATTGAATGACCTTGAAAGTATGGTTTGCTCTTGTTTTTGCCAGACCTGGTGAGAATGCTTGGAACGTGCGCCATCCTTTTCTTTTTTTTTTTTTTGCTTTTTTCTCGTTTTGTGGGTTTGACGCAGGCCCGTGCACGAGTTACCCCGGAGTTTGACGACTA
Source organism: Gongronella sp. w5 (assembly GCA_001650995.1). NCBI lineage: Eukaryota > Fungi > Mucoromycota > Mucoromycetes > Mucorales > Cunninghamellaceae > Gongronella > Gongronella sp. w5. The sequence continues at coordinate 167,137 of KV441916.1, forward strand.
GATAACATGAGCGCCGCCTGTCAGATTAGACGGTGTGCCAATTCGGGGTCCATTTGTGGCAAAATCACGCGTCACCGCACCAAAACCGCATAGAGCCGTGTTTTTTTTTGACTCTTTTCTCTTCCCCAACGAAATCTTACTCTCTCTGACAATGCAAAGAAAACATTTTCATTGAACATGATTATAAATGACCGTTGGTGTTCGCGCCATGGGCAGCCGTTGGCTGGCAATTCACGAAAAAAAGAGGCAATTTGCTCACTCTTGGCTCCATTTCGATCCCAAGAAGCACCGAATGCAAACAGTGCAAGGCATCCCTCTGATTCAGATCCTTAAAAAAAATTTTTTTTGAGTAACCTGACGCGCTGACCATGCAAAAGAACAAAGCGATGCGCTATGAAAATGCAAAACAGACAACTTGAAGGCCGAATGACAGCATGCTTTTCACTCGTGTCTGTCCTCCAACGGCACTGCCCTGAACACGAATAGCGAAAAAAAAAAGACACAATGAAGGCACACGGTCCCCACTTGTCCAATGGAAAGGATGGCCTGACAGCCAAGAAAAAAAAAATTAATTAGAGTGTGCTGCTGTTTTAAATGAAAAAATCAAACTGCTTTTGCACAGGGTGCACAAGGCACATGGTTACGCACAGAAAATGATTGAAAATCAAACGCACTAAATGGGCCGATTTTTAACGGGCAGTGGCGGCGGACGGAAAGCGCTTCATTTCGGCAAAAAGACAAGGCAAACCTGGTTGACATTGACATGCTGCAGTAAAAGAGCACACCGAGACCCCAAGCATTAGAGTACAGAGAGACCACGCACCAATTGGTTTATTTGCAAGCGTGAAAAATAAATAGTAATGGATGTAAGCAAGTAAATGGCAAAATTGGGAAGAATCGGCAAGAAAGTGGGGGATATGATGAGACGCGGGGATGGGGGTAAACGGTCGAAAAGAGAGAGAGAGAGAAGAGAAAGAGAAAGGGAACGCAAGATGGCTGTCCTTTTGATTTAGACGACAGCATAATGGCGCATGGAGCCCTCCTCGGCCTTTTCGTCGAATTCGCCAATGTCATCAATGTCGATGTCGACGACGTCGGTGGCGGTGACGTCGTGGGGCTGGCGCACATCCTTTGGCTTGGCCCATTGAGCACAGAACAGCGAGGCCCAAAAGATGGCAAAGAGGTAAAACAGGCGATAGCAGACGAATTTGGCGGTGAACGCGACGTAGATGTCGTGGTCGCTTGTCTTTGTCAGGACGTTCTCGGTGATGGTGCTGACGAGGATGGCGGGGACGAGCAGCATGTAGTAAAAGATGAACGAGCCGTAGAAATGGTTGACCTTGCGCAAATAAAACAAAAAGAGCAAGAACACGCCGCCAACATACAGCCACAACAAGTACAGCGACACCAGGTTGGCCTTTGGGATGGCGTCGACGATCGAGGGGGGCGTTGTCGCATTCAAAATCATCTTAACAATACCAAGTATTGTGTAGCATATGCCCTTGACGCCAATGAGGCCGAGCGCGAGCAAATACAGCAGATATGGCATGATCCACATCACGGGCACGCGCGGCGTGAGGCGGAACACTTCGACGGCCAGCAGCCACAGGGACAGGATGCCGAGGTACTCGACAACGGCAGCAATGTAGTAAATCAGCATGTACACGCCCTCGTCCGTGATCAATGTATAATTGACCTCGGCACACACATAGTATGCCATGAAGCTGAACGCGGCACTGATCAGATGCACCGACGGCGTGAAGTTTTTAAAGTACAACGCGCTGCCGTTGGCCATCAAAAACGTGCCACAGCTAAGACCGAGAAGCGCACGGATGCACGCAAGCTCATACGCTCGGTTGCTAGCAGACATGGCTTGGAAAGTCTGCCACGAATCTTCCATGATGAATCGATTAAGCAGAAAAAAAGAAAGAAAAAAAAAAAGAGGCAAGAAGGAAAGGAGAAAAGGGAAAGGGAAGGGAGAGTCAGGAACAAAAAAAAAAAAAAAAAAAGGTCAAGCCGTGTGGATAAAAAAGTGAAAGAAAAAGAAAAAAAGGCCAGACCACCCCCACTTTTTTTTTATAAATAGGGCTGTAGATGAAAAAAAAAGCGGTAGGCGTACCAACCACCATTGTCGCACCACCCAAAGAATACCCTGTGGGCACAAATTGGGTTACGCTCGCTTTTTTTGCCCATTCTTCTCCAGACGTTGCTATGGCCATTCGCTTTTTTCCAAGCCATCCATATCTGGTCAAGGGGGCGTGAGCGGTGCACGACATTTGTTTTGTCCCACACCTTGCAATGTCAATTGACGTGCATGTTTTTCTTTTTTGTTCATTTCTCGCTTTACTTGGTTTTTTTCGCATTTTTTGGTGCTTTGCCAGTGCCTTTTTTTAAGACCATAGTGGACGCGCATGTTTGCTTGTGAATTTTGCTCGTCAATGAAAAAAATATTTAAGGTTGGGATAGTGTGACCTTTGAGGTGACACCAACTTTGGCGGGATTTCTTTTTGCTGGTGCGCCAGTTCCACTCCGTCCACACAGCATGAAGTTCTCACCCACCTTGGCTGACTTGGAACCCGGCAATTGACATATGCCATTCATGTCGCTCCCCTTTCTCTCTTGAGTTACAAAATGGCTGTGCGTGTACCCAATGGATACGCATGCCATAAAATTGGCCATGCCATGGACAAAAGGACAATGCTACGCGCGTGCCAATTTGCCTCGGCGATCGCATGGATCACCTGCTCATTGCCACTCTTTTGCGTCAGGGGCGGATGAAAAAAGGGAGGCGACAAAAGAGAAGCATTATTTCGTCGTGCTGACTTGGTCATCACCTTTTTAAGGTGTAATGAACAAGGTTTAGATGCGACGCGCATGCATATTTCGACGACAATGGGGCCCATTGGGAACGTTCCATCGATCGTGCCAAGGGAGGGGGGGCACAACCCTGGGTGCCCACGCGAAAATGCCCATTTGACAGGCAAAAAGGCTCATCGCGTGCTCTTTTTTTTATCCGCCCCCCCCCCGCCCTGTGGGGTCCAATGCATCACCTGATCAACGCGTCGCCTCATTTTTTGATCATTTGCCTCATTTGGCCAACACAGGCGAGCAGGACCCCTTGGAAAATGCATGGGCCAAGCATAATTTTGCCTGAATCAAGTCGTTTTCCTATCTCCTTGTTCTTTTACTCACTGCCGTCCGCAGCAAATGGATTCAGGTTGTGCTTGCACGCAAATTTTTTGTCGTTTGGGCTGCTTGCCGACAAACCAGCTCTTTTGGTATTTTTGACTGAAAAAGCTTGAGCACTCGGCACTCGCCTGTCGACTTACAGTACCATGCCACCAGGGTGGTATAAAAGCCAGGAGCACGAGAAGCAACCAGGCAAGCTGAATGGCGTGGCGGTCATTGGCTCAACCTGGAGCGATGCGCCAAAATCATGCGTTTTACCACTTTTTGCAATGCTGCCTTTTGGTTACCGATTTATTAAGGCATTGAAACACTTGCAGCAGGCTGTTTCCTTCCAAAGTGCATCAAATGTTGACCAAATCAAAAGTGCGTTATGGCTGGATGCTATTTGTTGCCTCTTTTCCCTTTTTTCGGTGATCCATGCCATCATGGCGATCCGTCGCCCGTGCCTCTCTCGCGTAATATGATTATGATACACGCGACCAATTGGTCAATTTTTTATTCACATTCATGTCTTATTTTTGGCCTAGTTGAGCACGTCTTGAACAAAGGATTTGATGTTGTGGATGGTGTTGCGATACAGGTTTGTTTCAATGGGCACGCTGACGAAGCCGTGAGTGGCGCCAAGGACACGGACGCAGTACGAGTCGACGCCGGCGTCCATCAGGCGCTGCGCATAGTGCTCGCCACAGTCGCGCAACACGTCGCACTCGGCCACAATGGTCAATGCGGGCGGCAGACCCTTTAATTGCTCGTTGGTCGCCAAGATGGGCGCATAACGGATGTCCGCGGGTGGGTTCTCCTTGTCCTCCAGGTAGTGGCCCTGGAAATACTCGATGCTCCTGCGCGACAGCATGAAATCACCATTGCCAAATTCGTGATACGATGGGTACGTGCTGACCTTGTTGGTCGTTGCAGGATAAATCAAGACTTGGCCCTTGATCACGCCAGGATGACCGCGCTCCTTGAGCAAGACTAAAGAAAATAGGGAGGGAAAAGGAATAATTGAGACGTCATGGGTCATGTTTGATCAGCGCGGTAGCCAAAACACGCTATTTACTCGAACAGACGGCCGTCAGGTTGCCACCTACAGGATATTAAAAAAAAAAAAGGTCAGTCTGAGCTCGATTGATGCTGGGTTTGGGCGCGGTCTTCTTTACCGGCCGAGTCGCCACCTAGGACGATCTTGGATGCATCAATCTTCAAAGCATCGGCATTGTCCTTGATCCACAGAATCGCATTGTAGCACTCTTCGGTGGCCACGGGGAACTTGACCTCGGGCGACAGAGAGTATTCGACAAACAGGATCGCCACATTCAAGCGGACGGCAAGCTGAAACGCGAAAAAAAGGAGCAAAAATGAGCAATTGATTCACATTTCCGGCTTTTTGTTGTTGCTGCTTGGTTGCTTACATCCTTGGCGAACTTTTCATGCGAGTGGAAATCGCCAAACACCCAGCCGCCGCCGTGACTAGTGAGCAGAAGTCACAATTGGGTTATTTTACGTGTCTTTTTGACCATTTTCTGTTGCTTACATGTAAATGAAAGCAGGCAACACGCCGGAACCAGGAGGTCGCACGGTGATGAGCTTGATGTTGCTATCACCCACAGGGATGTCGCGCTCCTCAACTTCTGTTTCAGGCACAGTGTAACCAGGTGGGCGTGGCATCGCACGCGAATGCGCGCGAAGCGCCACAGGGTCCATGTCAGCCCAATCGCCGCCTTGGCGGATGCGCTCATACACAGCATGGTACACTGGGTGTGCCTTGGGAAGGTAAGCGTTGGTCATATTTGTAATGGTGGGAAAGAGAGAGGGAAAAAAAAAAGTGTGGAGAAAAAGAGCTGCTAATGCTAGGTTTTTTTGCGCGATCAATTTATAATTTGCGGGTAAAGTTTTATGGGTTGCCACAGGGGCACGGCAAATGGTGAGGAACACCAATTGAAGCTTAGATTTTTTTGGGTGTGTGAGAACAAAAAATTTGATTTGGGCGGATGAGTGGCACCGACAACCTGCCAAAAGCAGCCGCGCTGTGTGTGGTCATGTCCTTTTCTGCTCGTTTCGTCCTGCATGATCGCTCACCATTCTTTTTTTTTCCCTGTCATCAGTGAAAAAAAAAAAGGTTGAAACTTGTTTTTTCCCTTGCATGGGTACCCCGCTCGCAAGCGTCCCAATGCACCCATAGGCCAAGTGAAAAAACGGCTTTCCCACTAGTAGCCGTTCCACCCGCCAATGACAATCTGTGGAGAAATCGGCGACGGGCGGCGACATGCAAGCTAAACCCCTTTTTTCTCGTTACCGATTTGCCTGAGCCCCCCCTCTCTCATTTGAGATGTCCCGTATGCCGTCTCAAGGTCTCATGCACGCAGCAGCATCGCGAGTCGCGTGCTTTGGGCCAATGGTTGTCTACGGCTTGGCAAAACGAGCGCGGCACGGCAAAAACGGCGCTCCTCCCACGCCATGACAAATGCCGATCTCATGGCGGGAATTCCGTGAGATCTCTATCGACAACTGGCTGCCCTATGGTAACACGCGTTCCTGATTTTCTCGCGTCAATGCCCTAAATTGCAATGATTAGGCTGCAAAAAAAAAAAAAAAGAGGGACACACACCTTGGCAAGCGCCTAAAAATATAAATCGTGCCGCTCCAAACACGGCAAACATCCAGGTTACACGCGTCTCAGGCAAGTGGCCTTGCCGATGGGCCAACGGCAATGACACTAAAAGTGGCCCGTGTGCATCAAAAAGTATTCGCGGATAAATGAAGCACAATGAAAAAAGAAAAAGAGAGACAGCAGAGCGAAAGCCGTAAATTGCAAATATCTTTGAGCCTTCTGTCCATTGCGTGTCGTGCAATTCAAAAGAAAAGTCGATTTGATGGCCATCGCGAAATGTGCGATTTAATCGCTTATCTTTCTTTTTTGATCATTTGACGATGAATGCATCACCTACGCTGCCGTTTTTCTCTTTGAATTAACGAATTCAGTGTACTCTCATTCAAATGAGCCCACCGCCGAGGTAACAAGGCCACTGGATGGCGCGCAAATGCCGATGTTCACAAATCACGGATTTTCCAAGGCGTCCAGTCGATCATTTTCAAAATGCGACATTTGGGTCCTCCAATTGTCACGCCATTCAACCACATGGTAGACGGATGCCATTCACCGACGTAAATCGAATTAAAATCAGGAGTCCATTGGCTGGTTTCCGCGTAAAATGCATTTTAAGGTATATTTTTGCTACAAGGACATTTCAACGAAAAGTGCCGGTATCTCCGAGAAACAAACTTCAACGGGAAGAGCACGGTTGCTGCGTACGTAGACATAGGTGATCAATGAAAAAAGTGCGTTTTGGCATTTTTGACGCGGTTTTAAAACCATATATAATTTTCGACGCATGATAAACCGCGTCGCGCGTCGAGTTAGGCGCGCCTATTTCGAATCAAATACATGCCATTGGCGTCTCTCGTGCTATTGGACGCGTCGGCGCAGCTCCATGGACGCGTTTTTCCCGTGCCATTCGTCATTGAAATTAAATCTAAAATTGCTCATTGCTTGCCAACGAGCAGGTAGATCATGATGTCATTTTGGTGCTTTCGTGATTTCTCTATGTGTTTGCTCTTGTGTGAAAGTTTGACGCAATTCTGGAGACCGAGTTTTTCAATTTTGGTTAGGGAGCTCGGCCACGGCAAAATTTTGATTTGCGTGTGGTGAGTCCCTAATGGCTTGCAGCAACGGCAAAATGAGTTGATATCGATTTTGCTTCCATTTTATTCATTTTTGGACTCATCTGAGGTCTGGATATGTCTGGTTTGTGGAGGAAGAAATGATTTTGTCCAAAAACCTCCCTCTTGCAATCTGTCTCGCAAGCAGTGTGATCCGTGTCGTCCAAACCTTGAACCAGAAAACGGTGTCGGCGCGGCCATCTAACCCTCTCAAATTTTTACGGCAATCGGTTAATGCACTCTTGAGATGATGCGTAAAATCAGCCCCAAATCGATCAGTGTTGTCCAGCTTGCCGCGATCTCAACAGTATTACCTCAAACTTGGGCAGCCCTAGCATTGTGCACAGCGTTTAATGATCAAGAGAAATAAACGTGATACATATTAAAAGACTGTCACGTCAGCAATCCGCAAATTGGGTGCTTTTGCGACCAAATTGGCCACAAGCACATGCACAATGCAACGTGTGATGCCCAAGGAAGCAAAAAAAGGTAACAAAACAGAAGCGCGCCGCAATGCACGCCATTGGATGCCATTTGTCCATTGATCGAGTTGGGGAAAAAAACAAAAACAACAAAAAAAAAAAAAGGAAAATAGACGGTTTCAATGGCTTTGTTTTGCAGCCGACTGTGTCCTGGCGTGGATGGCAAGGATGCGAGGGGAGGTGGTCCGCGCGCAGGTGTGCGCGCTCGCTGTGGGCTTGGAAGAGACGCACGGCCACGCGGGCAATAACTTGGATCTGGCCACCTTTTTTTGACTCGATTTGGTTTAGCAGATGGACCCTGTGTAGAAAAAAAAAGCGGTGGTGACAAGTGCGGATCGAGCATCCATTTATTTTTAGATTTTCTGTTCTGTCGGCCAGACCATGATCGATTGGAGCTGTTTTGGGGGCACAATTTCGAGCGTGCAAGCGAAAACAATGAAAACAATTAAAAAAATAAGGATTGCCATGAATTGAGCTGATAGACAAGGAGGTGAATGATGCAGCATGATGATCAGACGAGATGAGATGGGCGGCGTCGAAAGGGGATAAGGGGGGAAGAGGGGAAGGCGAGTGGGCATGAGCGCTTCCTGCTTTTTTTTTTTTCCAGGAGCGGAGATTCACGTGTTGAAAAAAGAGCACATCTTTTTTTTTTTTTTTGGTTTTTCTTTCTCCACTTTTTTTTTATCTTTTTGTGCATCGGGCCGCGTTGCTATTTTTCCAACCGTTGGTAAGAGGGAAAAAGTGTTGTTTTGTGCAAGTTTGTGTGTTCATCTATTGTTGTAGACGACTTGTCTGGCCCGCCCTCTCGTTTCCTTGTCTTCTTTCCGTCCGCCCCTCTCTCTGGCCGTTCCCCATGATGGCCAACCACGTCAACGACCAGCATATTCCCTTTGACACGAGCGACAAGGCCGATCCGTTTGCCTTTGGCATGTCCCAGGCGCCGCCGCCGACTGCCTCGACACCTTCACAGGCACCCCAAGGCAATGTCAACCCCAACATCCAGGATCTGTTTGGGCCCTCTGCGCAAGACACGTCGTTTTTCGCCTCCGCACAACCGGCTGTCGCGCCTGTCCAATCGCAATCTGCCCAATTGCAACCACAACCGCCTGTTCAACAGCAGCAGCCATCTGTTTATCAGCAGCAGCAGCAGCAGCAGCAGCAGCAGGTGGTGGCATCTGCGGATCAGGGGTATATGTATTATGATCAACAGGCATATCAGCAACAAGCGGCGCCTCAAGAGCAGCAGCAGCAACAGCCATTCGCAGATGGAGGATACCAATATCAACAACAGCAATGGGTGGCATTTGATCCCAATGTGCACTATTATTATGATGATCAGGGCCAGTATCACTATTATGATCCAAACACGGGCAATGTGCTTGATTATGAGCAATTCAATCAGCTTGTCTATGGATACAGTCCGCAGGACCAGGAACAGCAGCAGCAGCAACAGCAGCAACAGGCATTGACCCAACAGCAAGGCACAATGGCCTATGATACCACCATCACCAACAATACGCAGCAACAACAGCAGGTTCAATCACCTCCATCACAGGCACCCGCCGACTTTTTTGGCGATTCGTCTGCCGAGGTGGCTGCACAACCACAGGAAGCACAGGCAACATCGGCCGAGTCCATGGTCGCGCCGTTGGATCAACAGAAACCATTGGAACAAAAATTGGAAAAGCCAATGGACGCGTTGTTGTCGGCGAATGTGTCCGCTCCGCCGGCGGCCGCTGTCTCCGCCGCCGCACCACCATTGGCGGCTGTCCCAGAATTGGACGTGTACTCGCCAAAACGCCAAAACGCGTCCACGTCGTCGCCATCCATTGCAACCCCCGCGCAGCAAACATCGCCGCCTGCTCCCGCTCCGGCCCCCGTTGCTCAATGGGATCATGTCGACGTCAATGGCCATGTTGCCGCCCCGGACGCCTCTGCTGGGGCTGTGCAAGCGTCGACTTTTCCGCAAACACAAGGGCAGCAACAAGCGCAAAACCCGGTTGTGGACGATTTGACCGATGATTTGGACGAATTGGTGCTGAGTAGCAAAAAGGAATCTGAGCAAGCGAGGATGATGGCGACGTCTGGACCACCTCGCACGGGCACGCCTGCTTCTTCCTACGCGCCACCATCTGCACAAACAGCAAAAACGGCACAAACGGCGCGCAATGGCAGTTTCAGCAGCGTGTCTGCGCCGCCGCGTGCCATGTCGTCCGGTCCGGCGTTCCCGCCAGGTCCCCTAAGCCGCCAAATGTCGCCCGCGCCATTGTCACGGTCCGCGACCCCGCACATTGCTCAGCCGAGCGCGTGTTCACAGTGCCAGGCGCTCAACAAGGGCTCATCCAAGTTTTGTGAAGATTGTGGGGCACCGCTTTCGGCATCTGCCAACGTGTCGCGTACAGCAACTCCCATTAACCACCCATTGCCCACGTCCACGTCCATGCCATTCGCTCAATCGCCCCCTTCCATGAATGCCCAGCCCTTCCAACGCATGTACACCCCGCCGCCGGCCTCGTCCCTTCAGCAGACACGTCCCTCGGTCGATTACAACATGTACCAGCCTCAGCAGCCTCAGGAACAACAGCAACAACAGCAACAACAGCAACAACAACCACAACAACCGCAACAACCATCACAATTGGCCAATCCGGTGAATCCTTACGACCCTGCCATGTACAATGCATCGCCTTACACACCCGCCGCACCCGCCGCACCCGCCCCGGCGCCAACGACCTCGTACACACCGCTGCAATCGCAACCAATGGCATCATCGGCCACTCCGTCTTATGAGCCCTTGCCATCGTCCCAGCCTTTGCCATCGTCCCAGCCTCCCCCAATGGCACCAGCTTCCTCGTCCATATACGATCCTCAGTCATACCAGCAGCAGCAATATGAGCCAGTCATGTACGATCAGACACAGCAGCAACAATCATTGTACGAGCCATATGATCCATTACAACAACAACAGCAACAGCAACAACAACAACAGCAGCAGCAACAGCAGACAGGCATGACCACATCAGGCTCCTTTTATGGAGTGGACCCCTATGCACAGCCACCGCCACCCATGGCCAATGCCGATCCTTATGCACCACAGCAACAACAATTGCATCAGCAGCAACAGCAGCAACCCGTGGTCAATGGCGGCCAGCCTTGGTCGGCATCGCAGGATCCATTGCAGCGGCCACGGGGATGCCCGCTTGTCAAATTCGCGTTTGGCGGCAAGATGCTGGTCATGTTCCCCAAGACCGTGCAGCAATATTCCATTGAGGGTCAAACGTCCAAGCGCGTCGCAGGCAACATTCAATTGACCTCGCTCAAGCAGCTCTGCCCAACCCTCGACCACCCGGCCGATGCCCTTGGCCCTTTGCTTGCAGATCCAGACATGAATGCCAAAAACAAAAAGAAACACATCCTTGCCTTCCTCGATGAGCATATGGCGTCGCTTGCACCTGCCCAAGGTGATGCTGCTCTCTTGTGGCACCTCGCAAGGCTGATGATTGAACAGGATGGCAATGTTCCTGGAAGGTACACGAAAAAAAGGGATAAAAAAAAAAAGGAGGAAAATGTGGAAGCGTGACCCCCTCTGATTTTCATTTATTTTTTCTAGTGACAAGATCACGCCTGCATTGTTGAATTTGCTCGTGCCATCGAGCGGTGCGCCGCCCGAGGATGATTCCGCGAATTTCACGCCTGCAGCGACGGCAGCGGTCAATTATTACCAGACGTCGCCACCACAGGCCACGGCGCCTGCTGCTGTTGTGCCTGGCGATACAAGTGCAGCGGCCACGCTACCATTGTCGACGTCGATGCAGTCGATGGGCACGGTGGCGAGCGACGATGAGGTGCTGGACAAACTGCAGATGCATTTGGCGCACGGGCACCGCACCGAGGCCGTCACCTACGCCATGCAGCAGGACCTGTGGGCACATGCGCTCATCATCAGCAGCTGCGTCGACCAGGCTCTTTGGCAAAAGGTCACGCGCGCCTTTGCACAACAGCAATTGTCCGCCGCGCAAAATACACAGTCCATGCCTGCCGCCGTGGGCGACCGCCCCGCCATGCGCGTCCTCTATGGCCTCTTTGCCGGCCTCGGTCCAGCTGCCGGTAAGCGGGAGAAAACGCTCTTTTTTGATGGCATTGACTGACAAGGCGTGCCTATTTTCTTTGTTTAATAGTGTCCGAGTTCCTCAAGCCCGAGTCACCATCACTGCAGCATCATGGACAACAGCATCCAACACCTGCTGCGCATGAACTTGAAAAGTGGAAGGAAACAGTGGCATTGATCCTCGCCAATCGCACCGCACGCGATTTCGAGGCCATCACGGCCCTCGGCGACACCATGCACCGCCATGGCTGGCGCGACGCAGCGCATTTTTGGTAAAAAAAAAAAAAAAAAAAAAAAAAAAAAAAAAGCAACGCATTAATCGAGAAATGGGGAGGAAAGACATGAAACTAACAAATTTATTTTTTCATTTTTTTTTCATTTTATTCTTTTTTTGACAAAAGCTACACGCTGTCTCCGCCGTCGTCACTGTTGTCCGGATGCGACGCGCCTCAGGTGCGCATGACACTGATGGGTTGCCACGATCTTTGGCACGCCGACCGCACGAGCACCCTGTTGACGGAGCTGCTCGAATTTGCACTGTCGCTGCGGCAGGGCCACACCGGCCAGTGCCTGCCGCATCTGCAGGGCTACAAGCTGATGCGCGCCGCGCAGCTTGCAAGCCTCGGCCACACCACAGAGGCTGCGCGCTACTGCCATGCCATTCAGCAATGCATCAAAAATTACCAGCAAGATTCCCCCTATTTGCATGCGCAGCTCATGATCAAGGTCAAGGAGCTGCAAGAACAGTGCCATGAGGCCGATAGCAAGAAACACGCCGGGTAAGTTAAAAAAGAAAGGACGAACGCCAGGGCCAATGGCGCCACTGACGCGCTTTTTTTTTTTTTTTTTGTGATATGCAGACGCGATATGACGTCGTGGTTGAAGCCAACGTTCAAAAAGAACACGCTCGACTCGTTTTGGGGCTCCATTGAGGGCCGCTTCAGCAAATTCGTCAGTGGAGACGACACCGCCACCGAGGAGGAACCCACTGGCCGAAAATCCACGGAAATCGTCGCGTCCCCCTTTGACGGCAAGCTGCAGCCCCCTGCACGCAGCGCCTCCGCCGTCGACTTTAGGATGCAGCAGCAGCAGCAGCAGCCCTCTTCCTATGCATCCTATTTTAAGCGGTTCCGCTAGATTTCTCACTCTCGACCCCTCGTCATTTTTGATTCCTCGTCGCAAAAAAAAAAAAAGGAAAAAAGGAAAAAAAACATGTATATCTTATTTACAGTAATTTCTCTTCACCACAACAAATAAAAACATCAAGGTTACTATTCATTCTTCATTGCCCAAACAAAATATCATCGTCGTATCTTACAGTATACTGTAAAAAGTGACACGTTTCCAAGTTTGCGGAGGAGGTCACGCGTACGTAAATACCGTAATCGTTTCGTGAGGTTTTAGCTTATGGCAGGTGCTGGGAGGTGATCTAACCATGATTTGTGTCGGCCACTATTGAACTTGCGATAATTCGTGAAAATGGTGCAAGTTCCAATGACAAAACGGTCTGAGCGACCTCTGTTTTTCATTTTTTTTCTTTTCAGAGATGTTGAAATAACCAAAGGGCAAAGTATGGTAGCAATAGAATCACGATTTTGCCTCAAAATGTTTTTTTTTTTTACAAAACACGCAGTGATACTGTACAGCCTAAAAAAAAGAAACAAAGACGAGGGATTCATTGACTGATCTTTGCGTAAAACGCGAAAGGATGATAATTTTCATCCCAAGGCAACCTCGACGAGGATTGGCATGGACTTGGAATTAAATCATCAGAAAGAAGAGAATTTGAAGCGTGCGCATTGCGCATAGCCGCAAACACTCAAAAATACCAAAAGTTTCAGAAAGCTTTTTTTTTTCTCGTCCATACGTTTAGCACGAATTGAGGATCGACTGCAGTGCCCACTTTTTTTTTTTTTGTTGGGCGTGCGTATATTAAAAATCAGGCGTCTGCTGGCCACCGCTGTTTAAGCATCACCAGGTGCGATTTCCGCTTTTGGACATGATCTTTTTCATGTTTTGGGCGGGGCAAACGGGGGACCTGGAAAAATAAAAAAAGTAAACAGCGGGGACGAGGTGCCTATTTTTTTTTTCTTTTTCGTTTTATCTTTATTTCTCTATCAACTATGCCTCGCACTGTGCCTCTTATTGCCGGTCTTGTTGTTGTTTCGGCTGTTACATACAAGTTCCGTGAGGATCTGCTCAAGGACACAGGGGATCTGCAGAGCCGCTTGGTGTCTGCACGCTCGCGCCTCGATCAAATCACGTCGGCCGAGTCGACGCAACAGCTTGGCTCGCAAACGACAATGAATTCCATTTTACCCGATATCAACCCGATCCAGGATTCCAAGACGTACATCAATGACCGCCTGGTGCCCTCAGGTATAGTGCACAAAGCGAGGAGGGTGGGCAATTGAGCCAATAGAGCCCATTGAGACGCTGATACCTTTTTTTTTTTTATACAGTGAAGCATACTTGGAACGACCATGTGACGGAATTGGCGCACACTCTGATCAAAACAGACTATGCGGGCAAGGCCAAGCAGGCCTGGGACAAGGTCAAGGACAATGTGCAATAGAATGAGCCTGTGGAGGCATGATAAAATAAAAGGCTGCATAGAATTTTGGCTCTCTTTCCATTTCTGATGAATTGGAGGCGCACGTGACGCTCCAGGTTTGCATAGGTGGGCTCGTCTTTTTCATTTTTTTTTTTTTTTTTTTTTTTTTTTTTTTTTTTTTTTTTTTTTTTTTTTTTTTTTTTTTTTTTTTTTTTTTTTTGGTTCTCTTTCCATTGTTTTATCTTTTTTTTTTTTTACACCTCGTCTTTCGTGTCGTGTTAATTGTATTTCAAGTGAAACACGCCTTTTACGCGTCTTTTTTTTCTTCTTTTTTTTGCCTCGCCTTTTTATTCCCTCGCGCCTCATACCCCTTTGTCTTTGTTCTCTCACTCGTTTTTCGCTCAATTCCCCTACATTCGCTTCCATGACGCATGGGAGTGTTCCTCGCGCTACTTTCTCGCCGTCGACGAGTGGAGGAGGTGAATATGGCATCAAAAGTCTTGCGGACGACGACAGTACGCCGGCTTTTATGTCGCTTGCGTCGCTGCCCGCGTCTTCTCGGTCGCCGCCGCAGAACGCGCGGTTTGAAAAGCGGCGGTCCAGCTTGACGAGCGGGTCGTCTGTGCTTTTGACGGACGATGATGACGATGCAGCACGCATTGGCAGCACCAGCAGCGGTCTGGATGATGAAGACGATGATGACGATGGCCTGTCGTGCTGGACGATGGACAGCAAGGCAACAGGTCCGACCCAGGGGCAACAGCATCATCAACAGCAGCAAAATCAAGCAAAGCAGGCACATGACCCCTCCATTTCGTCGTCTTCTTCGCGCTTTGATCTCATCGTGCCTCGGATGACCCTCCATTCCAAGGATCACGCTGCCTCCAGTGCGCCTCACCAGCACCCACAGCACGCGCCACCGTCGCCACCATCGCCACAGCAGGCACAATGGCACCAGAAACAACAAAATCAGCAAAATCAGCAAAATCAGCAAAGCCAGCAGAACCAGCAGAAACAGGCGCCGACGCCTGCATCAACAACACTACACCACACGGCATCCTCGAATATTGGCTATGTGCGGATCATTGTGTGCGGCGATTCCGGCATTGGCAAGACGGCGCTGATTCAGGCATTTCGCATTTTACCCGAGATCATGGGTCATCGCCTGTACACAGACCATTTGCACAACCCGGCATCTCTCAACTACGACAATGATGGTCTCAATTGGGTCATGGATGGCAGCTCATTCCCTGCCGTCGTTGCTTCACCTTCGTTTCATGGCATTAAAGAGTATTACGCCACCACTACACCGCCACCTGCTGCTGCCGCGGCTCAAGTCGACCATCCGGCAGACATAAAGAACCTCTGTCTCATTGATACCCCTGGCTATGGCGATTGGGTCGACGTATGGTGAAAAAAAAAAATGTGAAAAAAAAGAATCACAGAAATCCCACTATTTATCCCCCTGTTTTTTTTTCCTTTCCTCAGGCCAAGACCGTGATTCGAACGACGACACAATACCTGGAGCGCCAATTCCAACTGACGAACCAATTGCTTGCGCCGACGCAGCCAAATAGCAAGACACTTGGACGTTTGCTGCACAATGACCAAGGTGGCCACACACATGTGGATGCATGCTTGTACCTGATTCTAGACCGATTGAAGCGCGTGGACATTGAATATCTCAAGGCCATTCATGAGCTTGTCAACGTGATTCCTGTCATTGTCAAGTCGGACCTATTGTCGCGTGAGCAAGAAGCGCATGTCAAGAGGCAAGTGCTGCGCGATTTGCTGGACAATGACATCCACATCTTTACCGGAGCTCTGTCCACGCCGCAGCTCATCCAATTGCATGAACAACATCAAGAACAACAACAATTACAGCATCCAACCACGCATCCACTTTCGCATCTTCATCCTCCCACGCAGCATCAGCAACATCAGCAGCAGCATCGTCCTTTAGCCTCTTCGTCCTCGTCCAATGCAATGTCACGCGATGCGCACGGCCTTGGTCTTGTGCCCCCGCTGTCTGTCAGCACAAAGCACATGATGATGGCGCCATTGACAAGTAAAAATGATACACAGCAGCAAAAAATGGACGATGAGACCATGGACATGCCGCCCGTCACATGCTACACGGCGTCCTCCTATGCCAAGCTTGTTCAATTGCGCGTCTTTCTCTTTTACGACCACCTGCCCATGCTGCGCCACGCAACGGTCAACAAGTTTTTGCGCTGGCGTCGTGACCAGACAAAGGCACACCCGCGCTGGCTTGATGCGTCCGCGTCATCATGGCTCCACGCATCCGCGTCTCCTGTCTCCTCTTCCACGTCCACGTCAAACACCTCATTGGACGCGTCCAATCCATCAAACGCGCAAAATCACGCCCACGCGTCAAATACCGCAAAGACGACAAATGCGACAAACGCGACGAATGCCGCGAATGCCTCCATAGCCACTCATACACCATCGACGACGACATTGATGCTCGATTTGGACCTGCTTGCCGAACAAAACACGGCGCGCGAGATTGCCGAGCGGATCAATGAGCTGCGTCCTCGCCAGGAACGTGTGATTCACCTGCGACTGGCACACTATGTGCATGAACAGCAGCGCCGCCTTGACGCGCAGATGCGCGAGCGTCTCGATGCCCTGCGCCAGCAATACCAACAAATCGAGGCTCAAGAAAAGGCACACTTTCTCCATGATCAACTTGCTCAATTGCTCACCCATCAGGGCCTCATGGCACCTCCAACCGCACACCCTTCCTCTTACGCATCCGACGCCACCGCCACCATCACCACCATGAAAAACACAAAATGGATCAACAACCCCATTCGTGACGCAAAATCTCTATTTTACGTGCTCACCATCGTCATGTTTGCCATCTTGTACCAGTGGTGGCGGTCGCGTTGTCAATAAAAAGGAGTTGTGCCAACATTTTGTCCATGTAGCAATTCAATGGCCCATTTTTTTTTTTTTTTTTGGTCACATCTTGCTTTTGCATGGTGACAATTTCAATCGCACAGCAATGATAAGGGGCAACAAAGTAAGGGGGAGAAAGGCATAATCTCCAGCCACTAGAATTGACCCCGAGAAGTGGAGGGGGGAGACGACGGTGTGCTTGGCACATGATGACGACACTGGCGAGAGAGAAAAAAATGACCTTGTCCAGTCATGCGTCGAGGCCCAGATTGGACAGTGTGCTTGATGGACGAAGCATGATGCGAGGAGAATGAAAATAAAAAAAGGTTCAGGGGGGTGGGAGCCCAGCGACGTGGAAAAAAAGACCCCTATTTTTTTGTGCTTTTTCGTCGTTCGCTTGCCAAACCCAGCCATGAATCGATGATGATTTGTTTTTTACGCACAATCAGCAGCTTGGTCTGTCATTGGCCAGTCCTGCTGGCCTTCTTGCCAGCTTAAACCACATGGGGAAGACGGGTCAGACGCAGAAAAGGAGATTGGACCTTCTTTTTGCTCCTTTTTTTTGTTGTTTTTCTTCCTCTTTTTTTTTTCTCTTTGTCTTTCTTTCTCTCTCTCTCTCTCTCTCTCTCTCCCTCTCTTTATCTTGGATATTACTCTCTGATCGCTCTTCATTGGCATCGAGAGCAAGCAATCCAGCGTTTTAAAAAAAAAAAAAAAAAAAAACCACCAACCCGGCTCTTTTTTTTT
>KV441916.1:184969-219165 GCA_001650995.1 Gongronella sp. w5
TAAAAAAAAAAAAAAAAAAAAAACCCCCAACCCGGCTTCTTTTTTTTTTTATTATCTACGCCCACGTCGCGGAGTGCGCGCAGCAAATTCACACAAAGAAAGAAAGCAAAAAGGGCAAATTGCACGCCTTTTTTTATATTTACACCTCTTTGTGCCTTGTTTCTTTCGCTTTTTTCCCGTTTTTGCCCGCGTCATGGCTCGCCGCCTTGCTAATTAGACATTAACAAATGGATACATGGATGTGGATTATGGAATTGTCGCTTGCCAAGCTGTACCAGCCGCAAGCATCATGCGACGAAGAGGTCACGCTACGGAAAAAGGTGCTGATACGCAATTTGATGAACAGCTATTCTATGATGGAGGTGGAGCACGAGAAACAGCAAGAACAAGTATGGCTGGATGCCTGCTTTAACCAGCTGGACGTCATTGTCGATGACCATGGCGGCAACGACACACCGCAGCACGCAACAACAACAACAGCAACAACAATACCACCGTCCACCGCGCATTCTCCGCATGGCTATCACCCACATTCATTCCCGCATCATCCTCATCATCATCAGCAACAGCAGCAGCCATTGCCGGGACTGCAACATGCTTCGCCCTCGTCCACTACCACCATTGTCCTTGCCGTGCCGTCGACGCCCACCAACGAAAAGCTCTTGGCTCTCATGGATTGGTCGTGGTCCGAATATACCAGCTTGCCTTGACTCTTTTTTTTTTCCAACGCGCTCCTCCACATCTTTCATTTGGCGTCGCTCAAGTCGCTTTTATCATTGCTTTTTTTCTTGATTGTGCTTTTTTTTTCTTTGAATATGTCTCTCCCCTCTCTGTGTCTTCCTCTCCCGTTCGTTTCTCATTGTAAAGCATGGCCGAGTAGCTCCCTATTTTTTTTAAAAAAAAATTGACTCATCACAAACAAATAAACACACACCACGCTGTTTTTGTGAATCAGCCAGTCAACGATGTGTATGTGAACGCCCTTGCTGCGTCGTCCCCACCCCTTAATTTTAATGCAGAGATGGCAATAGAGGGGGGAAGGGGGGCGAGGCGCGCGCGCGCGTGTCCCAATGTTCAAACAAACACATCCATTTTTTTTTTATAATATAAAAAAAATGGGGTCGCTCTGAGAAAGCAAAGCGTGGATCGCGCCATGTTTCTCGTTTTCCATAGGCTCAAGGGTTGTTCCAAGGCCAATTGCGCCGGGCACTCGCTTTCTATTTGAGTCTTTTTTGGACAAAAGAAGGGAGTGGACGTCACGTGGCGCCGCAGGGCCTGATGCGCAACATGTCAATCATGACAATTTGAGACACAGCTCTTTCCCATTCACACACCCAAGCTATGATATCCACTCCATTCCTGCCTGACATCACCCCGCGTCACCCACGAAAATCACTGTCACCCCAAACCCAAAAGAATAAAAAAAAAAAAAAAAGAAAATACGAAGAAAAAGCCCTGTTTTGTCTCTGAATGACCCTGACCAAGCGCCCATCGGGGCCGTCCGATCTTTTTATATCCATGTGACAATGACGATCTTATCGTTCGTGGCGCCACCAAGGAAGGGGGGAGGGAAACAAAACGAAATTCGGGGGTGAAGGGCGAGGAGGGGAGGACAAAAAGCCTAAAATGAGATTTATTGCTGAAAAGATAGGAAGCATGGGGCATCGCGCAACCGGCATCATGCTAATTGACTTGTTCCTGGATGCATTATGAAAAAAAAAAAGAGTCGGGTGAGTCACCATCCGAAAAAAAGGAGGAAAAAACGCGTTTTTTTTTACCTCTTCCACAAAGCCCAGAGCGTCGTTCTTCGTGATGGTGTGGATGCGCGAGACCTTGTTTTGGAACGTGACACCATAAAACTTATCAGCCTGGCTGAGCATCTCGGGGCGGAAGGTGGTGGTGATGAATTGAGCCTGTTGCGACAACGTGTGGATCATGTCGGCGACGGCCGTGCGGTGCTGGGTGTCAAGGTTGGCGTCGATTTCATCAAACAAGTAGAAGGGTGCCGGATCACATTGTTGAATCGCAAAGATAAGAGCAAGCGCAACCAGTGACTTTTGACCACCTGACAACTGGTCCATGATTTGAATTTGGTCGGTGTGTCGATGGAACGACGCCTAAATTAGGGAAAGATGAAGAAAGTTGGATAATCAGCCGCAGCCCATCGTGTGAGTAAGAAATGCAAAATCATGCATAGGGGCGCGTGCGCGCGCGTCATTTAATGTTTTTTTCATTTTTTTTCATTTTTTCATTTTTTCATTTTTTCGATTTTGCTCTCTCTCCCCGCATTTTTACCTTGATGGCCACACCACTGTATCTGTCAAAACTGCTTGGCACGGCTGCCTGTGAGTTATCAACCTCCATGGCGTCGTCCTAGAATGTGAAAAAAGAGGTGCATGGTGAGCCAATTGGCTTTTTTCTTTTTTTTTTATGCCGCGCCGAGTGTTTTTTTTTTTCTTTTTTCTCCTATCCTACCTGGAGCGCGTGCTGGATCACCAGTTCCGCCTGGCCCTCAGGTACCAGCTTCTGGAACACGGTGGAGAAATGGCGCGCCACCTCATTGAACGTGCGCTCAATTGCATCGTTTTTGCGTCGATCCAAGTTGGCGACCAGAGAATTGATTTGCTAAAAGGGGGGAAAATGAGCTTTTGACGCCCTAAAACAATGAGGCTACTTTTTATACCTCGGCGGACGCGTCCAATTCCGTTTTGCGTGCTGTCAGCTGGTCGCGATGCTTGGTGAAACGGTCAAATTGCTCAAATGCCTTCCTGTTGATATAACTGCATTTTTGCAGGGCTTCGTTTGTGCGGTGGAGGCGGCGCAGTAGCTGTGACGCGTGAATAAAAAAAAAGTGAGCAGCTCGCATTGTAAAACGCGAGCTTTTTACCTTTTCAACGCCATAATTGGCAAATTTGTGATACGCATCGCCAGGCAACACGCCAAGTTCACGAATGTTGGCATTGCACTCCTCCTTTTTCTGTGTGTACAGTGCCCGGCGGTACAAATACCTCTCAATGTGCTTCTCCATCTTGACAATGTCCTGGCGCAAACTGTCTTGCATATTCTACGTCCATAAAATACCATTGATCAGACACGTTCTCCCCTCATTATCCATGCCGACTCACCTTGAGCTCATCAATGTCGGTCGCGAGCTTGTTCCTCTGGCTGGCCAAGCTGTCAATTTTCTTGTCCAATGCTAGAAAAAGGAGCAAATAAAAAGGGGAGAGTGCGTGTGAGCGAGCTACATCCTGCCAATATTTTTTTTTCATTTTTACCGGCCATAACCTGGTTGGCACGCGCAAGACGGCGCTTGGAAGCGTCGAAATCGACGTTTAGCTGTTTGAATTCGCTGGCCGATGTGCCGGAAGCCAGGCGATACTGCTTGTTGAGCCATTCGTTGCGCTTGGGTTGCAATTCTTGTTCCAACTGTGTGCGAATTTCGCGCATCTGTTGCTCGATCTAAGAATCAAGAAAGCAAAAGAAGAGGCATCAGTTGTCGATGTCAGGTAATTTTCGCTTTTTTCTTCAAAAAAAAAAAAAGGACTTGCATTGGATTGCTGGTCGTTGAGGACGTCCAATTCGGCGCGTAAAGAGGCGATGGTTGCCTGGTGTTGGCGGACGGCGTCGCGCTCATTTTCTGAGAGCGACTTGGTGAGTTCGGATTGCATTTCTGTGCGATAATTTTCAATTTTGCGATCGACTTGAGCGAGGGACATTTGGGCCTTGTTTAGTGTCTTTTCATTGTCGGCGATGGCGGTGCGGGTGCGTGCGAGGCGACTGAGCAGGGCTTCGAGCTCGACGGTGCTGATCTGGTCAACATTCTTCTTTTGCTTGGACAGCAGCATCAGATCCGTGAGCACCGCATTCAATTGCTGGTTCAGCTGGTCGACCTGGGAGCTGATTTCCTTGCTGCGTGCCTGGGCATCGCGCAGCGCGTGCGTGTGCACCTTGACCTGCTTGGCAGCCTCGAATCGCGTGCTGCGCAGGCGCATGAAACCACCCGTGAACGCACCACGGCCATCCACACGGTCGCCATCCAGCGTTACCACGGTCAGACTGCGCGATTTCGCATACGTCGATGCCACCTCAAGGTCAGGGCACACAATCGTGCGCGCGAAGATCTGGCCAAACGCCTTTTCGAATTGCGCGTCAAATTGAAGCTTGTGGATGAGCGGAATCGCGTTGCTGGCCGTGGGATACTCGATGGTCGGGGCCTTGACACGATTGAGCGGGATGAATGTCACGCGGCCGCCCTTTTCAGCTTGCATCGCCTCCATCAGCTTGGACGCCGTGTCGTCCGTGTCCACCACAACGTGGAACAGGCTTAAAAAGAGGGAGGGGAGGTGAATTGGATGGGCTGGCTTTGTTTTTTGTCCTGTTTTTTCCTTTTGTCTTACCTCGCGCCTGCAGCAACCTCGACAGCCGTGACGAAGCGCTCATCCACATCAAATAGCTCGTACAGAGGACCGTACACGCCTTGCCATTGGTGCTCCTTGACGAGGCGTGTCACCGTGGCCAGACCCATGGCAATGTCCTACGAAAAAAAAGCATAAATGATCCATTTGTCCACGATTTTTATCAATTTTTTTTTTTACCTTGCTCATGGACGAGCTCAATTGATGGTCGGCCTTGCGCAACTCGTGTTTATGTTTGAGGACATCCTCGGACAGCGCAGCATCGTCGCGCCACAAATTCCTGCAAAAAAAAAAAAAAAAAAAAAAAAAAATTGAATGACGTGCATCTTTTGTATTTTTTTTCTTGTCCGAGGTAGTGTGTTTTACTTTCGCTTCTCGGTCAATTGGTCGCGCTGGTCAATGAGGTCCAATTCGCGCGCGAGAGCCTGTTCCTTGTCGTGTTTGAGTTTTGCCTGTTTGTTGCGAATATCCTGGATGCGCTGGACAAGCGATTGCTGTTCGGCTGTGGCCCTCGTGTTTTCATTCGTGCACG
This sequence comes from Gongronella sp. w5, assembly GCA_001650995.1. Lineage (NCBI taxonomy): Eukaryota > Fungi > Mucoromycota > Mucoromycetes > Mucorales > Cunninghamellaceae > Gongronella > Gongronella sp. w5. Next base: position 189,917 of record KV441916.1, read on the forward strand.
TGCGAATTTGGTCCTGGAGGCTCTGGCGCAGCGCGTTGCTCTCGTCCATCTTCTCTTGCAACCACGCGTCACGCTGCTGCTTGCTGTTGCACTGCGAAAGACGCGCCTCTTTGGCATACAAACTCTCCAAATCGATCTTCACGGCATTCAGCCTAGTAAAAAGAGAAAGAAATATCAAATGAATAAGCAATTGCGAGGTAAGACAGAGGGGCATTCCGGTGAAATGGCAGGGAAGTGGTGTTTTTTGGTTTTCTTTTTACTTTTGTCGCACGTCTCGTTGCGACGTTTGCAATTCGTCGTGATGAGGAGCCAATTGGGCAAGGGTGTGCTCCTTTTCGCTGATTTGCTTGTCGAGCGAGCTGAGGGCACTGTCGACCTTTTCCTTGTAGGCATCGGCGGTCTGTTGCATGTCCTCGTAATCTTTGATGTCCATTTCAAGCTGCGTGCGGCGCGCCGTGAGGTCGTCAACCTCGGCCTGGACCATCGCCTTCTCGGCCTCGACGGTGTCAATGGAGCGCAGCACTTTGTCGTGCTCCGACTCGAGCGCAGCAAGCGACGTGTCATTGTCGGTATAGTTGGCACGCGCATCGTCCAATGCCAAAAGGTGCCTCTTGCGCTGCTCCTCGAGCTCTTCCAGCTTGGTGTTCGTGTCCGTCTGCTCGCGCTCGTAAATCGTGTACTCGATGGCGCGACGGTCGCCGTCCAGCTCTTGGAATTGCAGCAGCTGATCCTTTTCCTCCTCGAGCTGCTCCAAACGCTGCTCAATAAACGTCAACACGTCGCCAATCTTGGCACGCTTGATGTCTAACGCGCAGTTAAAAAAAAACAAGTCGTAAGATATCCAATCGCGTCGCGTCCAGCTTTTTTTTTAAAAAAAAAATCAAGTTTTTACCATTTTGTTGCATCGTCGTGATACTCTCCATGCGACGCTCTTCGTACACCTTGGTGCCGGCAATGCCCTTGAGCATATCCAGGCGCTCCTTGTCTTGCATTGTCGTCAGCTTGTTGATCTGTAAAACAGCAATATATATAAAGAAAAAGCCATTTTTAGTTCTCTGCTCTCCTTTTCCTCTTTTTTTTTCTTGAACTTACGCGACCCTGGGGCACAATGAAGAATGGATTGGAATTGGTCATGCCAATGCTTTCAAACAAATTCTTAATGTCGCCCTTGCTACAAAAAAAAAAAAAAGAAGTGTTTGGCACGCAATCTCATTCAATGGCACCTGGACTCCTTTTTTCTTTCTTACGTTGTCGCCTTGCCATCGAGCGCGTATTCATCGAGGGTCAGGCCAATGGTACGGCGCAGCGTGATCTCGTCCTTTTCGACAGGGAGACGGCGGTCCTCATTGTCCAGCACAATCTCCACATAACCCGAAATCGACGCGCCACCGACGCTTTCCTAAATATGGAAAGAAAAAAAGTGAGTGACACGCACACGCCGCCCTGGTACCTCGCGCTTCTGCCCAGCCACCCACACACAAAAATGTGCAAAACACACACGCACGCGCGTATACAGCTCGACAGGCTGGATTGACTTACATGAAGCAGAGACTGGCGCTCCTCCTTGGTCAAATTCATGTAGCTGTCACCCAGAATGAAGCGGATAGCTAAGTAAAGAGGGAAAAAAAGAGGGGATCAGCGCGCAGTTCGCGCCCAAGAGGAAAAGCATATGTACTTGCCTGCGAAAAAGTTACTTTTGCCCGAGCCATTGCGACCAACTACAAGAAAAGACAAGGTTATCAGTCGGTCTTGTAGAAAAAGGAGGCGTCCCACTTACCAATGACGTTGTGGTGCTGGCTCAAAGGCTCAAATGTGGTCTGGTCCTTGTAGGACTTGAATCCTTGGATAGCAATCTATACAAGGAATGCAGCAAGACGCGTGAGAGACGCGTCTACACGCGAGGCTGACCACGGCTTGCTCTCTCTAACTTACCTGTTTAATAAACATCGCTCCAATGAGGGGGTGGGGGAAGAAAGAGGGGAAAAAAAAAAAAAAAAAGGGAAAGAAAAAGCGGGAAGGACAGCCAAGAAAGTGCGGCGCGACGCGAAAAAAACAAAATATCGGATTCACTGCCCGCACGTCGCCGGCCAATCGCCGTCCGCGAGGAGGCAAAGCAGCCCCTTTTGTCGCAACAGCAAAAATCAACTTCTCTTTCCCTCTTTCTCTTTTGCCTATATTGTCTCCATCACCCTTTTTTTTATTGAAAAGGATTCTTGTTGTACTGTCTATAGCTCCCATGGATGCAAAAAGTGCCATTGTCCACCAGCCATACGTCTCAAACTCGCACAGTAAGACATTGGCCACTTGCTGCGGCATGCATCGGAAGCGCGCCAGTGCCTGAGGCCCTGAGCTCGTGCGGATTAGAAACAGGGATCTTCAGGCACTAAAATTAATATTTTTTATTTCAATATTCTATGATACTGCCTTTGTGCTTTGTCCAACGCCATTTTTCAGCACACAATTAAAATTGTTTTAGGTGCGCGCTGATTGGGGCGTGCAGTGTGGGCAGCCAGATTGCTGCTGGTGGACGCCCTGGTTGGGGTGTAGGGCGTGCACGTTCAATTTGGGCTACCTAATGAGCTTCGTCGTTGAGAATGACGCGTTTCAGCAAATGCATATGTTTAGCAATATCTCAGCAAAAAAAGCATCGTGCTCGCGATTCTTCGGCACATCTCGCGTCTTTCATGAATTGCTCTTGCGTGATTTTAATTTGGAGTCCCTGACGCGCTTCATCGTTGAGAAATGACGCGTCTCATCCAACAAATTGCAGAAATTTGGCACCAGCTCGACAAAAACGTATCACTCTCGAGTTTCCTCGGTGCATCTCACGTCTGATGATTGTTCTTGTCGGTTTAATCCACTGGTCTAAATTTGGAGCCATATGGTAAACCTCATCGAGAGAAACGCGTAAAATATTATTTTGGCCCTAGGTTTTCACTAGCAAACACGAATCTCGAGATTTCTCGGAAATGAGCGATCCGATTCGCGAAAAAAAATTAACACAGTTGGTGAATTGGGTCTACCATCACCTGGTCCAAATTTGGGACCATATGAGCAAGTTTCTGATGAAGCGCCAGTTTCATGGGTGTAAAGGGGGTAAAATCATCGACATTTGATCTCGTACCGTGGCAACGGCTGAGCGCCCCGACACGTGAGATACCCCAAATGAATCAGCGTCCAAACGCGGTAAAAGCGCTTGTAGTTTGGGGATATCGCGTCAAGTTTTCAGCAAGTTAGCCTTTAGGAGTCGTTTTGACCCTGATTTGGCTCTGTATTTATGAAAAATGCATTTTCTAAAGACTGAGTTATCCGATCTCTGGAAAAACTTGAAACCATTGACGTTTTGGGTTGAGTATCCACTTGTCTAAATTTGGCGCCATATGGTCAGACTCATAGCGAGAAACGCGTAAAATATTATTTGGCTCTGCGTTTTCACTAGCAAACACGAATCTCGAGATTCCTCGGGAATTGGTGATCCGATTCGCGAAAAAAATTAACACAGTTGGAGAATTGTTGGGTCTACCATTACCTGATCCAAATTTGAAACCATATGAGCAAGTTTCTGAGGAAGCGCCAGTTTCACAGGTGTAAAGGGGGTAAAATCACAACATTTGATCTCGTACCGCGGCAAGGCTGAGAGCCCCGACACGTGTGATACCCCAAATGAATCAGCGTCCAAGCGCGCTAAAAGCGCTCGTGTTTTGGGGATATCGCGTCAAGTTTTTGGTGAGTTAGCCTTAGGAGTCGTTTTGACCTTGATTTGGCTCTGTACAATATTTATAGGTAAAAAATGCATTTTCTCAGGACTGAGTGATCCGATTTCCGAAAAAAATTACATCACCGGTTTTTTTGTGTTCAGCATCATCTAGCTTAAATATAGGACCCGATGAATAAGATTAGGAGGACGCGCCCTGCGAAAAGGGGGTCAGGTCTTTCCCATTTTGGTAGCGTACGCGACAACGGCCCAACGTATCGACGCGCGAGTCACCTCAAATGAAACTGTGATTAAAGACGGTGAAAGCGTTTGTGTTTTGGAAACTTCGAGTTGAGTCTTCTGTGAGTAAGGTGCAATGGCTCACGCCTGAATACCGTACGCCTGTAGAATACGTCGTTGAATACGCCTAAATATGATACCGGTACGCCCGAATACGCCTGAATACGGGCTGAGTACGCCTGAATACTGTACCACCTGAACACGCGGCGTTGAAGAATACGCCGCCCGAACACGTCCAAACACGGTCTGAATCTGAATACGCGTTGAATTCGCCCGAACACGCCTGAATACTGTACATCCGAACATGCATGGCTTGAATACAGTACGCGTTTAATACGCCCGAAAACGCCGCCTGAGTACTGTACGAGCAGAACACGCCTGATTACACCACGCCCGAACACGCCTGAAATACGGGCTACGTAATGCTCGTTCAATAATTTTTTTACAAACGTTCGCGAAGTCTTCACAACGCACGTTTGTTAGATTTTTATGAACGTTGTTCGCGATGTCTTCACAACCAACATTCGTTTGATTTTTACGGAAGTTCGCGAATTTTACGAACGTTGTTCAGAAAGTTCTCACAACGTTGTTCTTTAATTTTTTTACGAACAACGTTGCTAATTCTTTACAGCGTTTGTTTGATTTTTTTACGAACGTTCGCGAAGACTTTACAACGTTCGTTTGATTTTTTACGAACGTTGTTCGCGACGTCTTTACAATGTTCGTTCGATTTTTTATGCATGTTCTCGAAGTCTTCACAACGGTCGTTCGAGTTTTTACAACCTTGTTCGAACACGCTCAAATACGACTGATACCTACGCGACTGAACACGGGTTGAATACGCGTTGTTGAATACCGTCTGAATACAGCCTGATGAAGAACACGGGATAAAAACGGCGGACTGAATACGCATCATTTAATACTGTATGGCCGAACACGCTTGAGCAGGTCTGAATACGCGTTGAATACGCCCGAACACGCTTGAATACAGGCTAAGTACGCCTGAACACGCCTGAATACTGTATTCGTTGAGTACTCTACAGTACGCCTGAATACTGTACACATTTATCATTTACCGTAAACGCCAAAGAGCGTGTTTTTCAGACTTTGCCAGCCTGCTGTGCCTCCAGAATTTTTTTTACAGCTTGCTCTCCCGCCAATAAAACCTGCGTCACGGCATAAACTAGAGCCCATGGTCCAGGACGGACCCGCCCGATTTTTATTGCACTCGAAAATGCCAAAAACCTCCTATTTGTAATATTTTGCATTCTCTGTCCATTTGCATGGTTGACCCCGCTCAAAAATAGCCGCATCGAATTCAACGCAAAATTTGCAGCAAAAAACTTACAGTAAATCCCCAAAGCGCTACGACCACTTTTGAAAAATCCAGAGGTCACTCAGGGGTCACACTTTTCAATCTCAGACAATCCCAAATTAGGTAAATTTCGAACTCCGAGTGATCAATGCATCCCAAACAGGTAACACCGACGATTTGCGATTGGCAGACAAAATGGCAAGCCGCCCCAACTTCAGAAAAAAGTTCAAAAGGTGACGCATGAAAGGCGATCGACTGAGAAAATTGCCTACTTTGGTGCGATTTTTTTGCAAAAATTTAAGGTTTGACACTTCCAAATTAAATGCGTGGATTGCATGGAATTTTTACTTTTTTATTTTTTTTATTTTGCACACTTTTGTGCGCTGATGAGTGGGTTACCGTACAGGCTGGTGAAACGACCGATGCAAAAAGTTCAAACCCAAACTAGCGCGCTGCAAGTTACCTCATTAGATGCTTGCGTTCTGTTTGTTAATAAAACTGCAATAAAAATTGGTGGTCGATTAGACCATTTTCAAGCAAATCGCAATCAAAGATTTTGATGAAAAAGTATTTTCTTTACGAGTTTTAGCCATCCATCGGTGAAACTGATCTCATTTGATAGAGATTCAACAAATGCTTTCTACACATTAATACTGTAGCACCGAGTGTTGTCCAATCCCTTACCGAGAACATCGAGGTTGATGAAAATTTTTTGAAATGTTTGAACGGCTTTCACAAGCCTACAAATATCACGCATCGGGCAAAAATAAATATCATGGAAATGGCGTTCAAGCGTTTCTCTTTTGAATGATGCCAGTTTCATTCCGATCCACCTAATAGTTCGAGAGTCACTTTTGAATTTGAGTAAAAATGTCGATATTTTGGATTCATTTGCACAACGAATAAGTCGATCTCTGATTTTTAAGAGTTTGTACAAAATGATCGCCCCAAAATAATTTAATACATATTTTTAGCGTTGCCATCCATTCATGGTTTGTGGCCTTTAAGGCCAGATTTGTAGAAAATTGTCAAATTTCTAAAATTGTCGACAATAGCCTAATCACCCGCTGGTTTTTAACGTTTATTTATAGATTGACGTGCCAAAATTATCTATTGGCTAATTTTGGAACCGATCCAGTTACTGTTTGCGGCAGTCAACATTGCATTTGTGCAAATTCTTGAAATCAGTGCATCTCTCGACAACGGCCTGAGTGACTTTCATTTTAATTTTTTTTCTGAAAAGAGAGACGTCAAAAAATACGCGATGCAAAGTTTGGCGGTGATTGAAGCACGACTTTACGGCGAAATGATTTTTTACAAAACGCGCTACAGCCAAAGTTTCAGCAATGTCAAGTTGCTGGCCGAACCAGCTGATTGATATTGGGGTTTTAATTTTTAATGAAAAGAGAGGAACCAAACCCTATAGTTGGGAAAGTTTCGTGGCGTTGTGACAAGTCTTTGGTGGTGAAATGATTTTTTTTCGAATTTTGGAAAAAAAAAGTTGGTCTGGTCAAAATGCATCTGGAGGGTCTTCCGCTTTGAGAGATTTAATTTCAGCAGAAAATCCAAATCCGTTTGGCAACCAACACACCAGCGCTTTGAGAGTCATGTTATCAAATGCATTGGCCCCCTCTTTCTAAGCAAATCTGCAATAAAAATCGGAGGTTGACCTGACGGATCGCGAGAAAAAGGCGAACAAAGTCAAACTTTAGAAACATGAATTTCTCAATCAGTTTTGGTCGCACACCGGTGAAATTGAGCTTATTCGACAGAAAATTAGATTCTGCAGTTTTTTCACTGCAAGCTTGCCGTGGGTAACCTTGTTCGATGCCGAGAAAATTGAGATTGAAATATTAAATATGGCGTGCGTCGCAACTCACAAGTGTACAAAGGTCGCGCATCTGCTTTGCCAGGCTAAGATAAATTGACCCTCACGCGTGTCTCTTTCCACTTGTAAGTTTTCAGCATGATCGATCAATAACAATTTAGCGCGCCAGGGCCGAAATTGTGAATTTCTAGAAAAAATTTGATTTTCCCGTCAACGGCCCAATCAACCCCCGGTTTTTACTTTGTTTCCGAGAAGAAGTACTGTACCCAAAATGCACAAATGACATTAAAATACATGGAGCGGTGGGTACGCACGTGGTGGCGAGAAGTGTTGATTTTCATAAATTGTGCTTTTCTACAGTGCTAGCGATCTTGTACAGTAGAACAGTACGTAAGGGGGTCTACAGTATCGGCATTATTTTAGGGTATTAAAAAAATTTACAGTAGGTACTGTAGGTCCTCGGATCGCCACGCCAGTCGCACCTTGCTTGGGTAAACATGCGTACATGCCTTGTTTACAGTAGCCTTCAGAGGTCGTTTTGACCCTGTTTTTGCCCTGTTTTTATGAAAAATGCATTTTCTCAGAACTGAGTGATCCGATCTCAGAAAAACTTGACATCATTGAAGCTTTGGGTCGATTACTGTGAATTTATCCACTGGTCTAATTTTGGCGCCAGATGGTTAGGCTCATTGGGGGGAACGCGTAATATATTTTTTGACTATGGGTTTTCGCCCAACAAACACGAATCTCGAGATTTCTCGGGACTGAGTGATCCGATTCTCGAAAAAAAGTAACACCACAGGAGAACTGAGTTCACCATCAACTGGTCCAAATTTGAGACCAGATGAGCACGTTTTTGAGGGAGGGTCAGTTTCATAGGCTTAAAGGGGTAAATTCACTATCATTTGGTCTCGTACCGCGACAACGGCTGAGCGCCCCGACGCGCAGGCCACTTCAAATGAATCAGCGGCCAAAGGCGGTAAAAGCGCTTTTGGTTTGGGAACATTGCGTTGTGATATCGGCGAGTTACTGTAACCTTCACGGGGTTGATTTGGCCCAGTTTCATGCAAAATGTGTTTCCCAGGACTAAGTGATCCGATCTCTGAAAAAACGTGACATCGTCGGATTTTTGTGTTCAGCATCCTGTAGCTCAAATATAAGACCCGATAACTAAGATCCAGAGGACGCGCCCAGCAAAAGGTTGTCAGATTTTGTCCATATTGGTAGCGCATGCAACAACGGTGCAACGCATCTACGCGCGAGTCACCTCAAATGGATCTGTGACCAAACGCGGTACAGTAAAAGCTTTTGTGGTTTGGAGAGATCGCGTTGAGATTTCGGTAAATTGGTTTGCAATGACTCTGAAAACTCGTTTGTTCGATTTTGATTCAGCAAACATGATGTTGGCTCGACTCTACCTGCTTGTCGACATTCACATTAACTTAATACTGTAAGCTTCCGCAAACGTGAAAAAAAAAATTAGCCAGCATCTCAGCAAGTGCCCGAGAAAATGTACAAAAGCACAAATGTTATCCGTATTGGATTTTGCAGACAAATAAAGCGCTTGGTCTGTCCATGTTTCACTCTCAGTGGACAGAAACTGACGCGCGCTATCATTTCGATGCCTGAAGCATCGCGCTACACGGCACAAAACATTAAACACCAAAGTGCGTGTTTTTCAGATTTTGCCGGCCTGCTCTCCCGCCAGTGAAACCTGCCCCATGGCGTAAACTATAGCCCAGCATCGATTCTTTTTTTTTTTGAACTCGAAATTGCCCAAAACCTTCTATTTGTATTATTTTGCATCTCGCTATCTGCATTTTTGTATCATAAAAGTGCGATTTCCTCGAAAACGCACATGGCAATTCTGCCAGTCGTCATTTAAATGTCAATGAGGGAGGAACAAAGCATTTTAATGACGAAGGTGCCTGGCACTGCGCGGCTGCGATCTATCGAGCGCCTGGCCAGGGCTACGACGCGAGCCTGTGTTGGTAAAAGGAAAGGAGCGAATAAAAAAAATAAAACGGGGACTATATGGCGTGAATAAGAATAGACATAGACAAAGTACGAGGTAAAAACAAGGTATAAAAGGAAGCGGAGAGGAGAAGAGAAGGATGGGAGCAAAACTGGACGCGCCTTTTTTTTTTTCACCACGCTGGGTCCGTGGCCATTGGGATGCACCAGCATCGAGTAATCCTAAAAGTGTCCAAAAAAGCATGAGTCACGTTGCCCAAGGCTTTTAGCCGCGCATTCTTTTGCTTCTTTTTTTTTAAAAGAGTAAGTTGTTATTTTTTCCCTTACAGCGTTGGTGCTTGCAGCGACTGGGTGCTTTGGGTGATCATTTGCGTCGTGGTGGAGGAAAGGATGGCTGTGATCGCTGCTGCTGCTGCTGCTTCCGCTGCTGTGTGTGTTGTCCCTGGTGACAAGGTCGCGTGACGCGAGTGTGGGGGGCGTGTACCCATCAATTACGCGGTAGCCATGTGTCGGTGTCGCGTTGGATCGATGTTGGCGGTGGTCGTCGTCCTCGGCGTGGCCAATGGTGATGGTCAGCTCCTCCTCTTTATTGTCGTCAAACAGCGGGGTGTGACGATATTCTTTTGATGGCTCGTGCTGGTGCTGGTGTTGGTGCTGATGCTGATACATGTCGTCATCGTGTTCCTGCTCGTACATGTCGTCGTCATCCTCGGGTTTTTGTAAAATGGATTGATACAGGAGCATGGCGCCATTGGAGTGTGGACTCTGTGCCCAGTACAGCAACACCATCTTGTACAGATTGTAATTCGGCATCAAATACAATAAATCTGTTCTCCAATTGTCCAGCACTAGAGCAAAATGGAAGATAAGCCAAGCTTTTTCTCTTTTTTTTCGTGTATCCTGGGGTCGCATATGTTTGCCCCAATTTATTTTACCTTGGAGAGAGCCATAGAGCATCCAGTAAGTGAGCCATGATTTTGCTTCCTTGATTTGGTCCATTGGATGGCCGTGAGTGTCGAGGCGCTTGACAAGATGCCAACAGCGATAGGCGGGATACGCGACGCCGAGGGCATTGAGGGCGAGGGGCTTTTGGTGGGTATAGAACCGCTTGAGCAGCCAGGCCAGGGACGCCGAGGCGGCGAGAAAAAGAGGCACGGGCGGGACGCCGCGGCGTAGCAAGAAGCGGAAAAGTGTCGACCGGCCATAAAAAGCTTCGACAGCCAGTAGTCGCTTGACAGCGGCCTTGCCCAGCGGCACCGTCAGCAAACGGAGATTGATGGGCGATCGCCGGTTAAGTGTGTCGAGCAGGCGCTGCACTGACAAGGAAGTCGCGTGCAAAAGGGGATCCTGTTGCTGCTGAAGACGTGCTTCCACTGTCGAAAAGGACGACGAGATGGACTCGGACCGTTTGGACATATTTCCCCGCAAAATAATAAATAAGAAAAGAAAAAAAAAGTAGTAAAGGAGAGGAGGAGAAGGGCAAAAAAAAAAAAAAAAAAAAAAAAGAAAAAGGAGCAAACTCCACAAAAGTCAAGGCGGCGATTTTTATTTGATCATGATCACATGCACGCGAGTGCAAGCGTGAAGCCGTCATTGGCCACGCCGGACAACAATGGCTGCTGCTGCCGGAATTGGTCCCACAAAGCGCGAATGACGATTTGTGCGGCGTACTGGTATAGAAGCGCGCTTGCCACCATGGCAGCCGCGTAAACGATCGAGACAGAGATGGTGATTTTGGTGAAGAGCAGCATGGCATCGAGTGGCCGCAGTGACAGGTGCAGGCGCTGCGCATAAGACTGTGTCAATGGTGAACTGAGGATTTGCAAATTGTGATAGGAAAGAGCCAGTGTGGCTGCGGGGGTAGATGCCGCCCACCGCGCCACAGGAGGCATCAACATGAATTGCCGCACGTGAACGCGGAAATCAAGGTATTGGCAGAATTGATCGTACGCCTGGTCAGACATGGACAGCGTGTAATCCATCTCCATGAGGAATTGCCGCTCCAATGCGTTGATCTTCTGGATGCTGTACTGATATTGAGTACACTCGCTCCACCCCTGGCTCGACCACGTGCAATCGACCCTAAATTGAAAGAGTTGAGCTCGAAAAAAAAAAAAAAAACGAAATCTTTCTTTTTACCAATATTTCTCGGCAACAATGATGCTGGCCAGGAACAAGTCGCGGACGGACCAGTTGGTGGAGGGCAAGGCCAGTTTGCGTCGTCGATGGAACCATTGGTCGATGTAAAAGAGGCAAACAATGAGCGAGTGGTATGAGATTTGCGCGCGTGACAGAGTGCGTCGGATGAAATTGACGTGCGAGCGGAACGAGTCCAAGGCGGCGAGCGAGCCAGACGTGTGAATGGACAACAGATAGTCTTGGCCGCTCATGAGTGTCGCAATAAAGGCCGCCGTCATATCTAAACCCACGGTCAATTCGTGTAATTCACATGAAAATTCTCACTTACCAATGAATTCCAGTGGTATTTTCAAGCACGGGTGCTCTTGCATGGATATCACGAGAGGATGGACCATGGCAAGCTTGCCGTAGTATACCTACAAGAGAGAAAACCCGTGTGAGATATAGTCCTGTCACTCTTTTTTTTCTTTTTTTCACATTTTTTCTTACGCTAGAGGTGGTATCAATATGTTTGAGTTTATCCTTTAGCGACTGCTCTTTGCGAAGCGAGACACGTCGCTGGTGTTGTCTTGACATGGGGTAAACAAGTCGCAAAAGAAAGAAAACGTAAAAAAAAGGTAAAAAGTAAGAAAGAGAGGTGAGAGCGTCTTCAAATGGTCGGCGTCTTTTTTTTTTTTTTTTTTTTGACCCTTGTCCATTTCAATGACCGCATGCATGGCTTGAGGAATTCAACGCCTTTCTTCCCCCCAATTTTTTTTTTTCAAATGCACCGCTTTGCCCGTCCTATTGCACGTGCTGCGTCTACGCCGCTTGTACCCCTTTGTCGCGTGCAGCCCTGCCGCACATCATTGCTGGGAGCGTGGTCCACGTATCAGCAGCACCGCTATGCCGTAAGAACGAGAAATTGGACAACCACGAAAGCGATCGCAAGCTGATTTTGCTTGTTTGAGCTTAGGGTCACAATAAGTGGAGCAAGGTCAAGCATATCAAAGGCGCCAAGGACGCGAAAAAGAGCAAGCTGTTTTCCAAAATCGCGCTTGAAATCACGTCGGCTGTGCGAGGTACGCTTCAACTCTCGTTTTCTGCTTGTTTTCTCACTCTTTATTAGCTGGCGGCTCCGATCCTGTCATCAACACGCGCCTTGCGTCGATCCTGAACAAGGCCAAGGCGGCCAACATGACCAAGGATAGCATTGAAGGCGCGATGAAAAAGGTATGCGACGCGTCGCGCCACGCTTGAATGATTGACACTCCCTTTTTTTTCTTGCAGGCGATGGACAAGAACCGGGATGCGATGGAAGATGTACTTTACGAATGCTATGGCCCTGGAGGCATTGCCATGATCATGTAGGACCAATTGGCGCCGTTTTTGGTCTGAAAATCCCTCATTTTCTCATTTTTTTCTTATTTTTAGCGAGGCGGTCACGGACAAAAAATCGCGCACAGTCAAAGAAGTCAAGGAGGTGCTCAACCGATTAGGGTAAGCCGGACTGGGATTCGATTGAGGCGCGTGACTTGGTGAATTCATATTTTTCTTTAGTGGCTCCGTGTCGTCTGTTGGCTGGCTGTTTGAGAAAAAGGGCAAGATTGAATTCGCCACGGGTGAATCTGGCCATTCCCTGGAGCAAATGATGGATGCTGCGATTGATGCTGGTGCTGAGGACATTGAGGAAGTGGACGACTTGGTCGAGGTAAGGGCAAAGAAGAAAAAAAACGTGAAAATTGGTCTCATTCGTAGGCATGCGATAGATCACTTGCGATTTTACGGAGCTGAACAATATCAGCAAGGCGCTGGCGGCGCAGCAATACGAAGTGCGCGCCATGGAGGCGACGTACGTGCCTCAATCGACGATGGAGATTACGGACCCCGAGACGATTGAGGCTGTTGCCAAGTGTCTGGATGACATGGAGAATCTCGATGATGTCGTCAAGATCCACTCGAATGCCGTGTTGCCAGAGGAAGAGCTTGATGACGAATAGGTTATGCAAAAGAACCGTTGCATTCATGTATGATATTTTGCCCAATAGAAACACATAAAAGCATAGATTCATCTCCTACAAGGATCAATTGGCCAAGAAAAGAGGGAGAGAGAGAGAGAAAGAAAGTGAATTGACTCGTGCTCTGCTCGTGCTCTGCTGGGGAAGGGACGCTTCCTTTGGCTGTGCGCCTTTGGACACTCTGCTGACCCTGGGTTTGCGCCGGCAAAAAGGTATCATAGAACAGATGGCAGAAATGAACAGAACAGAGCTGAAATCAGCGAAATCAACCAGAAAAGAGTGGCTTGAGAATCAAAGGGTCCTTTTTTTCATTCTATTTATTTCATTTATGCGCGTCAGCGACACGCTTTGGCACGCTTTGCACGCATCTGAGTGTGATGATCACAGGGAATTCAGGCAAAACGAGGGGCGGACGAGGCCGCCAGCCAATCAGGGATCGGTGATTGAAAAAGGGGAAAGCGTTTATTTTTGGGGGCGGCCAGGCCCAACCAATTTTTGTTTCCTTGCTTTTCCCTGTTCTTCTTTCTTAGTTTTATATTTTTTCGCTTGCCCTTATGCTTCCAATATGAAAAGAGTGCACGTCTGGTATTGTTTGACCATGGTCGTGGCTTTGGTGAGTGTGTTTTGCGTGGCAGCGCAGCCGCAAGGGTGTTCAGACGGCGGGGATTGCTACCAGCTGCAGCATGTTCAGCGGCGGTCGACGGTGACAGCGTTGCCAAGGCCGCCAGCAGCGTCGCGCGTGCATGCGCCGACAGTGCTGCCATCGGGGCCTGGAAAGCAGCACGAAAAGCACAATCAGAAGCCGAAACCATTTGTACTTGTGGACATGGTGATTGTCACTACATTGGACGGGTCCATTCGTGCCGTGGGACGATACGATGGCACTGTCTACTGGACCATTGGCGGGTCCACCACTCGCGCACACTCATCACTCGTCAAATCTTCCATCCGATACGAATCTCGCCTCGAAAAGAGCATTGACGACATGGATCCTCTGCACCGCTTCATGGACAATCTCGACGACGATGACATGGACGATGAAAATCAAACCATTGTCTTTAAAAACAGTCCTGGCGCCTCAAACGAGCTCAGCATGTGGAAAAATCCAGTCGACGAGGGCATTGCCTATATCATTGAGCCTTGTGATGGCGGCGTCCTCTACAAGTATTTGGATGGCAAACCCCTCGAGGTGAAGCACAAAAAAAGGGAGGGAGGACGACGGGAGTCTGGCCTCTTGCGTGCTAATTTAGCGAGGACATTCCTTTTTTTTCTTGTTTTTTTTTTATTTATAGAAACTCCCTTTTACAATGAAAGACATTGTGCACCGCGCCCGGATGGATGACGATGTGATCTTTGTCGGCGACAAGGTCACCGTCGTCTTCGCGCTCGATCCGCGCTACGGCAAGGTGTTGCGTAAATTCACTTTGCAAGATTCCATCAGTGAGCGCCACCGTCTTCCCCCACATACAATCTACATTGCCCGCAATGGTAAAAAAAAAAAAAAAAGGCACAATGAGGATTCTTGACTCAATTCCATGTCCCCTTGATTAGAATACACGGTGCACATTAGTGACGAGCGCAGCAACATGCATTGGCAGCTCGCCTACAGCGAATATGAACCCAATGCAATGAATTGGAACGAAAACATCGACATGGGCACCTCCGACGTGTATGTCGCCCCGGATGCCAATGCCGATATTACCGCCATTAATCGCACCAGTGGTAAAAAAAAAAAAAAAAAAAAAAAAAAAAAAAAAAAAAAAAAAATAAAAACGAGGCGACATCGATGCTCAATTCGTCGTCTTTTATGATTGTAGGCAACCACATGTGGACCAAGCCGCTGCCGTTCCCTGCAGTGGCCGTATACGACGTGTACACGAGCATGGACTATGCGATTGTGCTTTCTGAACAGCGCGCACCTACAAAGCTGGATCACGGCACAATTGGCGAGATGCTGCACTCTTTAAAAATGCGGTCCGTGAACAAATTCAACAGTGATGCGTCGGCGTACGTGGGGATTCACGATGGCGCGTTGTACGCGATGTCCGTCAAGCATTACCCACTTGTACAGCTTGCCGACTGGTCTTTCCAATACACCAAGCGATATCCGGGCGACATTGGCCGCTGGATCGATGCCAGTGAGACGGACGTCGACAATGGGCATTGGTGTTCATCGCCATGGAAGGGCGATTGTATGACGGGTCTGCACAATATCTCCGTTACAGCCGTTCCTGTACCTGTTCGCCCGGATACTTCGCCCGACGACACAAAAGCTGACCCTGCCACCTCGGCCAGTTCTTCGGGCACCCGCCCCGACTATCGCCACTTGGATTACCACCGCGAAGGCTTTTTCTACGAGGGACTCGGGCGGTTTTGGAAGCTGTATCTGCTCATTATTCTCGGCACCGCCTACGTCCACCGCGCGCGCTGCCACGATCTTTATTCCACCCACGTCCTGCCTATCATTCTCAAACTTTTCAAAAAAATCCGAAGCATCAAAAAGAAATTACGATCTACTTCGCCATCCGCCAACAACAAGCGCGCCAACAAGAAGAAGCCGGCCTCCAAACCATCGATGACGATGACCAAGCAGAGCCAAGATACCCCGGATGCATCGGACGCGTCCATCAGCGCGTCGTCGAGTGCAACATCATCGCCTGCAATGCCATTGAACACGGAAAAAGACACAAAGCCGTTGCCTGCGCTTCCCGTTCTTGCTTCTCGCAGTGACGACGCCGTCCCTGGAGCAAGTCTCACGTCTGGCGGCACCACCACCACCACCACCCATATCAATGGCAGCGGTGGCGGCGGCAATAGCAGCTGGACCATGGTTAGCAAAACGGGCATGGATTTACAACGATTTCAGGCCGCAACGCCATCGACGATCCTCAGCATTTCCGACTCGGTGCTCGGCTATGGCAGCCATGGTACGGTCGTGTACAAGGGCACGTTTGATGGGCGTGCCGTTGCTGTCAAGCGGCTGCTCATCGACTTTTACGACGTTGCATACCAAGAAGTGAAGCTTTTGCAAGAAAGCGACGACCACCCCAATGTCATTCGTTATTTTTACAAGGAGGAGACCGACCGGTTTCTGTACATTGCCCTGGAATTGTGTCTCGGGTCGCTTCAGGACTGCATTGATCGCGTTTTGCCCGTTGCAGAGATGAAATTGGTCGATCATATGGATCCCGCCGACGTCTTGCGTCAAATGACCCTTGGCATCCAGCATTTGCATTCTCTCAAGATTGTCCATCGCGACCTCAAGCCGCAAAACATTCTAATTGCGCCGTCTAAAAAACATTTACAGTCCACATCGCCATTGCGTGTCCTGATCTCGGATTTTGGCCTGTGCAAAAAGCTGGATGGTGACCAGAGCAGCTTCCACTACACGGCTGCATCGCCCGCCGGCACGTCTGGCTGGCGCGCGCCCGAATTGCTCGCTGGCGCCCTCGCCGCCTCCATTTCTGGCACATCGTCCACGTCCGCCTCGGAAAGCAGCTCCTCCGCGCTCGCCAACGCCGACTCGCTCGACCCCAATCGCATTGGCCGCGTCAAGGCCACGCGCGCCATCGACATTTTTTCGGGTGGCTGCATCTTTTACTATGTGCTCACCGGCGGCGATCATCCCTTTGGCAACCGCTTTGGCCGCGAAAGCAACATTCTCAACGGCACACATGACCTCACCAAGCTCGAAGGCATGGGCGAGGACGGCATGGAGGCAATGGACCTCATCCAATCCATGATTGATCCCAACCCCAAGGCCAGGTAATTCATTTTTTCTCTTTTTATAGCAAAATCTGAGAAATCTCACTCTTCTTTTTTTTTTTTTTTTTACTAGGCCGACGGCCGACCGCGTGCTGGCGCACCCGTTCTTCTGGACACCTGCCAAGCGGCTGGCCTTTCTACAAGACGTGTCGGACAGGTTTGAAGTCGAGCCACGCGATCCACCATCGTCGCTGCTCGTGTCGCTCGAGTCCGAGGCCAAGGCCATCATCGGCTACGATTGGTACCGCCGCATCGACCGCGTCGTTGCCAATGACCTGCACAAGTTTCGCAAGTACGATGGCCGGCGGGTCCGTGATCTATTACGCGCTCTGCGAAACAAGGTAAAAAATGCAAAAAGAGAAACCGCGTCGTGGTCCGCCCAGACGCGTCCATATACGCCAAAGGAGCTGCCAGATGTCCTTTCATCCGTTTCATGCGTGCTGCGTCAAATGCGTATCACGTCGTGCCCCCCCCCCATAAAAAGGCGTGATTTTATGCCAATTAGCCTCGGGCCGCGCTCAAATGCCTTGCGACCATTGTCCAATCCCATACTCACATGGTCGCTCTCTCTTTTTTTTTAGAAACACCATTGGCAAGATTTGCCGGAAAATGTCAAAAAGACACTGGGCGAGCCACCAGATCAGTACTTGTTCTACTTTACAGCGCGCTTCCCGCGCTTGCTCTTACATACCTACCACATCATTGCCAGCAATGACGACCTGATGCACGATGGCGCCCTGCGGCAGTACTTTTAGTTACCCCCTCTCCCCTCTCTTCTTTTTTAAAACATGTAGATAAAGTTAAAAAAGAGAATTTTTTGATTCATTGACCTCACCAAGGTGTATGAAATTGGTAACAACCCCCTGTTGTGGTTCGTTTGCGATGCAGAATCTCCTTGGTGCTTGTTTCCCAAGAAGATTCTGTAGATATCCCGGGAAATGCACTGCCAAGATGCTTTTGGCCATTTTTCCACGCATGCTGCAGGATCACACTGACAGATCCACGAGTCGATACCGCTGCGTATTTGTCTCAACCTTTGAGCGATTTGAACCTGGGGGGCATTTGAACAATAATATCTAGACCAATGCGTCAAACAAGTATACTTTGTAAAAACACGGCTCTGACTCTACCAACCTAACCCTGTGGCACCCTGAAACGTGCCAAAACGTGAATTGGTGGCCATGAATAACCGACTGGAACTCTCTTTGCAGCTGTCTAAAGTCGGTGGGACGCCCAAACTCGCCATCAATTTTTTGGATGTAGCCGAGCTCCAGCAAAAAAAGTTGAAAAATGAGTCCATGGAATCAAGCCAAACTTACACATATGAATGGCCGCCTGGGAAAACCATGGAAAAAGCCAAAAGTGAGTGCGATCCAATTGCTGGTTGGCAAGCAATCAGCAGTTTTAGATTTAATTTCAACGACGAATTGCACCTGGAAAACGCCCCCATAGAATCTTGCCGACGCGTCCACTGGCAAAAGAGAGACACCAGCTGCATGGATTTGATTAAAAACAGACGCGCGTAACTCGACGGCTGACGCGGTTTATTACGCGTCGAACTCGTAGGCTTAAATTTGATGTCGCGTATTTCTGCCAAAAAGTTATCTTTTTCATCGATTGCCGGTGTCTGCGTACGCTCCAATTCGTGGTCTTTGGGATGAAATGGTTTTCAAGGCATTGTGACCAATCCTCGTTGAATTTGCCTTCCAGCGCGCCGACACCGCCATCATGACCGCCACCACCACCGCGGCTACCATTGCCACCATTCACCGCCATTGCGCCATCTTCTCCGCATTTGAGTGACGCCGGTCGGGCCAAACAGAACCAGGACGACGCTTTCTTTGGCTCAACATCGTCAATTTTCATTTCCTGGTTCTCCTCGACTCGCATCTCATCACCAGCATCCACGGGCGCGTCGACGCGCGCACAGCAAAGACGTGTCATTTGGCTCAGTGCAGGGCATGTCGCTCGACATTAAAAAAAGTAAAAGAAAAAAAGGGACGAGTATGATAACAACGTCAGCGGCAAATAAAATATTTGATTATATTATTATGGTCTCTAAATTAAATATTTAAGATGTTATTGAGTTGTAGAGCCTCGTGTAATGTTTAAATTGCATGTCAAATTATTGCTGGGCTTTGAGTACATAGCGATTTGGCTCAGTTCGGCGGTTTGCTCTAACAAAAGTGCCTCAAAAGCTGCTGGAATTGCCATTTTTGGTCCACTTGCCAATGCAAAATATAATTTAGAATCAAATAAAGTAATCACACAGTGTCCGTTTACTTTGTAAAATTTTGACGAAATCGCACTTTGACGAAAAATGCTCGAAAAATGCTGCTCGACATGGCCATGGATCTGCCTGGCAACAAAGCAAATGTTTTAATTGGCAAGCCGATTTGTAAGTGGACAATTTCATTTTATTTGCCTATTTTTTAATTTTTTAATTTATTTTATTCGATTTGCATAAGTTCAAAAAGCTCCCTCGGCGCCGATTGCTTGCTATGAATCAAATTGGCGAGGTCGAGCTACGGACCATATTTTATGACGCATTGCTGAGCGAGATTTATGCCGACGTCGATCGAGCTGTGATGTTGCGCTGGGCAAACAAGGCTGCTTCCGAAGACATTATCGACATTATGATAGAACTGACGCCACAATCTCCATGTTGCTTCAGCATGAACTTTGGATAACCAGCCGGGTTTGGTAAAGTGAAGATAGGCAACAGTTCGACCACTAAGCATTCGACGTGCCTGGACGTTTTCCGCCTGACCATTGCCGCCGCTAAGCGCGCTATTATCAAATATAATAAACTGCGCGCCTGCATCAATTTATCAGCGGCTTTGACGTCAATTTCTTCAAGGTCACGCCCGTCAACTCTATCTTTGTCATGTCCAAGATTGCAAGCATGACTGTTGCTTCATCAATTGCTGATCTCCACAAGCTTCGTGACTCTAAAAAATCTTCACAATTTGCTTGCTATGGGCCGACCTTTTTGGGCCAATTTTGACGCCACAGGAGACGCAACAGACGCTGCGGCAGACCAAGATCTGTTCATCACCCCCAGTGGCGAATTGCTTCAAGTTGATCCGCAAATCATGCAACTAGACACGTGGCGCCCCAGCCGCTATTGATTCCTCGTCCCATTCTCCCGCCCACCTCACTGGCAATTCCTCTATGCCTCCCTATCCCCTTTGAATCACCTCTTCATTATCGAATAAGGAGTTCATCTTCATGATCGTGAATTGGAGGAATCTCGGTACAGGATGACGCGCGCCGTGAGCAAAATAAAAATTGTTCTGCTGCTCACTCTTTAAAAAAGCTAGTCAATGCATGTAAACTGATGGTTTTTTTTATTTAATTCAGCAAAATTCACCGCTATTTTGAGGAACTCGCGCCAGGTTTCACCACGGCAGGTGATGGCAACTTTTATTTTTGGTATCTGCCAAAAAATCAAAAAGAAAAACGGACGACGAGTAGGAGCAAACAAGTTGATATTGATTTAATGCATGAATAAATATCAATTCATCCCACACATTTCCATTGGAGATCATGTTTCAGTGTTTGTTCAGAGAAAACGGTGATTAAGGACTCTTTTTGTGTATTTCGCGAATCTGTCAATGAATTCACAAACTACAAAAGATCCCAGCACCTTGATCCGACTCTTTCAAAATTACCCCGTTTTAATCAGCCCACTCTTGTGGTGCTACAACCACTGGATCGCGCGCAATTATGGGTTTCGAAAAATACGGATTTTAAAAGTGGTGCAGTCGACGAGTTGAAATATGCAAATTTAGGTCCATAGATCGCCGCGCCATTCAACCACACGGGCAAAGCACTCTGATCCACCGATAAAAACACAATAGAAATCAGAGCTCCATGGACTGGTTTTCGTGCAAAACGCGAAAACTTACGATTTTTCACTACAAGGCAAGCTCAACGAAAAGTGCATATATCCCCGAGAAACACATCTCATCGGAAAGAACTAGGCTCACTGCGTACGTGGATATTGGTGATCTATAAATATGCAATCTTTTGGCATCTTTGACACGGTTTCAAAACCATATACGTTTTTCGACGCGTTATAAACCGCGTCAGACGTTGAGTGACACGCGTCTGCTTCTAATCAAATACATGCATCTGGGGTGTTTCTTACCAGTGAACGCGTCGGCACGGCTCGATGGACGCGTTTTTCCCGTGTCATTCGCCGTTGAAATTAAATCTAAAATGTCGAATTACTCCTTGGACAGCAAGCCGATCTCACTCTTTTTTGGTGTTTTTTGTGGTTTCTCCATGCGATGACTCTTGTGTGCAAGTTTGGTTCAATTCTGGTAACCTGATTTTTGGATTTTGGTTTGAGAGGCTCGCCACGCACAGATTTTGATTTGCTCATAGCGTGTTCCCAAGGGTTTGTGGTTGCTATATTTTTAAAATCGATTCGAGTCTCTCTAGCTTGCCACTTGACGCTGACACGCGTTCCATAGCTCTGCAGTGTTAATATGGCGAGTTGCAAGCGGATTTACCACTAAAAGCAATTGTGTATACATTGCCTCCCGCGATACAAGTCCGGATGGCGCCCAATTGAACGTGTTGCTGGACTTTATACAAAGCACGTGGTATACATTCCATCCGGATGATCGATTAGGTGATTTGTCGAGAAATTAGCAAATAGATAGCTTTTATTGCTTTTTTCTGATTTCCCAATGAGTAGATAATTCCAACATTGTACGCGCGACTATTATCGGGGCGCGCCAAGACCTTATTGGTGAACTATCAAGGCAGGTCCGCGCTCAAAATGGCACTAACGCGACGAAATTGGTTGCTGCGGCCGCCAAGGACGGCTCATCTCCATGATTTTCTCTTTTTTTTTTTCTATTCTTTTTACATCAAATGATTACACAAATGCGCCACCGCCCTAACTTGGGCGACTCTCAAGGCAGCTCGGTCCTAAAACCTACCGATGCGATGAAATTGGCCGTTGCACGTTCATTTTCATTGTTTTTGTCATGAAGCACCAAAAGAAACTGGAACTTGATCCCAATGACAGATTCTCACCGCAATTGCGCATGTTCATGCTGTCTGTCGATGGGTCGTGCACGCTTTGCTGCAGACCAAGGTTTTTTTTTTCCAAAATGACACAGAGACATAGTGTCATATGCAGACAACTGGTCGCGTAAAACGCATTTTTTGACGATTGTGGGTGATTTTACTTAATGTGCTCTCTTTTCGACGTGTATTTGTTGTATGTATGATATTCTCGATTTTATTTGGAGACATGTGTTTTTACGAGGGTGTTGTATATGGGATGGTCCAAGTGGATGGTGCTTGTCTTTCCTGTGCCGAGCATATCTTGGAAAAAGAGGTCCTGTTCGCCTTTTGCAATGTCGCCACTGACGGCAATGGCGGCCTTGGCTTCCTCGCCGCGATGCGTGCCGACAAAGCCGAGATTGAGCGTGCGCACGGTCTCGCTGAACCCGCCGCCCCACAGCAGCGGCTCTAGGTACTTTAGCATGGTCAGCCCCGCCTTGAACAGCGCCACGTCGCCCTCGAGCAAAAAGATGTCCCAGATCCGCGACGACAGGCCCAGCGGCGTGATGGATGCAAACAACGTCATGAACCAGTCTGGCAGGTAATTGTCCGGTAGCAGCGCCAGATTCTTAAAGTGCAGATACAGCTTGGGCATGTGCTCGGCAAACAAAATATTAAACACCTTGAAATATCCCTTGACGCGCGCCTCGTCGCCGCGATACAGCGCAGAAAGCACGGGGCTATTGTCAATCATATTGATCAGTGCAATGAACGCGTCCTCCATGTTCATGTTGAGAAGTAGCATCCCCGCCAGGAACGACGCGCCGCGTGTCTATGATAAGAATATGAATAACTCTTTTTCTTTTTCTTTTTTTCCTCGTTTCTTACATAATTGGCATCTGCCCGGTAACCAATGTACGCGTGCAGCACCTTGCGCAGGGAAACAAAGAGCGGACCTTCGGGCTACAAAAGCAAAATGGAAAAGGCAAAATGAGACAAATGCTCGCCGAAAAAAAAAAGTCAAATTGTACCTGGAACACGCAAAGACTGGGCAGGGTGCGAAGGATATCCTCGTCGACGGCCTTGCGCAGGTAGGCAAGCGTGGTGGTATCGTGGATAAAGGCGCCGGTATTGGTTCGTGCGCCTGTGGGCGAATATTTGGCATCGTCATTGTCATCGTCGTCGACGGTGTCGTCTTCAATGGCCATGGATGCGCGTCCGAGCACGCTGTGCTGGTCACCCAGGTCGTCTAGGTCCACATTTTGCATGTCGCTGCCATCGTCCATGGTCGCGCCGCCTGGGGACGCCGGTGTCGCGTGGTCAAGCGATCCGCGCGCCATTGGTAGGCTGTCGCTCGACGCTGTCGGCCCTGACGCAAGGCTCACATCCTCATCCTCGTTTTCGTGCAAAACATGCAGACTGCTCGTGCGCCGCTTTTGCTGGTAAAACGAATTTTCTTGATCCTCCACAATGCGGCGCCGCGTCGACGCCGGTGTTTCGTGTGTCGCGTGCCCATTCGTCGGGCCCAATGGCACCTCCCGTAAGCAACCGACAAACGACTCTTAAAAAGGGGAGGGAAGGGACGCATGAGCACGATTCTGACCTCATTGTGTGCTCTGTTCTGTCCTTTTTTTTACCTTTTGACAGCTGCAAATGGTTGCCAATGGCCAACATCCACACATTTCGTCGGCAGCGCGGCGGCACGCCCTGACGCCACAGGTCATGTGTCTTTTTTTCCTTGATTCTGTGTAAGAAAAACAAGAAAAATCATGAGATTTGGCACGTTTTGTCCCCACTCCCCATTGTGTCGCGCTTTTACTTTTGATCCCATTGCGGCAAAATGGTGTGCTCCCAGACGGAAATAGCCTGCGCAACACGCTTGTCGACTTGCTCCTTTTTCCGCTCATGCTCTTTGACTTTTTTTTCCTCTAATCAAGAAAAAAAAAAAAACGAATGAGTGCTCCAATGCCTTCATTGCCACCCTGTTCACTTGCCTAGTTTGCGCGCCTTTTTCATCAGCGCCTCATGCTGCTGTAAATGCTTCTTTTCCTCGGATGGATCTTTGGGCGGGAGCATCCTATTCGCGAAAAATAGCATGAATGGACCCATCTTTTTTTGAATTTTTGCCCTTTTTCTCTTTCGCCCTACCTTGGACGCGTCTTTGACACGACAGTCTCCAATGGTGACGGTTTTTGAGAGCGACGCGGGCGGCTAAACAGATTCAAACTGGCGCAAAATGTAAGGATCGCCCCTATTGTGCCGATTTTCTCTCCTTTTTTTTTTTTTTTTTTTTTTTTTTTTTTTTTTTTTTTTTTTTTTTTTTTTTTTTTTTTTTTTACGAAATCACGCTGCTCACGATGGTGCACGCATTCCCCTCGTGCCAACGCGGCACCAAACATGCCAAGCGCGCTCAGGCATTGTTTTTTACCTTGACCGTCGCTGGATGCCTGTGAGATTGGCGCCGCCAGAGGTGACGACGATGTTTTGTTCATAGATATTTCGCTGTGCGCCGCGCGCGGTGTAATCGTCGGCCGGGTGGTCGACGGCAGAGTCGTCAAGAACGTCCGAAATGGAGTAAAATGGGCCGCTGATATCTGCGGACGTGATGGCCATGTCCTTGGCGTGCGGCGACCCTGAGGACGCGGTGGTGGGCGTGCTTGTGCTTGCGGTCGCGGTCGCGGACATGCCTCTGCCGCGGGGCAAATAGGGAAAACGCGTCGCTTTGCCCGCCGCAGGCATGTACGAGTCGCGCGGAAGGTCCAGCGACACCTCCTCGAAGAATTGATCATAATGCGACGTTTGCCGTGCCGCCACGGTCTGCGCCAGCGGCCCCGTCGCCGCCTCTTTGCTGCCATCAAGGTCATCTAGCAGATGGTCCGCCGTCAAGTGCACCGATGACCCTGACGCGCCCTCACCTGCTGTGGGCAGCGTGTGTACCGCGGTTGTTGGCGTGTCGTATTCGCCTTGTCGCCGGTTGTCGACTTGTGACAGCTCCTTTTCGTCGCTAAACGCCGTCGTCACGCCACCGTCACTCTTAACAGCCTGCGCCGGCCGCTCATCGTCCAGCCCTATATCCGAGAATGTTTGCTCTAGCTGCTCACGCTGCTCATCAAGTCCGTTGTCCGGTTCCAGCATTAAAAAATAAAAAAAAATAAATAGAGAGAAAAGAGAAAAAGAAACGAAAAAATGCGGAAGAAGGGCCAACGAAAGCCGAAAAAAAAAAAAAGGAGAGAGCGGAACAGAAATTTCGCCCGCAAGCTCTCATTTTGTTCGCGGCGCGCGTCAAAATACCATCACCAGGCTGAAATTTTTATTGTAGACGGATTTTTTGATGGATCGTTAGTCACGCTTTCTTTTTTTGAATGGAGACGCCACAAAAAAAAAAAAAAAGAGAGAGATGAAATCTTCGCATCTTGCCTGCTTGGCTCTCAACGTATCATTTTTATCGCTCATCCAAACCGTCCTTTGATATAGAAAGAACAATTGTTGAACCAAGGAAGGCCCAAGGGATGCAGCTTTTAACATTCTAAATCGGGTGCACAACAGGATGAAAAAAAGGTTGATCCCCCCTTGAGCTGCTGATTACGTGACCAGCTCCTGCACGCGTCACTATTGTTCGCGTCATGTCCAAGCTCAAAATGACACGCACGCGACGGCACTGCCCGCAAATGACCGCAAATTTCACATCCATTTCTATTCTCATTGCTTTGGTTGACCACAAGAATGCACCACGACCTCCATTGAGACAAGCCGGACCCCAAAAAGGCACCGACACAGTAGCAGGCGCTTCATCTGGGTCATGTACATGCCCAATGGGTGCTTTTTTGCATTGAGAGACCACAAATGGCCCAATCAATAGATTCGCAGCACATGTCGGGCCTCATGCAACTGAGGTGCCCAGATCGGCCATTGCTGCCGCACCTGGCAGCTAATCTCAGCACATTTCTCTTTGTTTTGCGTTGGTTGGCCACAAATACGCGTCAGTGCCCCCATAAGAAAACCTAAAAATGGCAGCGACACAACAAAAGTGGTCAATGCAGCGCCTGAAGTATCTTCTCAGTGAATTGCGCATACATTTCCATTCTTTGGTCATGAAGCACCAAAATACATCGATCAGAAAAAAAAAGAAGGCGAAGTCGGCCATTGTGGCTGCAGCAGACGCCTAATCTCGGTAATCTGTGAATTAATCAAAGGCCGAAAGTTGGCCGTTTCTAATCTTTAACATTGTATGGCAAAAAAATCAAGTAAAAGTTAAAAAAAATATTTTTGAATTGCCTTTTGAGTAACCCAGATGTTCTGGAATCGTAAAGCCGAGGTAGCTCAGTTGGGAGAGCGATAGACTGAAGATCTATAGGTCAGCAGTTCAATCCTGTTTCTCGGCATTCATTTTTTGCACTTTTTGGGTGTAAGCCTTTTTTTTTTTTTTTGTTTTGGAGGTACCTTTTTTTTTTATGTGTGCATCGATCCTTGTTCCTTTTTTTTTACATGTGTGTGTGGGCATTTGTGTGGTGAGGATGGCGAGAGTACGAGAAATTTGAGGGGATACGGTCATTGACAGTGATTTGGTGGAGCGGACCAAGATGGTCGTTGTTTGGTGCAGGCATTCTTTTTGTCATTGAGTCGTGTGCATCTAGAATGCTTGGGTGATTTCTAGCTCGGCAATGGACCATGCTTGTCATTTTCATTATGATCGCAAACGCGTCCAGAACAAACATAAAATACATTTGTGACGAGAACACGACAGGGCTGCACTTGCCTTAATAGGAAAGTAGCCGCGCCGAAGCGTCTGTGCTTGATTCTCGCGTTTGCATGTGCGGTGGCAATTTGTATGTGACCTAAGGCTCTAAATCGCGACTTTCTCGAGAATCACCTTGCCAATCACCATTTTTATTTTTTACGTCACGCGACCAATCGACATCAGAAGCATATGGAGTAAGGTTGGTGCAAAATTAAATGAAAAATCTCGTGCAAGTATGATATGTGTTTTTGTTTAGCCAGCCTTTTCTGTCCTCACAAGTGTCTGTCGTCGTTCCAAGTGTGCGGATCAAGTCAAATTGCACACAATACGTGTTCCCTCTGACTGGAGTCTCAGCATACACCAACTTTTGTCCGCAATTGGACAAGGGCACACCGTAAAAAGCGGCTTTAGTCCGTTTACAGTATGAGCAAAAGCATTGAACGACGCGTCTGAGCATTGAGATGAAAGGGCAATGAATAGATGAAACTACGTGAAGGCATCAATAAAGGCGGCAAAAGCGCTTCAAAGGAATCAATTGCATGGAACAATGAACCGCTCAATGAAAAAAAAAAAAATCAAATTCGTCGCGATTCATGCCTGTAAAGAAGGCTACCAAGAAATTGGCAGCCGCGTTCTTGCTATAACCCGCCATTGTCATGGCAGCCATACGCCTACAAAAGGTGCCTACAAACAGCCTATGATGGTTGCTTTTGTAGGAAACCCCCTCTCTACCTACAAAACTGGATGAATTTCCCCCACCCCAACGTGTCGATTACCAAGGAGTATGCCGGTCGAAAAAGGTGCCACTCGAAAAAGATCAAGCATTAGGCGGGGCACGATTCCTAGCCAGTTCGTTTTCGATGCTATCCTGCATTGTCCCCCCCCCCAGCATCTCTCTCAATCATTCTCTTTCTTGTTGTCACATTTGCATCACATAATTGCGCATGAGTACAAAAAAAGTGGTTTATTGTCATGGGTGAGCGCATTGATTTGGCTTTCCAAATACTGCACCGTACTGTACAGTACTGTACAGTACAGTGCCCTACCAAAAAAAAGTTCCCCCCCTCTTTTTTTTTTTTTTACGCGCTAATTTTTTGCAATCTCTTTAATCTCGTTACTAGATCACCCAATGACCTAGATCTTTGAATTTTTGTACATTGGCCCTTTATTATATGATAAATATTCACTAAAAGTTTGAAGATAAAAGATGGAATGTGGAGGCAGTTTATTTTTTCTTTCCTTACGCGCTCGCTGCGCCATCTCTGATCTAGATGGCGCTCCTCGCGCTTCCATAGACCCTTCCAAACGCCCACATTCTATCTTGCACGTTTCAAAGGGTCAAAACGCTAATCATGATCCATACAAAACGCCCATCTACAATCGCCAAGACGCGATGGACCATTCTAGATCGAAACATCCAAATAGACGCGTCTTGCCGCAACTTGTAAGTCACTCGTGATGCGCAACTGATTCAGCGTGGCTCGGTTGTTTTTGCGTGCAAGACGTCGAAGAACACGTAAGTCACTCTCTGAAAGTTTTTTTTTTCTGCCAGAACCGGTTTTCCGTTCGAAGTGACCTCTTTCTCTGAAATGTTGTTTAGTTTTCTTGATCGTGCGCACAGACACGCCGAATTGCGCAGCTAGTTGTGCATTCGTGTGCCCGGCTTTGTGCAAAGCAACTATTTGCGCCTTTTCCGTGATAGATAAAACCATGTTTTGAGCAAAAGAAAATAGAAAAAAAGACCGCGTGGGGCGCCAGGGACACCATTTCATTGTGGATCAAAAAATCATGCGGTGCCAAAAATGGGCATAGGGGGGAACTTTTTTTTGGTAGGGCACTGTACTGTAGTCGATGATGAGCAAAGGTTGCTTGGGTGCCTTTTATTGTCCAACTGGTATACAGTTATGGCCAATTTTAAGATCAGTCAAGCCGTTTATCGCTTCACATGATGCAGTAACTTGCCCGGAAAAAGCACAGTCTATACCACCAGTGGAGCAACGGAGTCCGACAAGCTTGTCATCTGCTCCGCGAACGAGTACATCGCAACAGGCAGGTTCGGCGCCTTGGACGAGTAAATATTGGGTTGTTGCTAAAAGCGCGCCTATTATTGAAAGAAACTTCATCTTATTTCAAATTGCATGGTGATTTGCAACTCACCCCAGACTTTATATATCGCAAAAGAAGCACGCAGCCATGCATCGCAAGAGAAAAATAGGAGAGACGATGCAATTTGGCAAATCTAGTCTTCAGCCACAAAAAAAAAAAAGGAGAATTCATGCAAATAACAAGCGGGAGCACACTCGCGCCATGATCAAAGGAGACATCTTCAAGTGCTATATTTTTTTTTGAAAAACGGGTTCCTCGTAAAAATAACGGCAACAAGAAGAACGACATTTCTCTTTTTTTTTTTTTTTTTTGCAAGACGGGGCTGTTTTTTTTTGAGAGCCTTTGCCCCCCCCCCCGGGGCACACCAC
>KV441916.1:219177-249402 GCA_001650995.1 Gongronella sp. w5
AAATGGAGCTGAATGATTCTGCCGTTGTATGAATTTTAATAGCACACGCCTATCTTGCGGTCCCCAAAAGGCCACTTCCAATACTTTATCATGTCTCCAGCAATGGCCAGATTTTGGCTCCATTTTTTTTTTCCTTTCTTTCAGATCCGGTCAATGATCTACTGGGGCTGGGTGAACCGTAGGGAGCAAGAGATGCAGGGGCAAACGCAAGTCGGGCAAACACAAAATGCCGGCTTTCTGTCCTTGATCGACGATGAGCTGCCGCTGGGCGCATGCATGATGGCCAACTTGTCGCAGCGGCCTGAATGATGACTGGGAGAGTGGAAAGATACACCGGCAAACTTGACCGATTCCTTGCATGATCAAGAAATGTAGGGGCAAATGCAAGTCGGGCAAAAAAATTAAAAAAAACAGCTTCATGTGGTCGAGGAAGAGCTGCCGCTACGCGCATGCATGATTGCCAACATCTCGCAGCGCCTGAATGATGAAGTCAAGAGCGGACGATTCACCGGCAAACTTGACCGAGTTCTTATGATCGCGCTACTGTTCATCTGTGATTTGCAAGCATGATGGCCAGGACATTACATGCCTTGTGGCGTTGTGCGGTTCAAGGCAACCCCGCTCGAAGAGAAACCCAGGAGGCCCACTGCGGGTGCCAATAAAAATTGATAAAAAAAAAAAAGACAAAATGCGATATTTTCTCCCGAATCATCTAGCCAATCGCAACGAAACAAAAGACACGGATGTGCTCGTAGCATAGCGGAATCCATGGTAGCGTTGGGCAAAAAAAAAAAAAAAAGATCAAAAAACAAAGAAACGGTGAAAATCCAAGTTGATTCTCCGTTTTCAAATCTCAAAAAGAGAAAAAAGATATGCCCCCTAGAGGGGTCGAACCTCTGACCTTGGCGTTATTAGCACCACGCTCTAACCAACTGAGCTAAGAGGGCATTTTTGATGAGCTGTCTAATCAGTTATCCAAAAGTCTTCTAAAACGATTTTTTGCTGCTTTTTGCTGCTAGTTTCTGAATGCCAACACTCGAACTTTCGAATGATGCAAAAATGAACAATATTGAATAAGAATTGGGGGAGAAATGGGCAAAATCGAATTGGTTGAGTTTTTTTTTTGTACCAACCGGTAAATTGCACACCAGCACGCGTCTTTTACTGTCCACAAAAGCAAAAGTACCATCTCGGGATACAATGGGGACTGTACCGCTCAAATCTGATTTTCAAACAGCAGTGACGGTGGATGGCTTGACATCTTTTTCTCTCAAGCAGTCATGCACTCATGTGTCGTCTTTTTTTTTTTTTATCCATTGCCAGTAACTCGCGTGCGCCTTGAAACTAACCGAGATCCAGTTTTCATTGTACACCGGTTGCGAATAGCCACCAATTGTTTTTTTTTTTTTGCATTTTGTCATTTTTTAATGAATTTGCGCTTGATGAGTTTTGTGGCATGTCAGATCATTAATTCGTGGCCGATTATATACTGTGCCGGTGTTGTGGCTCTGAGATGCTTCCTTCGTGGCCAGCATAACGTGTACCCAAGAAGTGACGCGACAAACGCATTTACCATATTTAAGCCAGCGCAAGGCAAGCAGCAAAGAGGTAACACAAAAGAGCAAAAACAGAGACAGAAGCACATTAAATAGCAAGAATAGAGCAAAAAGGAGAAAGTGCAGGGGAAAAAGGGCTACAAAAGAGAGCAAACATTCCAGTTTTCCAGCATCACAACACCGGTACATTACTGTAGGTACATTACAGACAAAGTGATCAGCGACAAGGAAACATTGGCTACCAAGAGTCCAAGACAAAAGAATACAAAAGACATTGGGGATTTGTCAACCGAGCACATAGCGGAAATTGCAACAACTGAGTCACAGAGGACCTCCACAACAAGAAAGCACGGCCTGGTCCGTCCCGCAATGATGGTCAAGATTGATTGCATCGACGATGAGCGCCATCGCAATGCGACGCTCGACTCGCAAGACCAGGTGCAATTGCCTCGCCCGAGGCCACTCTCCCAAGCACGTCAAAAAATGACATGACACTAATCTCGCGTTTCTCGCCTGCAGAGTCTCTGATATTGCACAATAAAGTACAAGTACAGTATTTGGCTGGTAAGGAGGAAGTGTTCTTAGAGGGTGCAACGCGTCGCCCCTGGATACAAAAAAATTTGATTTGGAATCGAATGGTGTTGTTATTTTTGGGTCGTGTTCTCAGTAAAAACGTAAAAAAAATCGCGCATTTATTACAGTACCCCCAAAAATCAAAAATCCGTCAATATATCGTAAATTGCGATTTACTCAAAATTATCAAGTTAAGTTCAATACTGTATTTCTGTATCAGTGGACGGAAACTGACGCATGCTACATTATCATTTCAATACCACCTGAAGCATCGCGCTACACGGCACAAACACGTACACAACTACAGTACACATTTACCTTTTAAACACCAGAGAGCGTGTTTTCCGGACTTTGGCGGCCTGCTGTGCCTCCAGAATTTTTTTACAGCCTGCTCTGCCGCCAATGAAACCTGTGTCGCGGCGTAATGTGACGATCCACCCCTGGCTGGTCACGCTCTTGCTGCTGGACCTCCCGACTTGACTGAGAGTCGGCGGAGGCGTCTCGGTGCCTCGAGCGACGCTTAAAGTTGGGCATGACGGTGAGTGGTTCGAACAAGCGAGATGTTTAATGTTATGTTAAGAGCGAGAGGGAAGGACGGTCAATTTTGTTGGCGAGAGTAAAGAAAAAGAAAAAGGAAAAGGGGAAAGGGGGAAAGGCTACTGTATTTAAAGGGAAATAAAGATAAAGGATTGTCGGGGTTGCCCAAGCGGAGCCAGGTCAAAGTGTCAGCGGTGAGATGGCGCAGCGGGGGCAAAAAAAAGAAAGGGGGCAAGCGGGCTTGCCAAAAAGGAAAGTGATTCTGGAAAAAGGAGCGGATAGAGTCGAGTCTGGCAAAAAAAAAGAGTGTAGGCGAGCTTGTCAGGCGGAACCTGACACGTACTGTAAACTACCGTATACCGTAGCCCAGTGTTCAAGACGGACCCGCCCGATTTTTTTTGGACTCGAAAAATGCCAAAGACCTCCTATTTGTACTGTTTTGCATTCACCTGATCATCTGCATGGTAGACACCGGTCAAAAATAGCTGCATCGCAATCAGCGCAAAATTTTCAACAAAAAAGCTTAAACCCCCAAAGCGCTACGACTACTTTTTGAAAAATTCAGGGGTCACACATTTCAATCTCAGAAATGACAAATTTGGTAAATTTCAAACTCCTACTGATCAATGCATCCCAAACAGGTAACTCGGACGATTTGCTATCGGCCGACAAAACGGCAAGTTGCCCCAACTTACCTAAGAAAAAGGTTCAAAGAGTGACGCATGAACGGCGATCGACTGAGAAAAAGGCCTACATTGGGCAAGTTTTATTTTTGCAAAAATTTAAGGTTTGAGACTTCCAAATTAAGGTAGTGGTTTGCATGGATTTTTGTTTTTTATTTACTGTATTTTATTTTGCATCTTTTTGTGTGCTGAGTGGACAGCAGGGCTGCAGGCTGGTGAAATGACCGACGCAAAAAGTTCAAACCCAAACTAGCGCGCTGCAAATCATCTCATTAGGTGCTTTGCCCCCTATTTGTTAGGTAGTTACTGTACCTAGCAAAACTTCAAGAAAAATCATAGGTTTATTATACCGTTGTAGAGCAAAGCGTGATCAAAGATTTTGATGAAAAGGTGGATTTTCTCTGCGAGTTTTAGCCATCCATCGGTGAAACTGGTCTCATTCGATAGAGATTCAACAGATGCTTTCGACACGTTAAAAGCGCCGTGTGTTGTCTAATTCATTGCCGAGAACGTCGAGGTTGAATTTTTTTGAAATGTTTGAGCAGCTTTCACAAGCACACAAAGATCACGCATATGGCAAACAAATATTCTAGAAATGACACCTGTGCTTGTGCAATCCGAACGATGCAATTTTCACTACTGCAGTCGAATATTAACTTGACAAGACAGTGTCGTTTTGTAAAAAATGTCAATATTTTGGATTCATCTGCGCAGCGACTCAACTAACCTCTGCTTTTCAATGTCATGCATGCTGAAAAATACACAACGAAGTGGCCTAAAGCAAATATTTGGAGAGCTGAAATAATCAAGTTTTGTAGATTTAATACCCGATTTGTAAAAATCTCTGAAAAATCAAAATTGTCGACAACTCGGCTGGCTGGTCTCTGATATTTAGTGATTTTTGAAAATAAACACGCGGAAATCATCAAATAGCACTGCTTTGGCAATGATCCAACTGTTGGTTTTGACGTTCAGATTAAATTTGCAAGGTCTTATGAAATTGGCGATCGCCTCGACAGCGGGCCCGATCGACCTCCGGTTTGCAATTTTTCCTGAAAAAAGAGGCGCAAATCGTCTACGTGGTAAAATTTCGCGGTGATTGAAGCGCGATTTCAGCGCGAAATGATTTTTTAAAAAACGGGTAGGTCTCAAATGCTACGTATTTTGATCGTAACCGACCCCTTTTTTGATTTTGTTAAAAAGAGAGGTATTACAGTAAACAACAGTCAAAGGGGCAAAGTTTTCGTTACGATTTTGCAGCGAAATGAATATGATTAATTTGCTACAATTTCACACAATCCAAAGTGGCTCGATGACTCGAGCAAAAGTTGCATAGGAACAGCTTTTGGTGTGGTACAACAAATCGCGCAAGCGGCATGAAAGTTGCTTTTTTTTTTTTTTCACTCCATTCTTTCTCTTTTTCCAAGTTCTCGGGCGATTTGTCTTTTTTTTTCTCTTTGTTCTTTTCCCCCCATCGGCCGCAGCTACTATGGATTGGACGCACGAACTTGAGAATGTAAAAGGCCTGACGGAGGTGATTCCTCGGATGCAGTCGACGGTGGTGGACGACACGCTGTACGAGAAGGTGTTGACGATTTTGACGCTGTTTCTCGACAGCAGCCGCGCGCATCTGGATCTGTTTAACGAGTGGCGTGTCCTGGACAAACTGAATGAGGTGAAGAAAGGGAAAGAGCGCGGCTCAGGGGGACGGGGGCGCGATCCAGGCTCACTTTTTTTTCTTTCCATGCAGGTGTGCGTGGACGCGGATCATGACTCGCGCGTCGTGTCAATGTGTGTGCGTCTATTGGGCGTCTGGATTGGCCACGGGCTGTCGTGCGATACGGTACAGACGACACACCCACAGCTGCTCCAATCGATCGCAACTTGCTTTAATTCCAATGACCAGGCGCTGCGCATCTCGTCGCTTGCGGCCGTGCACAGCATGCTCGACAACGCGACCGCCGTCCCCTGGATCCACGGCAAAATCTGGCTAAAGAGCGCGTTTCTCACTAAAAGCTACTATGTGCGCGTCAAAAAAAAAGAGGGCTTTTTTCTTTCTTTTTTTTTTTTTTTTTTTTTTTTTTGGCTCACTTTTTTTTTTTTCTCTCGTGTAGGTGTCCAAGGAGCTTTGTCGCGTGTATTTGAAGCTGTTTGAGCTCCGCGAAGAGTCGGCGGCCCTGGACGCGCTTTGGAAGAAGAATGACCCGACCATGGACGTGAAACGCATTCTTGCCATGGATCCCGACGAAAACCAGGCGTACATTGTGCTGCGTGCTCTCGAATTTGCATGGGCATTTGCCAATGCACGCTCGCCATGCGTCTACGAGTACATGGCGTCCACTGGCATGGTAAAAAAAAAAAAAGAAGAAAAAAGATAGAGAGAGGCGGAATTCACGCGCCATTGCTTGGTTATCTAGGTGTCACATCTGCTGCAGATCATGTTTTTTGAGCAATTCAATACGCGTGACCTTGCCCTGGCCACGCTTGGTGAAATCTGCGAGCACGCGGCGGCACCACTCGCGCTGATTTTCTCGGCGAAGCTTGCAAATCACGATTTTTGCGCGCCGGACGTGCCACGGCCTATGGACGCGGCATTCCAATATGTGTCCATGGTCAGCGACACGTGCCTCCGCGACGCCAACTCGCACTTTCAGGTGGAGACCGGCCTCTATTTGCTCGAAAAGGCGGTGCTGCTGCTGAAACGCATGGACAAGGACACCGCCGTTGCGCGTGCCACGCCGCTATGCCAATCGCTGCCAGACCTCGTCCGGGTGTGCCTCTCCATGCACAATGCGCCAAACACCTCCTTTGAAAACGTAAACCCAGGGCCAAACAGAAAGCGCGACAATGCGCTGATTTCCCTGTTTTTATTTGGCCATCTTAGATGAACGATATATTGGCCCGCATGACACCGCATAAGAGGGCCGTGCTCGCTGCGTTGATCATGACAGTGCTCATCCAGCTTGTGCATGCGTGCCCGGATTTGATGCAGGTAATTGGAAATAAGAGCAAAAAATGGCATTTTAGCTCATCTTTTTTTTAACCAGGAGCACGCCTTGCTGGACCTGGCCATTCACATCCTGTCGATTGACTATGTGCTGCGGAACAACATGCTGGTGATGCGATGCTTTGAATTGGCTATTGCCATCCTGCACGACCGTCATCAGTTTGACGCGAGCGTCGAGGCCAATCTTTTTGCCTTTTTCGAGTTTATCGTCAAGCAATTGGCCGACGACAACGTGGTGCCCACGGCCATGACATTGGCGTACAAGACGCTGCATGAGATCCTTGGCTTCCAGCACGTTGCTGAGCGACTGCAGCAGCCGGTAAGCCATCCGTCGTTGCTTTAATGGAATTCATGAGCTCATCTACTTGAACAGGCCGCGGCGCAATTACTCCTAAATATGCTCAAGCTAAAGCTGGCGGACCAGGACCGCGATGTGCGTGATGCGGCGATGCGATTCATTGCGTCTCTCTTTGACAATGCCAAGCAGGTAAAAGAAAAAGCCACGAGCCATGGTCAAAAAAAAAGAAAAGATACTCACGTGTATTTTTTTTGGGTAGGAATCGCGTGTTTCGTTTGCCCTTGCGCTTGACCTGCCCTTGATGGCGCAGCAGCAGCTTACGGACATGGACGCGTATGTGCGTGCCTCATCCTTGGCGGCCATCCATGTAAGCCGATGCATTTTCTCTCGTTCTCTTGCATTTTTACCTGACTTTTTTTCTTAAAAAAAGTGCGCCATGATGACCAACCAGGGGTGGCTTTATATCCAGCAGCAAGAGCAGCTTGCCGAGCTTGCGCGATCGCTGCCGCGGTTCCTAAAAGACCCAGATGCCTTTGTCCGTCGCGAAACATTGAACACGATCCAATTCCTCATCGACTCGCGCTCGTGCGAGGGCATTATTTTTGGCTCTGCGCCCGATGAGCCGACGGATCAATGCCTCACGTACGCATTTTCAATGCCCCGTTCACTTTTTTTTTTTTTTTTTTTTTTTTTTCTCCACCTCTTATGTTTTTCCTTTTTTTTTTTTTCTAGACGTGAGCTCCTCTCCAGTCTGCTGGATGCTGAAGACGTGCCCGTGCTCATTGCCGTGTGCAAGCTTCTCAAAAGTCTATGGGATCTTGACCAAGACAACAGCACCATGAGCAAGCAACGGCGCGACACGCGCTCTGACGTGCCCAATTGGTTCTCTGATCTTGGGGGCACCGCGCTGTTGATGGATCTGGTCGAGATGCATCTCAAGGCGGTGCGAGCGGAAGCCATTTCTGTGATTGAACACATCACGCAGCTCTCATGTACACGTTTGTCATTATCTGGCGACAAGCGACCTGCCGATACGACCGATCCTCGGCGCGAGCACGCCATTTCCACCCTGCAAGCGCTTGATCTGGCCGCACTCCGGGAATTGCTGCGCGACGACACGTACCAAGAGGTGTTTGAGATCAAGGCGCAATCATTGATGCAGCCACGGCTATATAACGATGACAATCTGATGGATTGCGAATAAAACAAAAAATCCAGCTGTGTGGGAAGGGAATGGGAGTGTATCTTTTTTTTTTTTTTTACAAGAGGCGGAGTTGAGAAGAATTGACGTGTTCTTTGGCGATGATGGGCGCGGGGTGGCAGGTGATCCGACGAATTTCTTTTGCAACTAAATGAAAGGGCTTGGCGCGCGTTCATTGCTGCGCTACCTGCCGCTGGGTGGCCGATCTCATGCATCTTTTGCGCGCGACGCCATGCTCCGTCATGCAGGTCGTGCATGCGGCGGCGTCGCCTGGCCATCGACATGAAACAATGAGCATGTCCATGGGGCTTGTGCATGGCGTCGCAAAGTGGAAAAAAATGAGACAAACGATGGCTACGCAGTACATTTTGTTCTCTCACACAAAAAAAAAAAAAAATAGAGACGGTGCCTGGCATCCGTCAGCTGACCATTTTTTTTATTCTTATTCTCGCCCCCTGCGGACATTCCCCAGTGGGATGGTATGGCTTGATCTGGAAAGTAAAACGACGAAAAAGAGGGCATGCCCGCTCGCTGACGACACTGAGGGGCGAGATGTTTCCATTTTTTCCTAATTTTTTCCTAATTTTTATGCGTCAATGCGATTGCCGAGGCCAAGAGTCAACGCGTCCAAGGCAGGGGCGATCTTGCTCATTTTTGTGTGACGTCGTCGCCATGACGAATTCATGCACGCCGTCATGTGAAGCCCATTTGAGAGAGGCCTTCGTGGACTATGAGACGCAAATGTCTTGCGCGCGCTCCAATGGCTCTTTCCATCGCCATTCGAGTTGCGGGCTGCTTCCGATATTTCTGTCCGAGGGATTGCATGGTATTTCTCGGCGTGTCGACGGGTGGCGAAGGTGCCCCAAATTTGCGCTGCGGTATTTATTTTTCGAAAAAGTGTGGCACGGAAGCGCACCAAGATGGATTGGACGCGGCGTATCGCCGTGCAACAATGTGATCTCCTGCCCTCCGTTTAGATTTGCTCGCATTGACGTTTATTTTTTTCCTCTCAATGGACTCACACACTTTTTTTTTAGGGCGTGCCTTCAAAAGCGACGTTGCCATCCAGCTGACGAGGCAATTGGATCTAGCCCTCGCGTCAGGCGCCTGACTCGCCGCCTTGTTAAAGCTTGACCAGTGGATGCAAGGCTCACGACAGCGCGCAAGATCACACGGACGGCAAGTCATTTGTGCCTCTTTTTTTACTTTTTCTTTTTGGCACCGAGTCGGCGCGTTGCAGCGGGACGGGCGGCGGCCGCCATTTTGTGGTGTGCTTGCGGCAAGTGCGCACACACCTCCTCTTTTGCGGCGTGGATGAATTAGGGGGGAGTGGGAGGACAAAGGGCTAGGGGTCGTTTTTGCCTATTTTCTTCCATAAAAAAAGGGGGGAGCGAGAACGAATGACTCGTACAAAACATGAAACTGTCGTACACGTTGAAAGGCAAACTTTAATCGCATGAAATTCCCATTTTTGGTCGTTGTTTTTTTTTATCAATTTTTTTTATTTCGCGTTTGCGCAAACAGGGGGGTTGGACAAAAGAAAAAAGTAAAAGGGTGGGGGCTAGCATGAACGATGAATAAAATTGCTTATGTACGAGAATAAAAAGAGATGAAAAAGGTGCAAATAAATAAAAAAGGGTAAAAGGTGAATGGGGGGGATACACATAATATATCATGAATAGGTATCATACGAAAGCAATATATACGAAGCGTAAACAAAAAAAAGAAAAAGAAACAGAACAAGAAAAGAAAATTCTAGACAGGCATCAGCTCGCCAAAGGAGGAGGGATGAATGCCGCCGAGCGACAGGACAAACGACGGGTCCAATGCGTTGGTGGTGGTCTCTGGGTCGAGTTCCATGCACGGATGGTCGTCCTCAAAGGTCAGATATTGGTCTTCTTCCTTTGGTGCGGCAACCAAGGGCACATTGGCGTCAGGAAGGGGCATCTGGTTCAGCTGGATAACCAAGGGTTGCGTTTTAAAGGCATTGACGGCGTCAGGGTCGATGAATTCGGCGGCAGATGGGTCCATGACAGGCTGTGCAAAGGCGTGGACGAGGGTGGACGCGGGGTCAATGTACATGGTGTCATTGGGCACGGCGGTTGGGGCAGCTTGGACGGGGTCAAAGCCTGAGGTGAGCACGGTTGGGTACGAAACAGGCTGATGGACGTGAGCATCATCGTAATAAAAGCCATTGGATGAATAAAAGTCCAATGTTGGGTAACCAAAGATTGGGTCGACGTCCAGGGGAAGAGGAGCAAGAGCATTGGCGTCCAAAAAGCCGGATGCCGCGTCGTTTTGCTCAGAGGGCATGGGCAACATATCCAAGTAATGGTCGAGCACGCTGTAATAGCCATTGGCGTCGTCTGCCGTGGCCACCGTCGCCTTTTTGCCGTCGACATGCTCGTTGCTGACATCGACGCCGGAATCGCAGTCGGAAGCCGCGTCGTCCATGTGTTTCTTGTCCTTTTCGGGCGTATCGATCTTGGCGCGTTTCTTGGACGGCGCGACACGCGACAAATCGGCATCATTGCCCTTGCGCTTGGGCTGGTGCTGCATGCGGAACGTCGTGTACATGGGACACATGGCGGGCGGCTTGGTCGACGACGCATTGGCTGCCGTGGCAGCAGAAGCAGAGGCAGCAGCAGAAGTCGCGGCAGCCGCGGCAGCAGAAGCAGCAGCAGAAGCAGCCGCCGTGCCAGCAGACGAATGGTTGCCCTGGTAATCTTCAGGACGGATGATCTTCATGTTGTTTGTGTGCGAAAACGTGGATGTTGTGGGCGCAGGCAACGGCAATGACGGCGTGCATGCATTGCGTGTCAAATTGTTGCGATGACCCATGGACAATTCGGCCGTCAGGCCCATGTCGTGATGTGTGCGGCTGTGCCCACCGGCCTCGGTGATGTTGTCGATAAACATCTGCTCAATGCCAGGCACAAGCGTCCAATAGCACCCCTTGCCGGGATTCGCCTGCGTCGGACGACGATCCACCTTGAGAAACCATTTCTTGTTCAGCGACAAGTTGTGCCGGATCGAATTCTTGAAAAAAAAAAATAATAAAAAAACTCATCAAAAAACCGAAAATCAAGGGCCAATTTCGATCATTATTTTTTCTTTTCTTTTTTTTTTTTTTACCTGCCAGCCGCCCTGGCCAAAGGTGTAATAGGGATAGGTATCTGAGATCCAGCGATAGATGTCCGAGAGCAAGAGTCTGCCATCCTGGCTCTTGAGAATGGCATAGGCAATGAGGGTCGCGTAAGAATAAGGCGGCTTATCCTTTGGATGGGACGGCTGCCACCAGGGAATGAGCTGGCGGGGCCAATTGGCACGCGTGCGTGCTGGACACGTATCCAGATCATCATCTTCTTCTGGCTGGACGCCAATCGACTCGATTTTGAACTTCAGCTCTGGCGGGGCAGTGCCGGTAGCATCATGCCCGTGTAACATGATTGTTTTGGCCTGATCAACGAGTTTGGGCATGGTTTCAGACGCGACGCCGCCAAAAGGCCCGCTATTACTGCCATTGTTGCCGTTGCTATTGTTGCTGCTGCTGTTGCCTTGTGTTGTTGTCGCGACTGGCGATGCATTGATTGAGAAACTGGTGACGAGCCCCATGGACCCAAGCGCCCTGTTGTCAATGGTGCCCTTTTTCTTGGACGCAGTCTTTTTCGCAACCATGGGAGGACAGGGGACGACGAGGACGAAAAAGAGAAAAAGAAAAGAAAAAAAAAAGGGTGCAGGGTCTATATAGCCACGAGAGAAGAATGAAAAGAAAGGAAGAAAAAAGAGAGAGAAGAAAAAAAAAGGGGGAGCCAGCGAGGCGCGTTTTGCTCCCCCTTTTTTATAATACTTTGATTGTCTCCGCCTCCATTTACGCCCAAAAGGAAACACGAGACCCTTCGCCCGCTCATTTCTTGTGTGCTGCAGCACAAGGTCAAAAAAAAGGGGGGGGGGACCATGGAAAAAAGGTGACACCGTGCCTCTACGCCCTCTTTTTTTTTTTTTTTTTCTCATGCAAGGTGATGTCTTGTCCAAGCAACGGATGATGAGACCATGACACGCGTTGCTCGTTTCTTTAACAATGAATTGGAAGCGGATGGAGCACAAGGAGGGCAAATCGCGGAGGGTCTCCGTTTGGCCAATTCCCTATTGCCTTGACAATCCTTCGTTCTCGGGAGACTTCCCGAGCAACACAAAAGAGAACAAAGAATTTTTTTACCATGGAGGGTGACACAAGGCCATCGTCAGCCATTCTCTGTATGGAGATGGACGGCCGAGCTGAGCCCACAAGTCAAAAAAAAAAAAATTGGGCCTCTTTTCACTGTCAAATTTGGATGCAGTCAAAACAACCTTCCCCTCCAAGATTAGAATTGGGTGTACAGATGATCGTTGCGCCGCTTTGCTTTCCCCCCCCTGGAGAGGCTAAAAAAAGACACCCGCCTGAATGGATCGCCAGTGCGACGAGCGTCGTGCATGGTCACATGGCTTGCGAGGCGCATGAGCAAGGGGGGGGGTTGCGGCGCGCGATTGTGCTTTCCTCCTATTTTTTTTTCGTATTCATGCATCAAGATTATCGCATGAATCGATGACTTGGTCTATTTTTTTTTATTTTTTATATTTTTTCATGATTTTATCGGATGAGCACGTCACTTCGTAGCACCCATTTGT
The DNA here is from genome assembly GCA_001650995.1 of Gongronella sp. w5. Lineage (NCBI taxonomy): Eukaryota > Fungi > Mucoromycota > Mucoromycetes > Mucorales > Cunninghamellaceae > Gongronella > Gongronella sp. w5. The sequence goes on from KV441916.1 coordinate 231,701, forward strand.
TGCCTCGGGTGACTTCCAATGCCTCGTGCAACAGACAATGCTGGCCGTGGCGGTGGAGCAAGGCCAAGCCCTGCTTCGGTTGGACAACAATGGGCGGTTTGGTGGTTTTCTTCTTTTTGGCGCCGTGGTCGCGATAAAAGACGGTCTCGCCGCCCTGCATGTCGCCATTGAGATAGATGAGCAGGGTCCAGTCCGTCCAATAGCCCGTGACATCATCCTTGACGGTGTCGTCATAATGTGCCTCGAATCGCTGGCCCGGGCGATAGCGATAAATGCGGATGTTGCTATTGAGTCCGCACGGTGTCCGCGGCCCGCTTGCCGCGACAATGCCCTCGTGCTCGCAAGCGCGTGCCACGCCCAATTGCCACAGCAGCTTGGCAAGCACAGGACTCTGCATGGATTGCCGGTCATTGCTGCGGAACGCCTCGCCGGGCTTGGGCACGAGAGACGCCACGGCCTGCGGCTTCAAGTGTTGCTCAAAATAATCAATGAGCTTTTGGCACTCGTTGGGCGTGAAAAGATCATGAACCAGGTAAATTTGCTGCGGCTCCAGCTCCGTCACGGCCAGGCCGTCCGTTTTGGGCATCAATTTGGGGATCGGTGGCAAGGGCGAGGTCTCGGAAGCCTTGCCGACACCACGCGTCTCCTTTTTGCCGCCGGACCCGCCCGACGCATTGGCTTGCTTTTTGGCTTTGGGCATGATATGTGTAAAATGACAAAAAAATGGACGAAAAACGAAACGACGAGAGGCGAGAAGCTGTGGACACTATTAGTCGCAAGAACAAGCAGCTGGTTGGCGATCAGAAAGAGACGCAAACGCTAGGCGAGTCACCAGAGTGAGAAAAGAACAATAAAAAGAACGCTTTTGCGTGACTTGGGGGTATGTGCTGCAAGCGGCGAAGGTGGGCGCGGGCCGAATGTAAAGCAAAAGGGCAGAGCAAGGAAAACTAGGAAACAATTCGAAATGGGAACGAGCGGGTGGCCAAAAAGAGCCCTGATCGGTCGCAAAACCCCGATTTGCCACCCATTTTTCAATTTTTCGACACTGGCGCGTCGTACGTGGACGCAAGTGGCCTCGTTCGATGGTAATGGTTTAGCTGCATTGAATGGAAGCGGTCACCTGTCGCTAAAACAGTCAATGGAAGCGAAAATGTGCTTTCTGCATTTGATTTGTGAAATATTATGATTGCGCGCCAGCCAGATGCGCTCACGCGCGTCAAACGTGCACCCATTGTAAAGCGACGACTTGATTGCAGCAATGAATATAGTGTCAAGGCAGGGAATAAATGTTTTTGGCACAATGTGTCATTTATTTTGTAACTTTTTGTTTTTTGGGCTCTCTCAGAGCAACGGAGACCACTTTTGGCGCGCCGGGGTTTGCGCTACAATTGAATGTGAGGTTCTGTAACAAACTTGTACATTAAAAATGACCACCGATCCAAGTGTTTGCCGATGAAATCGTGGGTTGGCTTGATTTTATCGTATTTTGGTTGTTTATCAAGAAAATGATTATAGATGGGGCTCCTTGTTCTTTAGCGTACAATGCCAAGCTTCCACGTGCAAACAAGCCCACCCGCGAGGCACTGCGGCCTCTAGATGGCGCGCAACGACCATATTCGATAATCACCAATCCTGCAATGGGTACAGTCGACATCTTGAAAATGGTCAAATTTGGGTCCCCAGATCGCCACGTCCTTCAACCACATGGTAAACACACACCATTCACTGACAAAAATGCATTAAAAAAAGAACATCCATTGACTGGCTTTCGCGTAAACCGCAAAAAGCGGTAATTTTTCATCACAAGACAAATTCAACGAGGAGTGGCCGCAGCGCTTTGAAATGCAGCTCATCAGAAAGAGCGCGGCGCGACGCGTATGTATGCGTCGGTGATCAGTGAAAAATAGCCGTTCTGGCCGAACTGGTATGGATCTGATATTCATTAGCAAATCTATTGCACATGTAAATCGTGCTTGTGCCACGGCACGCACCCTCTGCCCTTTTCACTTTCATGCGTCAGGTGCACCTTGTCTTGATGCAAGTGACAGCAAGGATCTATGGTATGTTTTCGCTGAGCAATTCGCCGGGAAAGTTTAGTCGAAAATTGCCCATTGCTCGTCAACGAGCACATGGATCACGGTTGTTTTGGCATTTTTCGCGGTTTCACCATCCTGTTTCCCCTTTGTGCAAGTTTGGCACCATTCTGGCGACCCAGGTTACGAATTTTTTTTTGGAGGGCCCGACACGACAATTTTTTTATTTGCGCGTAGCGACCTCTAAAGAACTTTTGGCTGCTGCAAACCGCGTCTATCCCGGGTTTCTAGCGCGACCTTTTCACAGTGTGACGCGCCCCGGGGCGTCGGATTGCATGATATTTCGAAAAGGTATTCATACAACCATAAAATTCGATTTATGGCTCAAAAAATTCCCAAAAACAAACCTTGTGTCGTCCATCTTTCTGTATAGATTTTCATTCCCAAGAGGGACAACTGGTTCAAATTTGACAAGGGTCGGACCATTGTAGCGCGAGCAATGCTGCTTGAAGTTATTTAGTGCGCCCATTCGCACGACGCCCGGCTCGATTCTGGTGGATACTCGCTAAACTTGGATGGATGTTGTGCGCCAGCGGGGATGATACAACGTGCAAGTTTCAGCGACATCCGCTTTGTAGATTTCGAGAAAAAGCAACGGATTTTATGCGCCAGAGACCTTGTTTTCAAATGCTCATCCTTCGGTGGAGAAGTGCGCTAGTACCAAAACATGAACGATTTCTCGGAGAGAATTATCTAATTGTTTATGTACACATGACAAGTCGACTATATTAGGGATTGACGCGCTTTTCGACGCGTCGAAAACAGGATCATTTTTGACGCGTCAAAAAAGTCACGCGCTGTAGGCGTTTGATCGGCCATCGCGTGTGCGCACGGGTGACATGCGCGAGATTTGTAAATTTCAGGCCGCTAAAAGCGCGTCGTCGTGGGATGCTATGTAAATCAAAATGTGGCCATTTTCGTGCTTTTTTGTCACTTGTCTCCCAGATGTACTTAAAAATGCCGAGTCTATCATAGCCATAGTATGAATTGGACGACGGCCCTTTGCTTTTCTCCAAGGTTTGTGGCGATCCGTTCGTCATTTCCAGAATCTCCAATTTTGGCCTGTTTTGTATGATATTTCTTGATTTACGCAACCTAGTGCTGCGTGAATGGTTCAAATAAAGCCATGGCGTGACTCTTTTTCCGATCCTCATGGTGTATCACAGAAAAAAAGCATTGTAAAAGAGCCATTTGACGGCGACGACACATTTTTAACGTGTTTTGACCCATGCGTGTCCTTGGTGTCTCAACAAAAAAAGAAAAAGGGCACGCGTCCAAATCGTGCTCGCTGGAGAAGCGCTGGGCGTTGGCGCACTTGGCATGGATGCGGTCTCAGGGGGTACGCACCGGAAGGTCGCCCTCAAAGAAACGATGAAACGAAAAAAAAAAATAATAAACCGCAAATGCCATCCAATTTTTTTTTATTTCTTTGCGGCCTGTTCAAAGAGCTTGATTTTGCCAAGGAGCGAGCGGCCCAATTTAAAGTCCTTGTAGTTGCGGATGACGCGGGACTGGGGGCCAATGGTCTTTTGTGTAATGAAATACCAATGGACAAGGACCCACGAGGTGTGGTAGGCGAGCTGGTCATAGTATTTGCTTGCGACAGACTTTAGCTGAGGCAGCTTTGTCCATGGGATCTTTTGGAAATCGTGGTGTTCGTTGTGGTAGCCAATGTTCATCATGGGGATGTTGAGGATGCCATAGTACGAGTATGTCTCCTGGCCGTCTTCAAAGGTATAGTGTTCCTGGACAAAGTGGGCGGCGCCGGGGTGCAGCGAGTAGCCGAACCAGAGGGACAGGAGCAAGTACAAGAGGCCCATGGGTCCGCAGATCTTGTAGATGAGAGTGTCGGTGACAATGTTGAAGGCGAGGTTGATCAATTCCCATTTTGAGATGACGAGGCCGCGGTCGCGCTGCATGACGGCGCCACGCACGACGTACATGACCGGGTAGATGAAGACCCAGAGCAGTTTGCACAGTGTGTTGCCCTTGATCAGGCGCTTTTCCCATTCGAGGGGCAAATCCGGGTCCATGCCGTCGACGCCTTGCCACGTGTGGTGCTCAATGTGATAGCGGCGGAACGACTGTGCAATGGGCACGGGCAAGCAAATGTTGGCAAACAGGCCGGCATAGCGATTAAGCCATTTTTGGCCGAAAATCAGACAATGGCACGCCTCGTGGATCACGACGCCAAGCATGGCCGTGGCCGTGCCGCCCACAATGTACGCCGTCACGAGGTATTGCCACCAGCTAAAGTGGCGCGTCTGTCCAAAGTGGTACGCAAGGCCCAATTGAAGCGCATTCAGCACAATCGTCACGTAAAACGTGCGAATTTCCGTCCCGTACAGCTTCTCCACCTCGGGATGCTCGCGCAAAATCGTGTGCTTGCGCTTCAAGTGCGGCTCGTCCATATCGTCGCGTGCAAAGTCCTCATCCACATAAGGTATCGACCGTTTCCACCGGCCATTGTATAGTGGTGCGCGATAGTCGGGGTGCTGTGGCACGTCAGCCGCTGCACGCGTGCGCTGCGTCGTCTCCGTGACAGAAGGGGGCATGATCAACAAGATGAACGAAAAAAAAAGGGAAAAAAGAGAGCCAAAAATAGAGTGACGGGACGAGTGGCCGACGAAAAAAAAAATACGAAAACTATCTACAGCAGCAAGAAAAAAAAAATGGGACGATTTTTTTTTTTTTTGTTTGTGCAAGAGGGACAGATCTACAAAGGGCGCCTATGTACAAGGAATTAAAAGGAAAGAAGAGAAAAAAGAAAAAAAGGCGGAAAAAACGTCGACAACGAAAGAAAAGAAGAAAAAAAATCAAGTATCGCGCTTTGATTGGCCAACCCCAGATTGCCTCCCCCTTGTTTTTTTCCACGGATCATACTACTTTCTGTGAATTTTAGCTGGAGATCACAAAATCGGCTTCAGGCGATGCACTTTTGCCAATTGACTCCCTTTTTCAATGCCTTTTTTTTTTTTTTTTTTGAGGAGGGGCAAGGCGCCAGTTGTGTCTGTGTTCGGGTGCGCAAGTCACATGATCTTTTACTAGGATCCTGGAATGTGGGTATTGTGTTCGCGTCGCGCTTGTCCTATTTTGCGCGCAACGTCGGCTTAAAATTGAGCAGCGACCAAAGGCATAAGCCAATTCTATTTTATTTAATAAAGGAATTGGCCACTTTGGGAGCATGGTAATGCGCTGTATTTCCATCTGCGCGTTTTAAAAAACCGCGCAAAAATGCGAACGAGCGCGTTTTTTGGATCACAGTGACATGCAAATGACTCAGACAGCTGTCAAAAGTGGGACAAAATGGACAGGGGCGCGAATAAACGCATTCAATCTCCGCCGCGGTCAGCGTATAAAAGGCGACCCCGCTCCATGACTCACTCCAGTTCATCTTTTTCTTCACCTTTTTTTCAACTTTTTCTTTTTATTGAACAAAAAAAGAATGACTCGCACGTCGTCTCTTGTTTCGCGCCTTGCGTCGAGCACCAAGCGTATGTACAGCAGTGGCAGCCACGATTTTAGCCACTTGTCTGCGCGCAAGCAGTCGTTTATTCCGTCGTCCGGGACGTATCCCAAGGGTTTCCGAGCGTCTGGTGTTGCGTGCGGGATCAAAAAGAACGGCAACAAGGACGTGGCGCTTGTTGTGTCTGAGCAGCCATGTTCTGCGGCCGCGGTGTTCACGACGAACGCGTTCAAGGCTGCGCCGGTGCTTGTGAGCCAAGCGACGTTGCAAAAGAACAAGAACAAGGACATTTATGGCGTTGTGACGAATTCCGGGTGTGCCAATGCGGTGACGGGCGAGCAAGGGCTGGCGAATGCGAAGCGGATGCAGGCGATCATGGACGAATTGACGGGCCACACGTCCAGCGCGTTGACCATGTCGACGGGTGTGATTGGGCAGCAGCTCAAGATGGATAAATTGGAGCCCGGCATCAGAGACGCGTATGCGCGTCTTTCGTCTGAGCACGATGGCGGCTGGATGGACGCGGCTGTCGCGTACATGACAACCGACACGTTTCCCAAGCTGATGTCTGGCCAATTCTCTGCGGAAAATGGCCCCGAATTCCGCATGGCCGGCATTGCAAAGGGTGCAGGCATGATCCACCCCAACATGGCCACCCTCCTGGGCTTCATCGTCACCGATGCCTATGTCGCGCCTGAATTGTTGCAGGAAACCTTAAAGTATGCCGCAGACCGCAGCTTCAACTCCATCAGCATCGATGGCGACATGAGCACAAACGATACCATCTGCGCGCTCGCCAATGGCGCAAGCGGCGTCCGCATCGAGACAAAGAATGACCCCGCTTACACCATCTTCCGCGACAGCCTCACTTCCTTTGCCGCAGAATTGGCACAGCTCGTCGTCCGTGACGGCGAGGGTGCCACCAAGTTCGTCACCCTGCACATCAAGGTAAAAACAATTGAGGGAAAAAAAAGGGGAAAAAAAGGCGCGTTCTCGTTTAATTCTTTTATTAATTCATTTTTTCTTTTCTTTTCTTTTTAAAATTGCCAGGGCGGCACGTCATTTGAGTCTGCCAAAAAGGCGGCGTCGCACATTTCGACCTCCAAGCTCGTCAAGACGGCGCTTTACGGCCAGGATGCCAATTGGGGCCGCATCTGCGCGAGCCTGGGCCACAGCGGCATCGAGGTGGATCCGTCCAAAGTCAGCGTCACCTTTGTGCCCACCGACAACTCCAAGCCCCTTCCATTGATGATCAGCGGCGAGCCCGAGGTCGTGGATGAGGTGCGTGCCGCCGAGATCCTCAAGATGGAGGACCTCGTCATCGAGGTCGATCTCGGTCTTGGCGACAGCGAGACCAAATTCTGGACCTGCGACTTGAGCCATGAATACGTCACCATCAATGCCGATTACCGCTCGTAAAGAGCCCATTCTATTTTTTTTTTTCCTTGCATCCATCTCATACAATTATATAAAAAGGGGAAATTCCCCACGAATTTGGACCTTTTTGCGGTTTGCATGCCATTCTCCACTGGCTAATCCTTTCAAGTACGACACCACTGCCCAAAGCACGATGCCGGCTATCATTTGCAACGTACAGCAACGTGTTTGTACAATGACCAGATGTCGGTTTGGAAAATGTGTGATTTCCCGGCCAACGAGCTGCATCCCTCTATTGTGGTTCATTTTTACTCGCAGCAAAAGTGATGGCTCCGTGCGATAAACGCGTCTTCATCGAGTTTTGATGCCGTTTGGGTCATTCGATCACGAGAATGGTCAACATGATTGATTTTTTTTTTTACGAAAAACGCGATCACTCATGTCACTCGCACAAGCGTTTTACGATGAAATCAGCAAAACGCTGGCCCTATGGGATGCGCGTGTTCTGAGTAAATTTTGAGCCCATTTGGATCACCCAATCTCGAGAAATGGCCATAATGACTTTCTTTTTACTAAAAATTGCGATCATGCCTGTCAGTCGCGCAAGCGTTTTCGGGGTTTAATCAGCACAGGTATACATCGTGAAAGAGACACTTTAAGCAAGTCATAAAAAGCAGGTGTCAAACAGGCACCACGAAAAAAAACCAGGCCAGAGTGGAAAATATGTTCATTTTTAATCCTTGCCACGCGAAATATCAGGGGACAGAAAGTGGAGTGGGCGATGAAGGTAGGGGGAGGGGAACAGGGTATGGACGAGGCAACAATGGAATTGAAAAAAAGGAGAGGGGAGGAAAGCGATGGCATTAAGTGATTTGTTCAACATTCACGAGGATGGGTTCTTGCGCTTGCGTGACATGTGCATCTCGAGATTTGTCGGCATGAGCGCGTGGCGCAGGCGCGTGGTCTGTGCGGGGGTCAATTGGAGAATAGGCCGCGGATCTAAGGGTGGTGAAGCAGGTGGTGTGTCTGAAGTGACTGGGCGAGCATTGGCGTATTTGGTCGGTTCGTGCGCGAGTGTACTGACCAGCGGCAGTGATTCTGCGTGCTTGATGGTCATTTCAGACAAATGGGAGCAAGCATCTAAAAAGGCAAAAACCAGTTTAAACGTGTTTTCTCTCTTTTTTTGTTATTTTGGCCTACCAATGATCTGTGTGGGCAGAACGATGGGGTCCATCGTAAAGAGAGGTGCGTCGTCGTGCGGCATGTGCGTGGTAGTTGTGTCTTGGGCATTGGGGTTTGGTGATGTGTTTGATGAAGCATCTGACACGGTGGACAATGTGGGTGTGGACATGGTCGAGCCGGGTGATGAGCGTGGCGTGAGACCGATGATGGAGAGTGGCAATGGCGAGTTGGCGGGATCGGGGAGGATGGTGGGCAATTGGGCAAAGAGGCGGCTTTGATACTTGAGTTTGACATAGGATATTGCCCAGGCCAAGAAACATTTGCTGTCACGCAGGTGCAGGCATGCACATGGAGCAAAGAATTGCTGCCAGCGGTTGAGAATGGTATAGATTTGCTTCAATTCGGTGGTGTCTGCGTGTTTCAGGACTTCTTTTGGCTTTTGTTTGTTTTCCCAAGCGTCGTACGACGATTGCAATAGTGTGTGCTCATGCCATGGCCATTGGACGGTGATTTCCTCGCCGGCCTTCATGCTGCGATACGGGACAAGGGCGAGACACAGGCGAGATTCGTCGGTGGGCAAGATGGTCACGAGCTGCGCAGTCGGTGCGCAAGAATACCGCATTTCCGAGAGAATTGGGAGGCTTGTGTGCGCGTCCGACGTGTCGCGCGCGTGTCGCAAGGTGTTGATGATCAGATTGACGCCCGGAAATGCGTGGCAGGCGGGAATGGTGGGTGCGGTGCTGCGTCTCACGTCAATTCGTCCCTGAAGCAAAATCATGGGGTTGCTATTCCTGGTTTTGCCCCTTTTCCCAATGGGCGTTGCCAGGAGAACACCCTTGGAGGGATGGTTCCTGCGAAGGATTTTGTTGTCAATGCCATTGTCCACCGGAATGCGTGCAAGTTGGTCCAAGGACATGAGCAATGGACCTATGACGCGGTCTTTGTCATTGTCGGTGTCGAGTTTGTCGATTTGGTTCGTCAAGGCTTGCGCAAGGAGCCGCGTGATCCCGAGACGCATCTCTTGCTGGACAACGTTGGGCAGCGGCGGTGGCGGCGGCAGATCTTGCTTTTGATTGATGGCAGGGGAAGGCGAGGGGGTGACAATGGGTGCAACGGCAGGGGATTGGCAGTCAACAGTGGCGGACAAATCAGAAAGCGGTCTGGCGTCTTGATGGTCGCACGATGTTTCGCGTCGCGCTTGTTTTTTTGGCGACGGTGAGTCTGGTGGCGTTGATGACGGCGGTGTGGGTGGCACTACTGTCAAAGGGGGCACTGGCGTCACAGACGGACGGCAATAAAAGCAGCAATGTCCTCCAAATCCTTTGATTCTTTCATTCGCTGGCATGCCACGCACAACACAGCAAAAATGTTGCTTGTGACAGCACCTGACACAGCGCACCATGGTGCCAGTCTCCTTGGAGCTGCCGCACTGGCATCGGACGCCCGGCATGCGAGGCTTGAGCATGAAGACAATAAAAAAAAATAAAACAAGAAAAGAAAGAAAAAAAAATAAAAGGGGGGTAAAAAATCAGAAAAAAGGGAAAAGAAGGCGAAAGAAATCAGGACCGGAAATGAACCTGAAGTGATAAAAAAAAAAAAAAAAAATGATGGCGTCGCGGAACAATCAATGCCAATTTTTGGGAGTCACGTGGCTGAAGATGCCCCGCCCCCTATTTTTCACTGCACATTCTCTTTGTCTTTTTTCCCCCTTCAAATCGCATATTCTGTATGAACAATGGCTTTTTTCTGTTTTTTTATTTGGTGTCCTCGATGCGAGGAACGGATTTATGCTACGTTTCAAGCTTGACGAAAAAGAAAACAACGATATAAAAAAAAAGAGTTGGAAATGAGGGATTGACGACAAGGCATCAAAAACGCGGAGCAAATTCTGTATGAACAAAGGCTTTTAATTCTTTTTTTATTGGTGTCCTCGATGCGAGGAACGGGATTTATGCACTTTTCAAGCTTGACGAAAAAGAAAATAACGATATAAAAAAAAAGAGAGAGTTGGAAATGAGGGATTGACGACGAGGCATGAATTGGTGCGTGGCGTGGAAGGGAGGGGGGGATAATTTATCGGTTGGACTTGGCGACGCGCTCGAGCTCGTCCTTCTTCTTGATGGCATACGAGTTGGAGGAGCCCTTGGCAGCGTTGATGAGCTCATCGGCAAGGCATTCAGCAATGGTCTTGACGTTGCGGAAAGCAGCCTCACGGGCGCCAATGGTGATCAAGGCAATGGACTGGTTGACGCGGCGGAGGGGCGAGACATCGACGGCCTGGCGGCGGACAGTGCCCTGCGAGCCAATGCGGGTCGAGTCTTCACGGGGGCCAGTGTTGATGATGGCATCAACCAACACTTGCACGGGGTTCTGGTCGGTCAACAAGTTGATGATCTCAAAGGCGTGCTGCACAATGCGGGCAGCCATGAGCTTCTTGCCGTTGTTGCGGCCGGTCATCATGAGCGAGTTGGTCAAACGCTCGACAATGGGGCACTTTTAAAAAGAGAAAAATCGTGTCAATGGCTCATGTTTGTCAAGGAGGATGCTTTCTTTTTCGTTTTTACCTGAGCCTTGCGGAAACGCTTGACAGCGAAGCGACCAGCGGTGTGGGGCAAGTAGACTTGCTTGCGCACCTGAATATAGTCTTCCAAGGAAATATCCTTGACTTCGACGTCCTCATAGGACCACTTGTTGAAAAGCTTGGGGGCACCGTCAGCGCTGGCCAACACGTCAGCAGGCAAGTTCAAAGCAACCATACTAGAAAGAAAAAATGGGCTGTCAGTGGGCAAAGAAAAAAAATCGAGGAAAAATCGTCGTCCATGGAGCCCAATTCCTCATCTCGATCGCTCCAAAGCATCGTTTCGTCTCTTTTTAAGTGGATCCGATGGCGAGCGTCGTGGATGAGGATGGGTAATCGTGGCGGATGGATGGATGGATGGATGATGTGCATAAAGGTCGATGGATGCATACCTTGTAAATTGAGTAAGGAAAAGGAAAGAAGAAAAAAAATCAGGCCAAAAGAGCTGCGTTTCAGTCTTATCCACCCCCTCGCTGCAGGTCCGACCAATGTCCGGTGAAGGCAGGCGGGAGTTGAAACTCGGCCAATTCGCGTCGAAATGTGCATAAAATGCCAATGCTTTTTTTATTTTTTTGCATTTACATCAAAGGGAATCTAATCGACGATCTTTTTCGAAATCATGGCGATCATCTTATTGCCGAGCACATTGCTTTCAGTGAATCGGTCTTGGAAAAAGGCTGCAGTGCCATTGAAGCGTCGCTCATAAGCATGCATGGACCCAAGTTCCACGCATTCTGCCCAGCCGCGCGCACATGTCACAAACTCCATGTCGTCAGACCGGATCTCCTTGCGATGCAGCGCCGCCTGGATCGTCTCTTCCAGCATGCTGTCATTGCGGAACAGGTACTCGGTAATGCCCCTGGAGCAAAAAAAAAAAAAAAAAGAAAAAAAGAAAAGAAAATGAATATGGCGTCTACTCATGCCGAGCATTGTGCCCTCTTTGATCACTTACATCCAGAGACGGAAGAGCGGCGTCTGACACACCATGTGCTCGTAGGGATTTAGGCCTAGCGTGTACCAGCAGTCGACCATGGCAAGGAGCGACAAGTGAGAATTGGGCTGACGCTCCTCGCGTGGCATCTTTGACAGTGAATATTCGTCCAAAATCTCGTCAGAGAGCAGAATGGGAATGTGATCTTTTTGCAGGCCGCCAAACACATAGTCACGACCCTGCAAACGAAAAAAAAAAAAAATGGAAAAAGCGCGTTAAATCAATTGAAGCGCTGCTCGGTCCAATGGAACCCTCCTACTCACGGCTTGAATGCGCTGGCGGAACTCGTGCTCCTTTTCCTGGATCATGAGCTTGAACAGATCGGCAACGGAGCGCGCATATTGGGCAATTTGGATTTTTGCCACGGGATTCATGATGGCCAGGCCCGCGTACACGTGCCACTTGTTGCTGTAGATGCGCATGGCCACGTTCACCTTGACGTTTTCGATGCCACCCACGAAATGAGGTACCAGCCACTATAAATACAAAAAAAAAAAAAATCAAGGGGTAAATCACATCATTCGCGGTTTGACAGCATGGTCACACTTTACCGGGAATTGATTGTTGGCCTTCCATGCGCTGCCCATGCTATGCATAAAAAAAAAAGAGGGTCAAATACGCGGATTTTGGGGCGATGAGAGCGTGTTTATGCCGCTCAGTGGCCATTTACCTAAGAAAGGCGGCGTGTGTGACGGCCTGTGTGTCTGCGGTGATGCGATCGTGCTCCTCTGCCGACAGCTGGACCATGTTGGATTCAAAGCAAGCGAGAATGCGCAGCACAAGAGCGAGTTTTTCGTCGGTGGCACGCTCGCGGACGACAACCAATGGCTGACCTTTGGGATTGACGCCCGGACCGTGCATCGAATGGCACGACACAATGTGCACGTCGTCAGGCAGGTGCTTGCGGAACGCCTGGATTTCGGGCAGCTTCACGGACGTCTAGAAAATAATAAAAAAGGATGCAGTGAGTCATTTTGGGTCTTTTTTTTTGTCTTTTTCTATTTTTTGCTCACTTGTCCGGCGACAATGGCGCCAATCTTGGTAGCGGGGCCGAACTTTGCGACGACCGCGTCGACGTGCTCAGCCTCCACGGCATACATGATCCAATCGCACTTGCGCGCAATGTGGAATCCGTCCTTAAGCACTTGAATTGGGCTGTCTGCGACGAATTGACGCGTCAGTTGGCTAATTTTCAACACATTGGCATTGCTGTCTACCTTTATAATCGTTGCAGAGGTCCTCGTACTTCTCTGGCAGGTCGCACAGGTACACTCTAAAAGAAGAACGACAAAAAAACGATCAGTTTCGAATGGTAAAAACGCATGACGCGCCCACACTTCACGCCCTACTGCTTCCAGCCGGCGTCAGAAAGCCGCTGCGCGTAAAAGCGGCCCATCAGACCAGCTCCAATGATACCAAGCTGCACTGTATCCTTCTCAGACAACATTTTGGAACAAAGGAAACGACAAAAGGAAAGAAAAAGGCAAAAACGAGGTAGATGGCGCGCTTTGCCCTTCTCGAAGAAATTAAATACCGCTCAATTCCTATTGGATGATGTTTTTCCCGCAAAAAAAAGCGTGAAAAGACGAAAATTGGCGTATTTAATAAGATTAAATTGGTAATAAAAAGTAAAAAGATGATCTCTATGATTCCTTTTGAAGCATTGCGGGGTCCTTCATGTCAATGACGGTGGGTTGATCGACGGGCGCGGTGGAGACCGTGGATGACGACGATTCGCGTCCATACGATTGCTGTTGCTGCTGCAATTGCTGTTGTTGGTGCGCGTCCTTATACACCTGGACCATGCATTCCAGTGCATTGGGCCATGTGTACGCTTTGGCCGCCTCGACAGCCTGCTGCGACATGGCGGCGCGCCGATCGCTTTGTTTGATCAGCACTTGCCAATCACGCCCATATTGCTGGCATTGTTGCTCGTGCGATAGGCCTGTCGGATCCATCAGGAACCCTGTCGTCCCATGCTGCACTAAATCACATACACCCTCCGCCTGCAGCCCACACACCGGCAGACCTAAGCAAAAATGCGTCAATGTCAACTATTTTTTTTTTTTTTTTTTGCTCATTTTTGCTCAATTTCTACAATTTCCCCTTGTTTCTCTCCTCTAGTGCTTCCATTTCTTTTGGGTAATTACCGGACGCCATTGCCTCGAGGACTACCTGGCCAAAGGTCTCAGTGGTGGAGGGAAAGGCAAAAATGTCGGCAGATGCAAAAGCAGTGGCAAGTTCGTGGCCAAAGAGGTAGCCGGTGAAGGTGACGGGGAGCCGGCGCTGTGACGCTTGGGCGCGGAGGGTATCCAAAGCAGGACCATCGCCGACAATGACAAGGTGGCATTCGGTGTGGTCCAATGGGCGATAGGTATCGAGGAGGAGGGTAAGGTTCTTTTCGTGCGACACGCGTCCCACATAGAGGATGACGGCTTTTTCTTTGTGTTTTCCGGTGTCTTTGAGCCATTGGTGGCGCAGGGGGGCACTGCGATGGTGTGGGGAGAAGCGGGTCATGCTCACGCCGCGCGGCCAGATGCGGACATTTTTGAAGCCATGTTGCACGAGCATTTGCTTTGTGGAAGGCGACGGGCACACGGTGACGTTGCAATACGCGTGGCAAAATTGGTTCCACCGCCACATAAGCGGCGTAAACACGCCCCAGCCAAAGTGACCGCAATAAGTCGCGAGATTTGTGTGGTACGACGCGACAAGTGGGATTGCGCCCAGCCGCGCGCGCTGGAAAATCTTGCACACGGCAAGCGCCGCGCCGCCCAACCACACAGGATCCACCAAATGGATCACATCCGGCTGGAATTCAAGCAATTTCGCAGTAAACCCGGGACGCCACAAGTTCAGACTGAGCTCCGGATATTGATACAATGGGATCCCCTTGGTCCCAAGAAGCCTGGCACCCGCGTAATGTGTCGACGTGCTCTCGGGTCCAAAAAGAACCACCTCGTGCCCGTGCTCTTGCAAATATTCAAGCAATTTGGCAATTGTCCGTGTCACGCCATCGACCTTTGGAAGAAAGCTTTGTAAAAAAGAAAAAAAAAGGGTGTGAGCTCTTCCCTTTCCGAGAATCCCGGTTGCTTTCCCCAAACACGCACCTCTTTCAAACCAGTGACCACAATAAAATAAAAAAAGTGAGTCTTTCGGATAATAATTTAGTCTGAGCTCACCTCGGCCACAATAAGAATACGCATGGTATAAGAGAAGCACCGACCACGGGCCTGCGGGAAGGAAAAAGGGAGCAAGAAAAAAAAAAAAAAAAAAAAATTGGCGACAATGGTTTTGTTGAGCGCGTCCAGGTACGCAAACGCCTTTTTTGTCTCAATTCTCCTTTTCCAGTCCGCTGACGCTGACCTCAAACCTGGCCCGCGTCTGAAGGAAAAAATACAAGGCGCGTAATGTGGTCAACGAGCCGCCCTTGGTAGCCATGGCATCGCGATGCAATATCCCCATTTCTTTTTTTTTTCGTCTTGTGGCGCGTCACCCCCCCCCCCAGGCGTGGCCCTATGGGCGTCCAATGGGAGAAATAGTGGGTTTGGGTGCTGTCTTGGCAAGGAAATCAAAGAACACAGGAAAAAGGCCACTTGATCCGTTGCCTATTTTTGGAATGACGTTCAGGGCTGGAACCAGGAATTGGCAAAAAGGCTGTTTTTGGCCGGTGTCATTGCTGAGCTTGCTTGAATTCCCCTCTTGTTTCCACGATTTCCATCCCGATTTTCCCTTTTTTCAAAACGGGCGCTAGGCGCTCCCCTTTTCTTTTCTCTTTTTCTTTTCTGTTTCACACTTTTTTCTGTCGCCCTTTTTCGTTTTCTTTTCCCCTTGCAGCCCGTGAATATGAAAGTGGGTACTATAAAGGGGCTTTATTTTTTGTGCGTGTTGCTCGCGACGTGTTATACCCCAGGTAAAAAGAAAAAGGTCATGGCGTGCACCACGCCCTTTTTTTTTTTTTTTTTTTTTTTTTTTTGTTTCTGACTTTTTTTTTTTTTATCAAAAACGTCAGTTGCCTCGCACAGCTACGACAATATACGCCGTTTGCGTGTAGAACCTCTGGACGAGGTGCGTGTAGATATTGCGCCGCGACCGGATTCTTTTTTCCAAAAGCGCGACATTTCGCCCAATCGGCAACATGTGCCTGGTGCGCACTCGATTGAGCACGACGACATGTTGCGCCTCAATGTTCAGGCGTACGGACGCACGCACCACCTGCATCTCGTGCCCAACCATGATCTCATTCACCCGGACGCCGTCGTCATGAGCGACAATGGCCAATCGCCCCTGCATCCGCACGAATTCCGCGTGTATCGTGGCTACGTCGTCCACCCAAACTTTACAGATGCCCGCTGGCACGAGGACAAGATCGGCCTCTGGCGCGATTACAATCTCAACCAAGAGAACCATGGGATTCTCGGCTGGGCGCGCATCCTCATCCGCACAGACGTCGCGTAAAATTCAAAAAAAAAGAAAAAAATTGGGGATTCACTGTATTGTTTTTTTTTTTAGCCACTCCGAGTCGTATCCTCTGTTCGAGGGCTCCTTTGCCGTCGACAATGACTTGCTGCAGGTCAAATTGCTGCAAGAATACCGGCGTGTCAAGCGCACGGACGATGCCGATCTTGCGCCGCAGCATCACAAGCGCAGCGACATTCACATGGTCGTGTACCGCGATTCGGACACCATGACGATCCCCGTGCAGAAGCGTGATGGCTCCTGGATCCACGACCGATCGTGTGGTGCCGATCAATTGCCCTTTAACCAGCCATTGAATAGCCAGTGGGTGCCCCCAGCACCGCTGCAACTTGACCGCCGCTCCGTCGACGCGCTTGCGCCCTCGCACCAGTACGACGCATTCAATGGCATGTCGTCTCTATCCATGATGCTCACAAAACGCGCCCCAGCGGGCTGTCCGACGACCAAGAAGAGTAAAAAGAGAAAACAAGAGGGAAAAAAAGGGGGTGACTGATCTCTCACGCATTTTTTTCTTTTTCAATTAGTTGCTTACATGGGCGTGGCCGCGGACTGCACTTACCAGCGATATTATCAATCCGACACGGCGACAAAAACGCAAATCATCAACGATTGGAATCAGGCTTCGGCCGTGTACGAGCGCCAATTGAATGTGGGACTTGGCCTGATCAACATCACGCTCATGGGCAGCTCATGCCCGTCGTCCCCCAACCCAAACACACCTTGGAATCAGGATTGCTCCACTGCCTACACCATTTCAGATCGCCTGTCCGACTTTAGCAAATGGCGTGCTACCCTCGGCAATGATGGCGCAGGATTGTGGCATCTCATGACCAATTGCCCGTACCGTTCACCCTCTTCACTTGTTTTCCAGAAAAAACCAACACTCACGCGACTTTTTCTCTTTTTTTGCTCTTTTTTACTTTAGGACGGGCGCCGAACTCGGGATTGCATGGCTCGGCGTGCTGTGTGAGACCAGTGCGCAACCACAAACTCAAGGTGGCCAGACGCAATACGTATCCGGTACTGGCGTGTCATCTGTTGGTGAGCACCCGCTTATTTTTTTTTAAAAAAGACACACCCATTGATCTTTCTTTTCTTTTCGTTTTTTACGCGCAGTCTCCGATGAATGGAAGGTGGTCGCACACGAAGTGGGCCATGGCTTTGGTAAAATAAGAAAAATGCGAGCAATTGCGACATAATGGGAGTAACTTTTTATTTATTTATAGGTGCCCAGCACGATTGTACGGCCGACACATGTGCAGGCGGCTCGGCGCAAAGCTGCTGTCCTCTCAGCTCGACGCAGTGTGATGCTGGTGGCACGTACATCATGAATCCCGTCAACAATGCCTCTGCAGGCGAATTCAGCCCGTGTACGATCAACACCGTGTGCTCGGGCCTGCCCAAGCTTGATTCTTGTTTGCAAGATCCCGGCACACGACGCACCACCGGTCTCGGCATGTGGTAAGAAGAAGACGAAAGAAAGAAAGAAAGGAAGAAAGAAAAAATGAACACAGGTTAAATTTTTTTTTTTTTTTT
>KV441916.1:249482-285196 GCA_001650995.1 Gongronella sp. w5
TCAAGGAAAATGGCGAGGATTGCGACGTTGGACAAAATTCGACCGCGTGCTGCGACGCGACCACTTGCAAATTCAAGCCTGGCGCACGCTGCGAGTAAGTTTTCATTGGGTGTGATGGGATGTTGCTCACTCAACTTTTTTTTTTTTCAGGGACAAGAATGACGGGTGCTGTCAAAACTGCCAGATCCGCTCTGCTGGGTACGTGTGTCGTCCGTCGTCCGGTGCGTGCGACGATCAGGAAGTGTGTGATGGTAATACCGGCGACTGCCCTGCAGATGTGCACAAAACGGATGGCTCCGACTGTGGCAATGGTCTGCAGTGCGCATCTGGCCAATGCACGTCACGCGACCTGCAGTGTGCTGCGCGCGGCACGTCCATGAACATCACAAAGGCATGCTCCGGCTTCACGGGCGCAGGCAGCTGCCAGATGACATGTGCCAATCCGCAAGGGTTTGCTTCTTGCTACCAATTCACAGGCAACTTTTTGGATGGCACGACCTGTGGCGTCGGCGGCACGTGCAAGAACGGCGACTGCAATCTCGATAACTTTGGTAAGCCATGAAAGCAAAAAAAAAAAAAAAAAGTGAGAAACTAAAAAAGTGTCCTTTTTTTTTAGGCTCCAACATTGGGACATGGGTCAATCAGCATTTGTACATTGTGATTCCTGTTGCTGCGGTGGTCGGTCTCTTGTTCTTGTACTGTGTTGCGCGATGCTGTTGCTATCGTCGCCCTGGGGCGTATAGCAATTTGCAAGGCGACACGTACGTGGTGACGACCGTGCCATCGGGTGCGCCTACGCCCGCCTATGGCCAGTACGCGACATCCACGACGCCCGTGCCGCAGCAGCAACACTATTACCAGCAGCAGCAGTCCAATTGGGTCGATCCTGCCGTGTACAATGGCCCGTCGCCGTCGTTCCCGCCCCCCTCGTATACACCGTCGCGCGAGGCGTATGAAATGCACCCCACGACGCACTCGGCCAGCCCCGTCCCCGGGACCCGGCGTGCCAACGAAGGAGTGTTGTAACAGTGTGTAAAATAAGCATCATCAAAGCATCCTTGTTCTTTTTTTTTTCTTTCTCTCCCCTCTTGCCTTTTCTCTAGATCCCTTTTTTATGCCTTGATACCATTGTGAATAAAGGTTCCTCTTTTTCTTCAACCATTTGTGAGCGGCTGCCGGCTGCACGGTGCCTTGCAACATGGCGTGCTTACTACCTCTCTAAACCACTTTTTGAAATATCCCCTATCCGCTAACCAAAGATGCGACACGAGTCCAACTTTTGGCCAGTAGAAGATTGATGCAATTCAAGCAAGCCAAAGTTGAGAAAATACAAAAGAGTGCCAATTTTACTCCTTTTACATTTTTCTCAGCATCCACCGAGCCGATCCGCTCAAAGGTAGGCGCGTCAGATTCACCATAAATTTTGCCATCATTTTGCCCGCCGGTAATGGCCAATTAAGAGATTTCATAAAAACGTGATCTTCTCGCCCAATTTTTGCCTGAATTGAAGAGTCTGGGCTCATTCGACAGACTTACGACGTTTTCCTGCCAAGCGGACCCCAGGAATAACTTAATCAGTGCTGATTGTGGTGTATTTTTACAAATTTATTTTTCAAATGCTGAATTAAATAAAATAAGAATGATTCAATTGATTCTTCAAATACAGTTTGTTTAGCTAGAGAGTGGGTCCTTGGCGTTGATATTGAGCGTGTTCAACATGGCCGATATGTCCTCCAAGGTGTCAATGCGGAGCACCGTGTCCAAAATCTGCTGCTGCTGTTCCTTGGAAATCACACCGTCTGTCAAATGGACAAACTTGCCAACAATGTCGTCATTGGAGATGGGCTCCTTGACCCCACGAGGACGGACAATCATCGAATCCACTTGTGTACCATCATGCAACGTGACAATCACCTTTGTACACAGCCGGTCTTCTTTGGGCAGCGCATTAAAGTCTTGATTTTCAGTGGCCCTTGTCTTGACCATGAGCTCCCAAATGGCGTTGCGGTTGATATTGTCGTCGATGAATTGATGCAACGAAATGTCGCCATCCAAGAACACCGCGGCCGCCGTAAACGCGCAGTTCATTTGAGCACCGATGGCCGTCAAGGGTCGCGTCGCGCGCCATCCGCCATGATGAAACGCTGGGCCAGACAGCTGGATCTCAATGTCCTTGATCATGTCCACATTGAGCTTGTCGCGCCCATACCGCGCCAGCAGATCGTACACGCAGTCAATGGTCGCGTGCGTTCCGGCCATGGTGGGGTAAATTTTGACATTGATCGCCATAGTGTGCCACTTTTCAGCCAGCTGGTGAACCAGTTGACTGGCATCTGGAGGCACATCACTGCCTAGCGAGTACACAGGAAGGTAGCCACCGTATTCTCTTTCAAAGACTTGCTTGATTCCTTGGTAGCCTTGCTGCGCCATCAGTGCCGAGAACAGGCCATTGCGAGCTGCAAACCCATGTTGCATGCGCTTGGCCGACGCCTCAAACTGCGCCGACATGAGGCCACATGCTTGCGTGCACGCCATACCAAAGGCGCTTTCCAGCTGATCAGAAGGGAGCTTGAGCAGCTTGCCAACGGCGCCAGCAGTAGCAGGCGTGCCAAACACGGGGCCGCTGTGCCACCCGCGGGACAGAATGTTGCCACCATTCAAGGCAATACCGATGCGCGGGCCAATTTCATACCCGGTGATCATGGCCAGCATAAAGTCGACGCCAGACATGGCCGCACCGGTCGATACCTTGACTTGGGTCGCGGCCGCCACCAAGGCCGGCAAGTAGAGCGAGTTGCTGTGCAAGGGCGCCACCTGATGGTAATCGTCCAGCTCAAAGCCTTGAATAAATGTGCTGTTGATCAATGCAGATGCGAGCACGCCCGTGGTCTTGTCCTTCCAGCCAAGCAATGGCGCCGAGCCGGGGCCTTCCATGTTAACGACCGCGCTAACAGCGGTTTCAGACCAAGGCAGATGAGCGCCCACCAGCGCGCACGCCAAACCATCCAGGATCAGGTACTTTGCACGCGTCTTAACGTGATCCGGGATGTCCTCCCACTTTAGATTGTGAATCCAATGGCACAGTTGCATCGTTGGACTGTCCTTTTCATCCAAAAGCATCTTGCTCGTGTTGGTCATTTTTTTTTTTAAAAAAAAAGTGATTCAGTGAGTGAGAGTTTGTGAGTGAGAAAAAAAGTCATCTTTTGTTTTAGGGAATGAAAGACGCGGGAACAGGGTGTTGCCGAAGTAACAATATCGGCAGCCTTGCCGCAAATCTCCGACTCCCGCACGCGAGGCATTCGGCAAGGTTTTTTTTTTTTTTTTTTTTTTTTTTTTTGAAAAGGCGTATGAAAATGGAACCCACCACCTGTACAACTTTTGTCCATCACCAATCCACTGGATTCATTTATGTGTATGACATGCCGTCCCATCTATTAGAAATATCGTAGGTGGCTCATCGGTATGATCCTATAGGTGCGCGATGGTTTATCTTTTTGAAAAAAAAAAATTGCGGGGGAAATAAAAAGTCACGTATTTCATTTCATAAGAACGACGTAAAGTGGAACTGTTGAAAAAAGTGAAAAAAGATCCTCGTACTCTTTGCGTTTGGAGACAGACACGCATAAAACAATAAAATTGACTCAATTAGAACAGTTTGCCCCACAACTTGCTACAATTGCTCTACATTTGCATTGCACAGAATGTGGCCATCAATAAGCCGAAATTGACGCAAGCAAGCTCAACGTAAAATAGCTCAAGCAGTGCCTAACAACAAAATTAAATGGTCAAAAACAGCACCATTTTGCAATTGGTGTCGTCAGAGTGATCCGATCTCGGTCAAATTTTGTTCAGCTGCTCATCGGTTGCGCAATAAAAGTGCTGAAAACAATGAGTCAAGTATGACACCTCAAAGTCAGCATTTGAAAAAGATGATGGCTCCAATGCAACAAAACACGTCCCTTTTTGTGTGAAAGAAGCCATTGCAAACCTGAACGACTTTTATACACTACGATCTTTTGATGCACCGTGTGGGCTGAAGGGATAAAAAATAAAAATAATAAAAAAAAAATGAAAAAAAAAGGGCTGAATAAAAATATCATTTTTTCCCCTTTCATCTCATGCACAAATCCCGACAGACCTGGACACGCTCCATTGCAGCCTGCACACGATGCCGCCAATTGAAACTAAGGTGTGACGCCATTGACAAGTTTCCCAACACTTGCTCCCGATGTGAAAAATCGAATCGTCACTGCGAAATTGACCATCATTTTCAAAGAATAAAGAGCCGCCGTTCTACGCCCAAGCCAACAGGATCAACGACGCAACAAGACGCCATGACGATGGACATGGCAACGAGTCGAGCGCCATTGCCACGACTGGAAGCACCAGAGACAACCTCCTATGCACCCGTGGACGACCAATACATTGGCGGCGTGCTTGTGTCCGGCGCGACCATTGACCAATGTTTTGAAACTTTCAACGCGACGTACCTGCCGTTCCTGCCGGTGTTTCCGCCGGATTACCTGACTGCGCCGTTTCTTTTTGCCACCAGCCCCGTGCTTTTTTGGACCATTTGCGCGGTTGCGTCGACGATCGCGGCACCCCAGCTGCGCTTGGCGATCAACAAGCACGTGCAGCAGCTGCTGCAAGCCCAACCTTTCTCGTACTATATCTTCAAGCCGTTCCATGCCATCGCGCACGTCTACGCCCTCTTATTGATGTGTTATTGGCCATTGCCGCACGAGACGTCGCAGGAGGACGAGTCGTTTCTGTATTGTGGCAAGGCAGCCAATATGGGGCTTTTGCTTGGGCTCCATCAAGCGCGCTACCGGAACGAGTACCTCGTGGCAGATGACAAGGAGGACGTCAAGGCACGCGTCAAGGTGCTCTTGTGGATGGCCTGTTTTTGCTGCGGTCAATTATTAGCCAACTTGCACGGCGTGCCATCGACTGTCGATCTGGATTACGCCATTGTCGGCAAGCTGACGCTAGAGTACGCGTCCAATCCCGACCTGTATGAATTTTGCACCCAGGTTGTCATTCTGCAGCAAGTCGATCGGATTGTGCGCGCATTCAACTCGAGCAAGGCATATGTGCCTCTGGAGGACGTCGACAGCTCCACCACCAGCCCGGCCGCCTACGGTTTACTTCATAACGTGTTTGAGGATTCGCTGTCAAAAATTTTAGTGGACCGCGCTCCCATGTCTCAATTCACCAAACTTATTTACCTCCATGCCAAGCTGCAATTGCATTCGTTTTTACTGCACCCGCATTCCACCGACGCCGATCGACGGTCGGTGGTGATCCCCATGTATTTTGTCTGCGTGCAAATCATCACGATCACGGCATCGCTCGTTGACACAAACAAGCCCTCGTTCCATGCGTGGCCGATCCACTATACGCGGTTTTTAATTGTCGCCAGCGTGATTCTCCTGCGCCTGTCCACATCAACGTACCGCACCATGATCAATGAGGAATTGGCGCGCAATAGCATTACGGACGTATACAGAGTGCTCAGTAAGATGTCAAACGCTCCAAAGGATACGGCATCGCGCGGTATCACCTTGTTGAATGGTCTGTCCACCATGGTCAAAACCAACATACTAGACGATGACATCCAATCTGTTCAAACAAGGCTTGGGTCCGGTGTGTTTTGCGAAATGCTCATCGCGTACAAGCGCTGGGCATCCGCGCAACAACAACAACAACAACAACAACAACAACAACAACAACAACAGCAGCAGCAGCAGCAAGTCGCGGAAACGCCTATGAGTGACGCGTTGACCGCGACTGGGACCAGCGGTGCGCCTCAAACTACAGTAGTCACATTACCACCAGCGTTGAACGCGGGCACGGACATGGTAGATTTGAACACCTTGCTAGATGATCATTTTCTCTTTGACCTTGGCGGCTTGCCCGATTCGGATTGGGATGTATGGCCCATCTTTACTACGCAAACACACCAAGACTTGTCCTTTTAAAAAAAAGGGAAATAAAAATGATCTCGACTTGTACATATTATCATATTACTGTATACTGTAAAACGCCCTATTGAATTCTAGGAGAAGAACGCAGTGATAACTCGTGACGATCAGGCGCCGCCCCCGCGCGCAGCGACTCAGCAGTCACCACCGCTGCACCGGTGGTTCGTTAGGGTGTTTTGTCTCGCGGACACGTTTAGGTGGCCTTTCGAGGGGCCTGCGGCCCTCAGATACTGTACTGTAGATACAGTATGATGATACTGTAAGTTCAGGCCCCTCGTGGGCGCAGAGGACGCCGCCCTCGCGCTCCTGCCACCAAAAGTGCAGGCAGAATGAGCAATTTTTTATGATACTGCACTACAGTAGATGCTCGTTATAACGGCATTCAGAATTCTTATAACGGCACAGTTTGAAAATTTTGCTTGGCAGTGTGTAACCAAAAATGTCACGTGTGAGCGAGTATATAACGGTTTTTTGCAGTGATAACGGCGTCTGCAGTGATTTTTATAACGGCGTCGATCAGTTTCAATGAAATGCCGTTATAAAGAGTGCCGTTATAACGAGCATCTACTGTACTGTACTTTGAACTGTACGGTATACAGTACAGTAATACTGTACTGCTGTAAAATTATTACAGCGGCGCGCTACGCTGATGAAAAGCACTTTTTTGTTTTTACAGTAAAAGGGCAAGCAATGCGTGTTTTCAGACTTTGACAGCCTGCTGTGCCTCCAGAAAATTTTTTACAGCCTACTTGCCCGCCAGTGAAAAATGCGCCACGGCATGAACTTTGGCCCAGAGCTCAAGACGGCCCCGCCCGATTTTTTTTGAACTCGAAAAATGCCAAAAACCTTCTATTTGTAATATTTTGCATTCATCTGGCCACCTGTATGATCGACCTCGCTCAAAATAGCCGAATCGAATTCAGCGCAAAATTTGCAACAAAAAAGTTTAAAACTCCAAAGCGCTACGGCCACTTTTGAAAATTCAGGGGTCACTCAGGGGTCACACTTTCAAACTCAGAAAATGCCAAATTTAGGAAATTTCGAACTCCGAGTGATCAATGCATCCCAAGCAGGTAATTCCGACTATTTGCTATTGGCAGACAAAATGGCCGGTCGCCCGAACTTTAGAAAAATGCTCAAAGAGTGACGCATGAACGACGATCGACTGAGAAAACTGCCTACTTTAGGCACGATTTTTTTCAAAAATTTAAGGTTTGACACTTCCAAATTAAGGTGGTGGATTGCATGGATTTTTTATGTTTTACAGTATTTTAGATTTTAGATTTTGTTGCACGTTGCCTGCTGCTAGCTGCTGCTTGGGTGGCACTTGAGTGGAATGACGGATCCAAAAAATTCAAACGCACTCTAGCATCGTAAAAGTGGTTCCCCCATTAGGTGCTTTGACCCATTATTTGTTAGTGAATCTGGAATAAAAATCAGGGGTCACCTAGGTAGGCTGTTCTCGAGTAAAAGCACATTAGAAAATTTGTCGAAAAAAGCTGTTTTGTCCGTCAATTTTGATCGGATCGCGGTGAAACTCATGTCATTTGAAAGAAACTCAACAGCTGCTTTCCGCATGTTAAAAGTGCGGCAATTCATCCATGCCGTTGTCAAGAAAAAATTTACGTAAGTTTAAACATGTGTCAAGCACTTGATCTACTTTTTCAAGCATACAGTAGAGAAGTAGTCGTTCATCGGGTGTGCAAACGATTGGAAAATGTCGTCCGAGCGTGTCTCTTTTGAATGGTGCCAATTTCACCACTATTATTCAAGAAAAATCGGGAGGAAGCAGCGTTGAATTTGTGAAAAAAGACCTTTTATTGAATCCACCTGGCAACATACTTGTAAGAAACTCTCTGGATTTTACTGATTGCTTGAATATTATACTGTACAATACTGTAATGTGATGAATACACTGTAGGTTCTGGATATATCGGCACCTGCTATATCGGTTTTCCTCGCTATATCGGCAGCTTTCAAAAAATGGTCTACAAATGGTTACATATACAGTAAAAGACGAAAAACCTAGAAAAATCCGCTCACTACAGTATATCGGCATTTGGCAGGCTTTTTATATATCGGCAGCGAAAAAATCGAAAATTTTTGACCGATACAGTATATCCAGAACCTACTGCAGTATCATACTCTTGTGGATCATGATTGACCTTTTGAGCAGTGGCCGCATCAGAATGCAACCATTCTTATTATGGTAGAAAAAGAATTTATTACAGTACAGCCAAGACAATGCCGCCCGTTTTGCTCTAGATGAGCACGTTACAAATCTGCAGCTGTCCGAATTGGACGGTGAGGCAGATTCTTCAACTCTATACATACAGTATGAAGGTACTGTGTGTAAAAAATTGTGCTCACTTTTTATTCACATTAATCCTAAATCAACTCTATTGCCCATCGCCTATTTGACCATTGCCAAGAAACCTTCAAGCGGCACGCTAGCAAAAAAAAAAAAAAGACAGCTGTGGCCACCTTAAGGCAATAGTACCACCGCCGAAATCCATGATGCAGCCAAGCAAAAGTCTTATCAGCAAAAGCGCGATGTCATCGTGCGCACGCCATGCAGAGGAACGCTGCTCACAAAAAAAAAAGACGATAAATGACACGTTGTTTTCGCTCGGGCGGCGTTGCATCTGTTGTACCTACTGTAGGTCTAAAAGTGGTTGCATACAAGCAAAAGGGCCTTGTCGTCGTGCGCACGCCATGCAAAGGAACGCTGCTCACAAAAAAAAAAAAAAAAAAGGGTGTTTTCGCTCGCTCTCGCGGCGATACATCCGTTGTACCTTGCTTTTGCGCGGCAAAATAATAGGCACGACCACTTCAAGCTCCAAAGCGCGACAGAATGCCTGGCGGGGGCAAAAATAAAAAAAAACACATTACAGTAATGACGCGCATTTTTTGACTGTGGCTGTGGCTATTTTGAATCAATCGTGCCTGCGTCCAAATCCATCCAAGAATCAGCCAAGCAAAAACGTCCGTCCAGTGTGCACACGATATCCAAGCAAGGGCAAGCTCAAAAAAAAAATGAGAAGTCTGCATTTATTATAGCACGTAATAGTTCTACAAAGGCTTAGACTGTGGAAAAAGTCGAGCCGCCGACCTTGTAATCCAGCTCAATGGCCTCTTTCAGGCCCATTTGCATAAAGCTTTCACGGGGGTTGACGTTGCCGCAAGCGGGCGCATCCGAGCCTTTCTTGCGGAGAGTGTCCAGGGCTTGGTTGATAGCCATGGAGGCAGGTACAACAGAAGCACATGGGTGGATCGACATCTTGAACCCGAGCGCCGCGGCTTGAGCTGCTGTCCAGTTGGGGGTGACGCCGTTGGCGACCAAGTTGACCAGCACCGGAGCGGTGGAGAGCGCCTGGATCACATGGATCGCCTCTTGTTTGGTGGTGATGCCTTCAACAAATGCCACGTCGGCGCCCAAGTCGAGTGCAGCCTTGCAACGCGCAATGGCGGCGTCGACGCCGTACTCCTGCAGCGCGTCTGTGCGCGCAATGATGACAATGTCCGACGCGATTTGGTCACGCGCAATCACCATCGACTTGATGCGCGCGCAGTATTCCTCCAGGGACACCAATTCCTTGCCAAGTAGATGACCACAGCGCTTAGCCTGCACTTGGTCTTCCACATGCAAACCGGCAATGCCTGCCCGGGCATACAGTTTCAGCGTGCGTGCGCACATGTACGAGCCGCCATAGCCCGTATCGGCATCGGCAATCAGCGGTACTTGAGGGTCCAGGCCAGCAATCATGCTTGCATTGGTCACCATGTCCGTCAAGCCAGCGACACCAATGTCGGGAGCACCAAATCGCGAGCTGACGGTACCAGCGCCCGTCATGTACAGGCAATCAAAGCCTTTGCTCAGGGCAATGCGCGCCGAAATGCCATCATACACACCTGGGCAAACAAGAAATTCGTCGCGGGCAAGCAGTTGTCTCAATTTTGTCGCTGCCATTATAAAAAGAATAGCTTTCAAGCTTCAAAAAAAAAGGCAGGAAAAAATCCATCACACACGTTGGTCGTGTTTTATAAAAAAAAAGGGGGGGTAGTTCAATGCAGAAAGCGGAGCATCGGCAACCTTGCCGATTCGCATCAGCAATCTTGCCGATTGGCATTCAGCGTTGCCGACGGGAGGGCCTGCACAATATCATCGGCAAGCCAAGCGAGATTTTTTTTTTTAAAAAAAGAGTTTGCAGATGATTCCATATTTTTTTATTTTAATTTTCTTTGCGTTTTTTTTTTTTAATTATTCTACTTGGATTACAAAATCATGTCACCAAGACCCTTGAATCTAGTGGAAAAGATCCTTGCGCATCATTTACTGGGTGATTCAGAAATTGTGCCTGGCAATTTTGTCTGTGTACTAGTCGACTGGATTATGGCTAGCGAGGCATCGTGGTACAGCATGTACCGGACGTACAAGAATCTGGGCAGTCCTGGCGTGTTTGAAAAGGACCGTATCTGGGTGGCGGCCGATCACATTGTCGATCCACGCATCAATCACTTGGAGAAGCCCAAGCGACTGATCCAAGCGGCCGAGGATGGCGTGCGCGAGCTGGGCATTACCAATTACCAGCCGCCCAACACGACAATCATGCACACAGAGTTTTACCGTGAAAAGGTGCTTCCTGGCATGCTGGTGATTGGCGCCGACTCGCACACGTGCTCTAGCGGCGCGTTGGGCGCTCTTGCCGTGGGCCTGGGCGCGGCCGATGTGGTGTTCCCCATGGTGACGGGCGAGACGTTTTTCCAAGTGCCCGAAACGGTGTGCATTGAATTTGTCGGCAAGCCCGGCCTGGGGATCAGTGGCAAGGACGTGATTCTGGCGATCCTGGGCGAATTCAAGCGCAACACGATCGCCGCGGGCCGCGTCGTCGAGTACATTGGCGAGGGATTGCAGTACCTGTCCTGTGACGCGCGCTTTGCCATCTCCAACATGTCGACCGAGTTTGGCGCCATTGCCGGCGTGTTTCTCCCTGACCGCCAGACCTCTGCGTTCCTGCAAGGCCGTAGCAATCCACAATTTCAAAAGGGCGGCGATTATTTCCAACCGGATCCCGATACCACGTACGCCGAAAAACACGTGTTTGACTTGTCCAAAGTGGTGTCGCTGATGGCCTTGTATCCCTCCCCAGATCACGTGGTCACAGTGGAAGAAAAGATTGGCATGGCTTTGGACGGTTGTTTTATTGGCGCCTGCACCACCACGTATGAAGACTTGATCATTGCGGCCTTGGTGCTCAAACAAGGCTTGGATCAGGGCCATGCGGTTGTTCCCAACAAGAAGCGCAAGGTGACGCCCGGCTCGATTCAAATCATTGCGAAACTGCGTGCCTTGGGATTGCTCACCTATTACGAGCAAGCCGGCTTTGAGGTTGGCGCCCCTGGATGTAGTTACTGCGTGGGCATGGGCGCGGATCAAGGTACATGAAGGAACGCGTCGCGTATCATATCAACATTTATTTATTTATTTATTTATTTTTTCTACATAGCGGGACAGGACGAAGTGTGGCTGTCATCGCAAAACCGCAACTACAAGAACCGCATGGGCAAGGGCGCGATTGGCAATATCTGTTCTGCTGCGACGGTGGCCGCGTCGAGTTTCAGCATGACCGTCACGGACCCGACGCCGTTTTTACACCAGTTGGATGTAGCGTATCTGGACAGCGTGCGACCGTACTGGACAGGCGACGAAATCAAGCTGAAATCGATCCTGTACTTGGAGCCCAAGCAGGCCATCGCAACCATGCCTGCGACGGCCGCCTACAAGGAGGAAACGTCGCTCCTCCCTCGCTCCATTTCGTCAAAGGTGCAACGGTTTGGCGATGACATTGATACCGACCAAATCATTCCCATTGAAAAATGCGGCGCCGACACGCTGGAGCTTCTTGGCCAGGGCGCGTTTGTCTATTACCGCCCGACGTTTGTCCCCAAGGTGGCCGCCGGCAGTGCGATCATTGTTGCCGGTCGTGGCTTCGGCAGTGGCTCGTCGCGTGAAGACGCACCCAGGGCGCTCAAAGCCTGCGGTGTCCAAGCGGTGATTGCCAAGTCGTTTTCGTACATTTACAGTCGCAATCAAGCCAATTATGCGCTATTTGGCATCATTGTCACTGATGAGCGCTTTTACGACTTGGCGCAGGAAGATGCTCAAGTGACCGTCATGGTGCCCGAACGCAAGGTGGTGGTTGCTGGCCAGTCGTTTACGTTCAAGCTGGATGTCGTCGAAGAACGCCTGCACGCCATGGGCGGCATTGCGCGTCGCTGGAACAAGTTTGGCAAGAACATTTTCCGCCAATTGCAGCGTGAAGCCGCTGAACACACCACCAGCTGTGCAACGGGCACCGAGGCCAACGACTGTGGCACCGCTGCCGATTGGTAGTTTTATAAGTTTTGGTTTATTACTATCTTTATTAAATGCGACAAATCGATTCAATTTGATCAAATTTTGCATCTTTGCTCGACAATTTGATGAGTCACGGGCCAAAATGACGATAATGTTGAATTTCTAGATTTCTCAAATTGTCTTTCTTAATTTGACGTGGATTTTTTTTTTTTTTTTTTCCCAGGAAACAAGGGCATAAATCTATCCAGACCTGTCTAAAATGGAGTGAGGTGTGTTTGAGCAAGATCACTTTGGAAAATGGGATTTTGGGGCGTTTCTCGTGCATGGGATGCACCCAAGGCTCGCGCCATCATGGGAAAAAAAAAAAAGATACTTTTTACTGTCTATACAAGATATTTTGTGTGCAAAGAGTGGGGAGGATTGGGCGGGGGGAGGGGAGATACGTACAAGAAAAAATTACATGGTTGGCAGGAAGAGAGGTGTGAAATGCGTTCTATACAAATCAAATGTGGTGATGTGTGTGTTTGTTTCTAGTTGGATTCGGCAACGACGCCCACCTGGGCAGGGCGGAGAACACGGCCCTTGATGGTATAGCCGAGCTTTTGCACGGAGAAGATGGTGCCGGCCTCCTTGTCAGGCATGGGGGCCTGGAAGAGGGCCTGGTGCAAGTTGGGGTCAAAGGTCTCGCCCTCGGGGTTGTGCTGGTCGATGCCGTGGCGCTTGAGGGTCTTGACGAGCTCGGTCTCGGTCATGGACACGCCCGTGTACAGGTTAGACAGCTGTTCCGCAAGATTGACGGTGGCCGCCTCCTTTTCGGCGCCCTCCTTGGAGCGGATGTTCTCGGGCACAGCATTGAGTGCCATGTTCAGGATATCGACCGTGTCCAGCAAGTCCTTTGCAAACTTTTGAATGGCAAATTCCTTGGCAGCAGTCACCTCCTTGCGGCCGCGCTCTCGCAAGTTTTCTTGATCGGCCAGGCAGCGCAGGTAGGCATCCTATTATACATTTATAAAAACAAAGCATGGTGAGATTCTCATGGTCAATTGTTTGCTCATTTTTTGTTTTTTTACCTGGAGCTCGGCAATCTTCTTCTCCTTTTCGGCCAATTGAGTCTGGAATTGCTGCTCAGGGCTCTCTTTGGCGGCAGCGTCGGCTTCCTTGGGGGCGTCCTCCTTGACAGGTTCTTGCTTTGCGTTCTTGTCGTCGCCGGGGGCCGATGAGTAGAAGCGCAGGGGGGTCAACGACAGCGCAGGGCGAGCGAGAATGGGTTGGCGCACGGAGCGGACGGCGGCTTGACGAAGCAGTGACATGACGATATTTTAAGAGAAAAAACAACAACAGGGAAAAAGTGAAAAGGGAAAGAAAGAGTAACAACAGCCCAAACCCTGGATGCCGCCCTAAAACAAAAAAAAAAAAAATGGGCAAGCCGCCCAATTGGGCGTGGAAGTTGACCAATCAGCGTCGGTTTCTATATAAGAGGCTTTCTGCGCTTGTGCTTTTATTTTTTTCTTCCTCTCTGTTTCTTTTACAACTTTGTGTGTATTTTCATTTTACTTTTCCTTGTGTCCATCCCACGCACGCGCCCACCTTTACACGCCCGTTTCTCCTCCTCGTCACTAGCTTGTTTTTCAATTGCTACTAGCTTGTCCTCCCCCTCTCGGCCCCTTGCATAGTACTTGTTTCTTCGTTCTTGTGCTTGCTTTTTCTTCTTTTTATTTATTGTTTACATTTCCTCGCATCCATCGCTTCATGTCACTCACAAGCGAGCAAGTCAATGCGATTGTATTTCGCTATCTACAGGAGTCTGGTACAAAAAGTGGCATTGTGGAGGCGTATTTTGATTTTGGGGCTGTGCTGACACGCTTTTTTTATTCTTTCATCATTTGTGACCATTAGGTTTCCGCCATTCGTCCTTTGCGTTTCAGTACGAGAGCCAAATGGACCATTCGACGTACCGCGACGCGACAATTCCACCAGGGATGCTGATCAATGTCATTCACAAGGGTCTTCAATTCATGGACATTGAGACGCATATGAACGATGTAAAGAAAAGAAAAGGACAAGATAGACCTCGCGTGTGACTCAACCAACGTGTTTTTTTTTCTTTCATAGGATGGCGAACTTGTCGAATGCAACGCGCCATTCACGCTTCTTGGGCAGCACGAGTGCGAATTGACGGGAAACACATATCGCGAACAGCGATTTTCGCCTGCGCCGACGGCCATGACCACGCCGGCGAGCAAGAACAAGAGGCAGCGCAAGGACGACGCGTCGCAAGATAAAAAGGAGCGCGAAAAGCGAGCGAAAAAGGAAGAAGACGCGTCGTCATCGTCGATTTCGGCGGCAGCCGCCGTAAAGCAAGAAGAGCCGGAGCCATCGTCGTCCTCATCACCCGCCGCAGTGACTGGATCAATGACAACGACGACCGCGGTATCGACGACCAATGGCCATACCGTCAAAGAAGACTCCACTGCTGGCGGGGAGGATGCCAAGATGGCCATCGATGACAATGACCACAAAACCAACGACAAGGTGCCAAAGTTTGATCCTAGCGACGTTATCACGCTGACAGGGCATCAGAGCGAGGTGTTTTCATGCGCATGGAACCCTGTTGTTGCCAATTTGCTCGTTTCTGGCTCAGGCGACGCCACTGCCCGGCTATGGAAGGTCGACAAGGCAAATGCCATTGAATCCATTGTCCTGAACCATCTCGCCAATGACACAGAATCCAAGGACGTCACGACGCTGGACTGGAACGTAAGTTTACGCTTCTTTTTTTTTTCATAAAACACTCATTTTCATAAAACACTCATTTTATCACCCATTTTTTTTCTTCTTTTATTTCTTTTTCTTTAGCCATCCGGCACACAGCTTGCGTCTGGCTCGTATGACGGACAGGCACGCATCTGGACGCAAAAAGGAGAGCTGATCCACGAGATGGCGCAGCACCGCGGGCCCATTTTCTCGCTGAAATGGAATCGCTCAGGCGACTTGCTGCTCAGCGGCAGCGCCGACACCACCACGGTCGTCTGGAACCCCACCACTGGCGAGATGAAGCAACAATTTGAGTTCCATTCGTGTAAGGATGCAAAAAAATGCGCCCCAAGATGCGCGCAAAATCGCAAAATAAAAGAAAGAAGAAAAAGAAGAAAAAAATGTTATACTCACCCCTTATTTTTTCCTCGATTTCGTAGCGGCGATCCTTGATGTGGACTGGATGGACAATGTAACGTTTGCGTCGTGCTCGTCGGACAAGATGATTTACGTGTGTCGCGTGGGTTCGTCTGAGCCGATTAAGCGGTGGACGGCGCACGACGACGAGATCAATTCTATACGCTGGGACCCTACGGGCGAGTACCTTGCGTCATGCTCAGACGACATGACGACCAAGATATGGTCGCTGCGTTCAGACGAGCCGATCCAGGTGATCCGCGGACATCAGCTACAAATTTACACGCTACAATGGGCACCCGTCGTCAAGGACGCGTCCAAGCGCATCTTGGCCACGGGAAGCTTTGACTCGACCATCCGGCTTTGGGACGCATTGTCCGGCGAATGCCTGCACGTTCTCAAAAACCACAACGAGGCTGTGTATTCGATTTCGTTCACACCCAATGCGGAGCAATTGGCGTCTGGATCCTTTGACGAGATGCTCAACATCTGGAACACCTCGACCGGCGCGCTGCAAAAGACCTACAAGGCCGATGGCGGCATCTTTGAGGTCCATTTTAACAAGGATGGCACAAAGCTCGCCGCATGCACATCCAACAAGCAGGTATGTCGATGCAACAATTCCTTGGAAGAAAACAAAAAGATGGCTAAGCAACTCTTTTTTTTCTGCAATAGGTGGTCATCCTGGATTTGAAATGAAAAGCGCCAAACCCGATTCATCCACACAGACACACACACACTTTTCCTCCCCTGTGTGTCGCTTTTTGCTCGCCACATCCCCACCACATCATACCAATTGCATTTTTTTTTCTCCTGCTTGTCTCCCTCTTTCCGGCGTGTTTCCTGTCTCCCTGCTTGTCGTCTCCTCCCCTTTCTTTTTATATTGTATCTCTACTCTTTTTTTTAATACAGTTGTCCTGTGAGTCGTTTTTTTTTTTTAGTGCCATTGGTGGTGTGACACGAGAGGCTGAACTTACACGTCATGTTGGTAGCAGGGCCGTCTTTTTTTTATTTTTTGCTTACGGGTTCACGGCCAGGTGACACAGGGAGGATCCTTTTTCCCTTTTGTGGACTTGCCCGTGGCGGATTGAGCGGAGCGCGGGGCGAATTTGTACTTCTTTTTTTTTTGCCCTTGACTTTCCATTTTTCCATTTCCTTGCCTTTTTTTTTTCCTTTGTTCTTTTATTTTATCTTGTTTTATTGATGGGCAGGCTCGACCGGCTTTTTCTTCTTTTTGCAACCTGTCCGCTGATCGTTTTAGCGTTCCCACCACTGCAGTCGGATATGATTCACGAGCTCAGTCTTGACGAGTGGCCCGTTGAGGAGGAAATGGCGAAACTTTTGCAACAAGAGCAACAACTCGGGGACGCGCGCTTGGACGACGACGATTTTGGCGCGGACGATGGTCTCGGCGGCGATGGAGAGGAAGAGGAGGAAGAGGAGGATGACGTCGACAATGACGATGACGAGATCATGGATGATGTCATGCTTGAGACCGCCGACGACCAAGACGACGGCGACGAACCACCATTTTCGCCAAAGCACCCTGATCCACTCTTTGCCAATGCACCACCCCCAGATCTCGAGCTGGAATTGGCCGCGCTGGAGCGGCATCCAGCACCAAAAGAACCAGAACAAGCACCACAGGACCAATGGCAAGAGCAAAGCGCACAAGACACACAAAACGACGCATTTCCCGCGCAGAACGATGGATCGCAACAGCAGCACCCTGTCCACTCTGTCGACAAAGATACCACCACCACTTTTCACCATACACCCGATCGTGCGCTTTTACAGCAAGAACAGCAACGCGTCGATGACATGGACCGCGCCATCATCGCGTCACTGCAACAAGCCATTGACCAAGTCAAGAACAATCGACCCATCCGCTATATTCCCCTGGATGACTCATCCTCAAATACCATCCTGGATGCTTCGCTCTCTTCTGTTCACGCCTCTTGGTCCCTGACGTCCACGTCCACTATGGCTTTTTCACTCCTCTTGCTCAGTCTCGTCGTTTGCATGACTTGGAAGGTAAAATTTTATTTGATCCGACAATGATCCAGCAAGGGAAACAGCCCACGCTTTCCCTAGGGGGGGGAAGGCAAAAGTCGGCCGAGGGAGATGGAGCACACAAATGAAATTAAGGAGATCTCACTCTCTTTTTTTTTAAAAAAAAATAGGGACGGCACAAGCGTGATTCTCGATTACCTGTAAGCCATTGGCTGGAAATAAGAATGAGAGAGAGCAAGAGAAAGCAAGAGGCAGAAAGAAAAAAGAAAGAAAAAAAGAGAGAGAAAAAGAAAGAAAGCAAAGCAAAAGAAGGGGATTGTCCTAATTTTTCTTTATTTTCTTCGCAAGATGTACCACCAATTGCATCCCAGGCACAAAAAGAGCAGCGTGGATTGAGCTAGTGCATCTTCTCTTTGGAAGAGCGGCTGGGCCCCTCTCTCCATTGATTTTTCTCCATGATGGTGTGCTGTGCCCCCTGTGTGTCACCCCCAATCCATTTCGCCATTCCTCCCTCGCTCCCCTCGCCCCACCCTCGCACACGCATCCGATGATTTGATTGTCCTTTTGAAAACAAGTTTGTACTCCACACATCAAAAACAAATAAAAGAATTGGTCGATGCGAAAAAAAAAAACGATCCAAGAAACAAAATATTGCAAAAAAAAAAAGGGGGGGAGGCCACTTTGATACGCTTTTTGCGAACCAGCAGAGCGTAGAAAATAAAAATAAAAAAAGAGGGGGGAGGCAAAAGCGCGACGGGAATGAAAAAAAGGAGTCCAGGGGCGCGATTTAGGACAGTGCAAACCGCAATGGAACAATACGCATGGACTGAAGGCGTTCATTTGTCAACAAGCGATAGGAAAAACTGGATGCCAAGAGAAAAGGCACTAGTGCAGGAGGCCATGTTGTCCCCCCTTGCTTCTTTGCACACCGCGGTCCCACCGTCTCTCTCTGCACTTTCTGATCTCCTCGTCTCTCTTTCCCCCCCCCTTTTTTGCGATGTGCTTCTGGGTGGGTGGTGCACATCGCATTGTCCACTCTAAAAAAAAAAAATAGGAGGTCGATTGATAGATGTGGATGAATACACAAAAAAAAAAAAAGGGAAAAGACGGCCGCGTGCCGGCCGATGGGGCCGTGTCAAAGGGCAATGGAGCCATTGGGGAAAATTGGCTCCTTTGGATACCCAGGATCTGCAGCTCTCGCGTGTTTCCAAGGGCTTTTTTTTTTATAACCTAGGATTTCTCAAACATGGGCTTTAAAAAAAAAACACGCCAAGCGCGCGATCCCCTTTTCGTGTAGCGCCCAATCATGGCATCTGCTCACCAGAAAGGAAAACCATGTGATGCTCTGGAAATGCAGCTAGCGTTGCATAAATAAACAAGAGACCAGAATTTTTTTTATTTTTCCTTGGGGGTGACAGATGAGGGGATGGTCAAGGCAAAGGCTATTTTGATAGATTGGGGGGAGAGACGGGGGGAGGGAACAAAAGGGGTTTCTTTATATTCGTCGCCATCTTTTTTTTTTTCTTTTTCTTTTTCCCTTTTTCACTGTGTCTTCGCGCCTCTCTCCGTCATTTATCACTTTTCCCTTTAAAAAGAAAATAGAAAAAAAGGATGATGCAATCGACCATGGGCTACCACGCGCCGATGCCAGGCGAAAGCAAGGCATTGCCGCGCACACCATCGCCCCGGATCATCTGGACGCCGCCGTCGGTCACCGAGACGCCTGTTGAGCAACAGCAGCAGCC
The DNA here is from genome assembly GCA_001650995.1 of Gongronella sp. w5. Classification (NCBI taxonomy): domain Eukaryota; kingdom Fungi; phylum Mucoromycota; class Mucoromycetes; order Mucorales; family Cunninghamellaceae; genus Gongronella; species Gongronella sp. w5. The sequence goes on from KV441916.1 coordinate 268,754, forward strand.
AGAGCCATTGGCGGCCCAGGGCGGCGTCGAGGAGGAGAAACATGCAGAAAATGCGGAAATTGCTGAAAGCGATGAAATCACGACGCACAACAAGAAGCCATTGCCGAGCATGCCATCTTTGGCGACGCCTGTGCCGACGCGGTTGCCATTGCAGGTGAATACGAGCCAGGTGTCGTTGCAAATCCATCCACAGTCACCGATGTCGCCCTTATCGCCCGTTTCCAAGCATTCGCTCCAGGGCTGGCCATCGTCGTCCACCATGAGCCTCACATCAGTCACCCCCGACCCGCTGCTTGATCATTCGCATCTCAAACCTGGCCAAAACGCGTCTTTGCTCTCGTACGCCAAAACAATCAACATGTACCACTCCAATGCCAAAAAGACAAATGATATGGAGATCCAATGCGACTTTGCCATCTTTCTCGTCGAAGCTGCCAAGCGTCTCATGGAGGACAGCGCCCAAAGCAGCCCCCATGGCCAACATGGATCCGTTGGCCCCAATTCGCCCGCCGCGGCCGCCGTGGCCTCCTCTATGGACGCGTCTTCTTCATCGTCTTCCGCCGCCAGCACCGCAGACACCGACAATGCCGCGCAAGAAGCCATGCAAACCTACTTGGCCGAAGCTGCTAAGCTGCTGCGTCAACTCTCCACACGTGGCCATGGCCCCAGCCAATACTACCTCGCAAACATGTTTGCATCGGGCCTGTTGCACAAGACCAACAAGATCGAGTTTGACAAGGCATTCCCCCTGTATCTCCAGGCTGCAAAGCACCATCATCCCGACGCTGCATACAGGTATTTTTTTAAAAAAAAAAAAATCCAAAACACAAAAATGCACAAAAAATGGAGACCACGTCGCCTCTGGAAAAGCGAGGGATCGACATGGCATCCTTTTTATTTTTTTGGATGCTTGTTTTTTTCCCTCCATGGCGTCGACCCAGGGGCAGCCAGATAATGAGATGATCCAACTCTCTCTCTGAGAGCCTCTCCAATCGTCATCCATTCTATTTTTGATTGGCCTATTTGCTGACTCGCCCTCCCTCCCTCTCCCTTTTTTTTTTTAGGACCGCCAAATGCTATGAAGATGGTCTCGGCACTCGACGCGATAAAGGCAAAGCCGTGCAATTCTATAGGTACGGTCCGAATTTCTCCTTTTTTCAAAAGACGGGCGCGGGTCGCGGCGGTTGTCCCGTGGTTATCCCCCCATCCCCATGAAAAAAGTTATTTTTAGCGTGTCACTGTTACTCACACGCGTCGTTTTTTGCAATTTTTAGGAAAGCGGCGACACTGAATCATCCTGGGGCCATGTACCGGCTAGGTTTGGCGCAGATGAAGGGCGAATTGGGCATGTCGATCAACATCCGGGACGGGCACAAGTGGCTCAAGCGATCTGCGGAGGCGAGCACGCTCGAGTATCCACATGCACTGCACGAATTGGCGCAATTGCATGAGCGCGGGCTTGCGTCCATCATTTTCATGGACCACGACTATGCGGTGCGGCTGTACCACGAGGCAACGGACCTGAATTACGCGCCATCTTGTTTCCGGCTCGGCGAATGCTACGAATTCGGCCGACTTGGCTGCAACATGGACCCGCGCCAGTCCATGCACTTTTATAGTATGGCTGCCGACCAAGGCCATGCGCGTGCCTGCTTTGCTCTGACCGCTTGGTATCTTGTGGGTGTCCCCGACCTATTGGCTCCCGACGATGAGCAGGCCTTTGCTTGGGCATTGCGTGCTGCCGACCAAGGCTTGCCAAAGGCTGAATACGCCGTCGGCTACTTTTACGAGGTGGGCATCGGCATCCAGAAAAACGAACGCCGCGCCATGGAATACTATACCAAAGCCGCCCAACACGGCGAAAAACGCGCCATTCATCGCGTCCAGCAGCAAGCAACGCAACATTACACCACTTCCCATGCACCACATCCGCCTCAATGGCATCGCCAGTCGTCGTTCCACGCGTCACCCCCACCACCGCCTACGCCGCTCGCTTCAAACACGCGAAACACGTCACGCCACATGTCTCAGCCGCCTCCAGCAACATCCACCGCGCCACCCTCGTCCTGGAACAACCAATTGAACCCAACATGCTCCTCTGCATCGTCATCGAGCTCCGCTCTTCATACCCTGTCCTCTCATTCATCCTCGTCCGCTTCATCGCCCGCTACACCGCGCAGACACTCCTTACAACCACCGTCCCCAGCTTGGATCAAAAAGTGGTCGCAAAAATTGCGGCCCGGCCGATCCTTTTGATTCAATTCAGATCCATTTAGATCATGACATCGCATCTTGGGGGCTCAATTCAAGGCGCGCGCGCGCGCGTCTTTAATTAATCCTTTTTGTTTTTTTTTGGATTTTGGCTTCCCCACCCCCTTTCCCGCCCCATGGCCATTTTTGCCCTCCCTCGTTCCTTCTCCCGCACTTTTTTTTTTCCTTTCCCGCGCATCCCTCCATTGCTTCACACGCACGCACACATACACACTTTTTCTCTCACTTTTTTTCCCCTTTTCTCTCTTTTTTTTTTTGTTTGTACTTCTATGTTTTACGCGAACCCGAAAATAACACAAGGCTCATCCCATATTAAAACCCAAATAAAGTGACCCCGATTTGCTCAAATGGCATGCATGAAGAATCGCGTCCTACGTTCCCAATTGCAGATCGTTCGATCCTCTCACCCCCCATAAAAAGAATCCTAGGAAACCTTCTCAATGTTTTGCCTTGCAGTACGCCCTGCCGTGCCCCTGCAGCTCACACCAACGTTGGTTGAGACCCCAAAGAAAAAAATCATAAAGCAGTCTAGACCACGCCGATCTCGTCAAAAGCGCGATTTTTGTCACGTTTGTCTCTTTTTATTTTTATTTTGGGTTTTGGGGGTATTTTGCGTCTCCCTTTTACCATTGATTCACAATGGTTGTGATGAAACGGTTCCCGCATCCGCTATTTTTTTCTTTTTTTACATGTTCGCATAGAGGGGGGTGTTGCTTTGCATTTCTATTTTGGCGTTTTTCGTGCGACGAGCTAGAAATCCATCGGCCCCTAGCTTGCTTTTAGTGTTTATTTTTGACGCTTGCTGCACCCATCCAACAGAAGCTGCGAAGGGTGGGGGACCAGCGGGCTCAGCGCCACACGTTTCGCCCACATTTCACATAAAGGTGCACAGACAGCATGATTGGTCGCTGTCATGCGCGCATGCGCGCATTTTTTTTTTAATGCGTCGTGTGAGGAGTTAAAAGCCGGCCAGGATGCAAAAGGGTGAAGAAGAAAACAACGTGACGCAGAAAAAAAATAATAAAAAAGACAGGTGGAAAAGAAAAAGGCAAGCGCCTAATAGACGCGATGCGTGCTCCACGCGCCATCCGTCTACGTGCCCCCATCTCCACCTCCCCTTTTTCCTTCTGGACTCATGAGGCGATCATGACCACCATTCATTGGCCTCAGGAAAAGCACACGTGGTGCAATTCCTCTTGCTGAGTGCATCTTCTCTTGTTTTTCTTTCACTTGTTCCCCCCTGGGTCCCCTGAGCCATGCTTATGGTTGGACGCATGCGGGTGTCGCCAAAAAATCGCAAACGTGCAATGCAGATCAACCACAAATAAATCATTTATGCGTGATTCATGCAATTGTTGACGCAGTTCCTAAATAAGTCGGCGCAGGAAAAAAAAAAAAAGTTGTCGTTTGTTTATGTTCGAATTCACGCCATTGCATTTTGTTTACATTACAAGTGCATCTTGCCGATCCTGCTTTTGCGTGCTTCATTTTTGTTTTCTTACCTCGAGTCTCGCTTGGTTAAAATCGAGATCAAAGATCCGTTCCATGTTTACATCTTGTGTTTCCATAAACGCCCTTTGGGCGTCACCCGTCTTAAACCCGTGCTCTGTCTATTGCTTTCAAATTTGAGCTCGTTTATGACTGACACAAAGTCGCAATAATTCTAAGCGTTCCTGGCAATCGATTACATCATCCTTGTGATATCATATGATTAGTATGGACAAAAATACCATAGGCAACTTTATTTCAAAAGCAAAGTCTTATTCAAACAATGTTAATATTTGGAAAAAAATAATTATATGGAGCACCTTTTGTTGTATTCACGGCAAACACAATGACCACGGGCGCCCAAGTTCTCTTGATCATATTTGCAGTCAGAATAATTGTAACGGAGACATTTTTTGGTGGCCATGCAGGCGTCCCAGCCCATAGTTTGTCTGATTCTTTTGCAGTCGTATGTATTCTCGCAGTAATAGCGGGTGTACCCTTCATTGCACAATTCCTTGCAGCATTCCACGCCAATTGCATTGCAGTCTTTTGGTCTCCTATTACCAAAACCAGGACCACGAAAACCGCCCAATAATCCACCCAGTCCAAGGAAACTCTTACAGAGGCCTCCACAAATATGCAGGCAGAAAAGCAGTAATACGACGGAGAATACGGTATAGGTACGCATTGATGAGAATGAGGTATTGATCAAAATGAATGCGAGGGGTTTTATAGTCTTATGCTTGTTCATGTATACACCATGGACTCCCTGTTGTAGGGGATGCAGCAGATGCTTTGTGAGTAGGAGTGGAGTCATTCACTCCTTACAAACCTGATAATAATGGAGCGTACAAGCGACTCTTATTTTCCTTATGAACAGAAGCATGCACGGACTCTGTTTTTTCCTTCCGAAAAAGGTCACACATACAACTTCTTATTTTTTTCCTTTTACGAAACAAAATAAGAATATTGGGAAGGTAGAATGGCACGCATGGACAGAAGGAAGGAAAGAAGGATGGATAGATAGCATGACTGACAAGGCAACCAACGATTACAGGGAGTGAATGCGGCAAAAACGAAAACAAACAAAAAGATTTCTATCGCGGAATCGTATTCCCCCCTGATTGTAGTGCTGTTATAACAATAGTATTTGATCGACATGTGAGGAGATGCGAATTCCCCTTTTCTTTCGCGATGTGTCCTTGTTGAGGTGTAATGAGTACATGCATGGGGAAAAGAGCCTGAATTACTGCCATTGAAAGGTACTTTGCTTGCAACGGTTGTATGCGTCTTGTGGGATAGCGAATTAAGGGGGAAGGTCTTGCAAAGGGTGACTTTTGGAGGAGATGCACTCCCTTTTTTTCGCGAAGTGTCCTTGTTTGGGCGAAAGAAGTGTACCGTATGAATGGAGAGTAGAGAATGGAACGGTTGTAGGCATCTGTGGGATAGCGAATTAAGGGGAAAGATCTTGCAACGGATGGCTTTCACCCTTCTAAGATTGATGAAGCTTTCGTTTAACAAGTTTTCTCGGTTGTCGGTTGGTGCACTCTTGGCATTTGATTTTTCAGTACTATCCTCTCTCAGTGCAGATTTTGAGGTGTCAATTCTTGTGAAAGAGTGTTGATATCTTTGAGGAACAATTGCTTCAAATTTGACCAAAATCTGATCATTGTAATGTCAAGAATCGCTAAGTGGTGTGACTTGGCAAACATTTGGCCGGCACTGCTTGAGCTGATGTACTCCAATCCTGATCAAAATACCTTAGACTTGTGCTAGCCGTGTGCTGTCCATTATTCTCGCAGGCATACCTTTCGAGGCTCTTGATGGTCGTGCACTGTGCAAATGTTCTCTTCGAGCGTAATTTTTGACGCGCTCATTCCCGCGTGTTCTTGAAGCGCCACTTCCAATTTATATAAACATCCGACGCGTCTGGTCACATTCTCATATATGATGCTAACCTCGCAGCACTGTAGCGCGTCATTCTCGAGAAATGCATGTTTGAAAATGGAGCCTATTTTGCCATTGATCGTATTTTATGCATGATTTCGTGGCCGATTTCAAACGCCAATGGGTCCACAAATGAGGACGCTTGAACGCTTTCCTCAAAGCAAATTTTGGCGGCAAGGCATGGTCTGTGTCTGATTTAATGCAAAATTTTATTCTATTTTGTAAGGTTCTGTCGCGCTCACGCGCCTTTGGCACCTCTGCTCTGGAGCGCGCAATCAGGCAAAGAGTGCGGGGTATCCGTGCGTGCGCTGCATAATTCACTGTGTAAAGGCGTGGCCAAGTCGGGGTCGAATTTTGCATGAATTGGTGAGATTTGGCTGTCAGACTTGCCCGAAACGATCCGAGTATTCTTTTCTTCCTGATTGTTTCTGTTATTATGGTCATGTCGTCCGATCAAGAGTCTTCTGATATCGATCGTAGCAGGTGGGGTCGTAGCCTGCTCTTTGGTTCTGCAGGCGCGTTTGCGTCTGGCCTTGCTGGTGCTATTTGGTACACGAAGCGGCGTCAGGCCAAGCACGACACCCTGGTCAGCGAGGTTCTTGAGCACAGTCAAAAGCACCACGGCACAAATACGATCCCGGACTACCAGGCGCCAAAAATGACGCCCGAAGAGCTTGAAATTGCCAAAAAGCAAGCTCGTTTCTTTGCCGTCAAGACTCTCGGCCTCGGCACCCTACTCGCTTTCACCGGCGCCGGCGTGCTCGCCGTCGGCGTGGGCTATTGGCTCGACGTCCGCAATGTAAATTAGCCAAACATGGACTAACACGCAAAAATCTCATCATTTCTGTCGTTTTTGACCTTTTAGTTTCAAGAATTCTCTGACAAACTGCATGTGATTATACCTGAGCGCACGTCCAAGCTGCGACGATGGCTCGGTGGCAAGGAATTGGCCATTACGAAGCAAGAAGAGAAGGAATTGGACGAGTTTTGGCAAACACCAAGCGATGGCCAGACATCCCGCACTTCCAATGACAATTAAAGCGCTTCAAATTTCTCAGCGCATATCATAGAACACAGACAAAACAAGTAAATAAATGTGATACCACCCCGCTCTTCTTTTTTTTTTTTATATCCAACTTCACATGGTCCGCGCAGAAAAATAGGCAATTGGTCAGGGGGGATCATGCAAAACTCAATTTTTTTGACAGGTCCATCGTGCAACCATCAATAGCGACTAGTGAACGTGCCATTTGCTTACGGCTGTCTTTCAAAACGAGCAGCAATCTCATTTCAACCCGCGTGTGTAGCATATTTTATCGATTTGTTGGGCAACTAGATAGGCAATTGCGTTACAAACGCGTTGATAACAAGAGAAGGAGCGAAAGAGCCCGTAAGACGGCAAAGAGATGATGGTGCGGCAGACTCATGCCACCATCGACTATGGCGCGTCCTTTTTTTTTTTTATAAGGATTTCCCCCTTTTGCGCATAATGACACACTCGTTGTGTGCCATCATCAGCTCTCCCCCCCCCCTCTCACTATCTCTCCTGGAATTTTTCACGGGCTCCCCCCATCCAAGCTGGTGGGCGGCCCAAGATGATGGTGGCGGCGACGACGGGCTGGTCGGACGTGCCTGGCGGGCGCATGGCTGCCCCCATTGGCAAACTCATCTCCGACCACAGATCCTCCATGATCATTACGTCATTCCTAAACGGGGACCACCGCTCGAACAATAACACAGGCACGAGATTGCGGCGTGCTTCTTGGCTGTTTGAGCCCGTGGGTGAGAATTGCGAGACGATAGGGCCATGTCGATGTGTAGCTGAATGTGCAAAGAGCTATTGATCTGCTCTGATCGAATACAATGTGTGCAAAAGCGCTGGGTTGACAGAAGAACAATGCAAAAAACACAAACACAAAAAAAAAAAAAAAGGATATTGACAAGCACGTCATTGGCTTGGATCAGAGGCCTCATGCGCCAGGGACCCTGATTACTATATCGGGTAAAGCCTGTCAGAATATTCAGCACAGCTCGCGACTATAAAAATGTTTCTCCTGGTCTCATTTCGCCCTCTTTTTTTCACATTACATTTCACATCAAATCTCATCCCTCCACAATGTCTGCTGAAGAACAACAACAACAAAGCTCCATGGATACCCGTGAATTGGCTGCCCAATTTGCCGCGACGCTCGGTCAAATCTCGCCCAGCGGTGCTGCCAGCACCACGGATGAGATCCCTCCCCATCAAGCGCGCGATTATGCTCTGCTCCGTGACCCCGTGCTTCACAGTGAGCGCCTGGATGCCATCCGCCAGAAAAAGGGCTACATTATCGACATGGACGGTGTGATTTATCACGTAAGTGGACAAAGATGCGCATTTTTTTCTTTTTTTCCTTTTTTATTTTTGTGTGTGTGCCACCCAGAAACAATGGCTGACCCCGCAACCTTTCCTTCTAGGGCAACAACCTTTTGCCTGGCGCAAAGGAGCTTGTCAACTTTTTGGACAAGAACAACAAAAAGTATCTGTTTTTGACCAACAACTCGCAGCCCACTCCTCGCGAGCTTCAATCCAAATTGCAGCGATTGGGCATTGACGTCACGGCCGACCACTTTTTCACGTCCGGTCAGGCGACGGCCCACTTTTTGAAGTCGCAAATGCCCGAGGTAAGTTTGGTTGCGGGGTGAAAATCATGCAAAAGTAACTGACACGTATTTTTTTTCTTTTGCGCAGGGTGGCACTGTCTACGTCATTGGTGAGCCCGGTCTTGCCTATGCGCTGTACGATATGGGCTTTTACATGAACGATGTGGTAAGTCTTGGTGAAAATGGCTGCAGAACGCACGGATTTTTACAAAGATGAGCTCATTTTATTCCTTTTTTTTCTCTTAGAACCCCGACTTTGTCGTGCTCGGTGAGAGCGCCAGCTACAATTTTGAGAAGCTGACCAAGGCTGTGCAATTGGTTCAAGCCGGCGCCAAATTGATTTCCACGAATTTGGACGTGGAAACACTCGATTCCAAGGGCCGCAAGATCCCTGCCACGGGTGCCTTTACCAATGTGTAAGCTAAAGCACCAAAAAAAAAAAAAAAAAAAAAAAAAAAAGGCATATAAATGCAACGAGCGCGTCCTGACATTTTACATTTTTCTTGCAGTGTGGAGCTTGTGACCAAGACCAAGGCATTTTACTGTGGTAAACCCTCTGCTTTGATCATGCGCTACGCTCAGCGTGTGCTTGGTCTGGGCCGCCTGGAGACATGTATCATTGGCGACCGCATGGACACAGAGTAAGTTTGACAAAAAAAAAAAAAAAAAAAAAACCGCTGCTGACGAGATGAATTTGTGTGCGTTTTTTTCTCAGCATTGTTGCTGGCATCACGTCTGAGATTGACGCTGTTCTTGTGCTGTCGGGTGTGACGACCATGGAGGAATTGGCAGGCTTTGCCTACCGCCCCTATGTCATCCTTGGCGGTGTGTATGAAATTCCGGAAGATGACAAGCGCCACCAGGTGTCGCAGGATGAATACGACGAAGCCGCGCGCCGCGCATCATACCTCTAAGAGGCTCCCATGATACTATTTTGATTCATAGACAGCATCTGCATTTCATCGCATTTCACAAAAAAAAGCAATAAATACGAAAAGCTTAAAAACAGTTCATTGGTTTGCCACTGTCTTTATTTTTTGGTTTCCTGTGACTCTGGTCGAAGACGAACAACCTCGATTCATGTTTGCTATAGGCAGCAAATGGCAGTTCATTCTAGGTATATCCTGAAGTCATGCGGAAAACAAGGAAAACAAGACGTTTTTGCTGTTTTGCGTGCGTTTTTCTCCAAACGACTATTTAAAATGATTATCCGCGGGAGTGAGAACACCAGCTGTAGCAATTTGCTGCTTTCACAGCGTTGTTACGGGGGTTGTGTTGAGTGGCAAAAGCGATTTGCGTGTGAAATATCATTTCCTTGACTAAAGAGTACGACACCAGTGGGCATTAATGATTGAAAACAACTCTTGTGCACATGAGTTAGGAATAAGCTGCACGATGAAAGTTGTAGCACCCTCGATTGTATTAGCAAAGTGCGACGAAATGGCCCTTTTAAGATATTTGACTTGATTCGCCGCTTGGAGAGCGCGCACGGTTCATCGACAGAGATTGCTCATTGAATACAAAATGATTCCCGAGCGCGTCTCTTTGTGAGGTGTAGGCTTCATGCCAATCGAATAATAATCTGGCGAACTTTGGCTAAATGGGTGAAATTATCGAAAATGTGGCGAGCAATGCACAACGACGTGGTCGACTACCAAATTTTACAGTGCTTATCGGAAGAGAGGCAGCAAAAATACTAAGAACATGCTTTGAGCGGGACACTGTGGCCATCCGATGCCGCGTAATGACCAGTTTCAAAAATCACGGATTTTCCTAGGGGTACAGTCGTCGATTTGAATTCTGCGAATTTTAGGTGCCCAGATCGCCACACCATTCAACCATATCATAAACCCACCTCATTCACCGACGAATGTGAGAAAAAAAACGAGGAGTCTATTGGCTGGTTTCTGCGTAAAACGCTTTTTGCGCCGTATTTTCGCTACAAGGTCAACTCGACAAAGATTGATCTCAGCGCTTGGAAAAAAAGTACCACCAGAAAGAGCACGATTTACTGCGTGTGTGGACACTCGTGATCAATGAAAAACATGAGTTCCAGCTGACTTTGATGCGAAGCCTTTCTTTATAGTAATTTTCGACGCGTGCAAGATCGCATCAAACGTTGTGGTATCCGCTTCCGGCACTGATCAAATTCACGCGTCTCGGGCTTGACTTGTTTATGGACGCGTCAGCACGGCAAGAATCACGCGTTTTCCCTGTGCAATTCGCCTGTAAAGTTTAACCTAAAATCGCACATTGCTCGACAACGCACAAAGAGACCTCGCTCGCTTTCGGCATTTTCCGTGGTTTCTCGATGTGGATGCTCTCGTGTGCAAGTTTGGCATCATTCTGGGACTTCATTTTTTCAGTTTTGATTTTGGAGCTCGGGACGGGCAAATTATTGATTTGGGCGTGGGGCACATCCAAAGATCTCTGGCCGCCAAATATAGGGACCTTGTTGGTTTTTCTTGCTTAAACTTTATGTTTGGACATGATTAAAGGTTGTGCAGTGCCCCATTGGCAATTAAAAATTGATGTATCTTTAAAAATAACCCTTTGCTGAGCTGAGTACCCGACGACCGCGTTTAAACGATCCAAAATTCGAATCAGAAGATGGCTGAGGTAGCATTTCTGCAATTTAAAGTGTTTTCGGTGAAAAGCTAATGCACTCCTTTCCAAGTTGTGCGCAAAATATATCTGTATTTGATTTCTTTCAAGAGGTGACCAAGTCAGCAGCTCCAAGACGCGGCACGGTCGCATCAATGCGGACGGATGGCTGCCACGCCAGCTAGTGTATCGTTTTCTAAAGCATCAAAATCAAAATTTAGCTGATCATTGCCCCCTTTTAGCTATTGAAATCGCGTGTCCATCACGGATTGAAACCATTCATCGATTAAAAGCAAGGCAAATGGCAACGGTGCACTTGAAACCATGAAGCGATAGAAGGAGTGCTTCATTCTTGGTGTCGGCGTTTCAAAAACGTAAGAAAAAGGGCGTCGTCGCGGTTGCTGTCCAAACAGTGTCTTTTTTTTTCCCTCCCATTGTACGATGCCGGGACCCTGCTGGTATTCATCCTGGGATAAACGATCCTGTAATTAGCAATATTTGAAAAAAAGACATGGATCGTGGCGCAAAAGACTGACAAGGGCCCTTTTTGTTTATTTTTTTCTCTCTTGTTACTCTCTAGCTTCCATGACGACCGCTGATATAAAGTTAGTTGTGGCGGCCGAGTCTCGGAATGCTCAGGCGCCACCGAGCTATCGACAATTCTTCAAGCTTGTTGGTCAAACCACGGAGTCAAACGAACAATTGCAGCAATTACAGCAGGAACGAGCCGCACTTCTCACTTTTGTGCGGCAGTCGGAAGCCAACGTGGAGCAGCTGCAAGCGTTGTACATCAAGGAACACCAGCGCCGGCTGGACGCCGAGGAACGACAGCAAAAAGCTCCTTCTGCCGCAGAAACGGAAGCCACCGCTAATGGATCTGCGCCGCCAGCTGCGCCACCATCACAAGCAGCGCCTGCAACTTCCTCGGGCGACTCTACGGAATTACTGGAGAAGCTCCGCGCCGATTTGAAACGACAAGTGGAGCATCACAATCAGTTGAAAATGCAAATGACGCGGCTGGAACATTTTGCGAACCAGGTGCAAGCGGAAAACACGCTTTTAAAGTCGCAGAGGGATATCGACATTGCCAAGGGTGTGCAGGTTCGAGCGGAGCAGCAGAATGTTATGCTGCGGCAGCGCATGGACCAAATCAAGAATCTGGAAGCCAAGAACAAAGAAAGCGAATTGATCATCAGGGACATGGAGAACGCCCTGAGGGAAAAAGACGCGACGATTCGGCGCTTGAACGTGAGTTTGGCCGAGAACGATGCAAGGGTCCGCGCTATGGACGAGCAGATCAAGAAGCAAAACGAATCGCACCTCGCACAGATGACCACGGCCAACAATCGACGCTTGACCCTGGAAAAACGCCTTTTGCAATTCGAACGCGAAATTGAGGAGCTCAAAAACCAGCCAGGCGGCGGCGCGTCCGAGCCGAATCCACAGCTCAATGCCGAGAACAACCATTTGCGCTACATTCTTAGCAGGGTCATCGAGGCCCCCGGTGGACAGGCCGTCATGGAGGCCACCATGGCCAATCCCGGCTTCAGAGAGGCTGTGGCCGCCGTCAATCTCTTCTAGTCCCCCCCTTTACCAACACCTCGCTTTTTTTTTTTACTCATTTGCCCGGCCTCCTTTTTTAAAACCTTTGATTATACCTGCGGGCACGATGCAACACAATTAAAGCACACGACGTTCTTCTCCTTTTGATTTTTTTTCCCTCTGCATTGCGCGGCCTCATTTTCCTATCGTTGCCATTGAGGGAATAGAATATGGATTGCATTTAAAAGAGATATCTACAAAATAATTTTCTCAGAGCAAATCGTCCGCATCGACGGTCTTTTTGATCTTGAGCAAGACGGCGGTTTTCCAGCTGTCGAGGCGCGACAGCTTATCGTAATCATAGACGATCTTGGTGAATTGGTCGACGTCGCCGTCCTCCACGCAATCATAGATCCCCTTGAGCAATGCATACTCACGCGTCGACTCAAACGTCATGTCCATGTTGCAATAATTCGTCAGTGCTTGGTGTGTCTTGACCATGTCCTGTTTAAAAAAGGGAGGAGAGGTCGCAATTGAGCCTCTGGAGCGCGTTTCCCTCGTTTCTTTTTTTTTCCAATTTCTTACGCCGGTGCAGAGGTGACATAGGCCGGCCTTGAGGAAATATTCCTTGACAGACCACTTCATGAGGTTGTCGTCGACAGCAGCAGCGGCGACGCGCTCAAACTTGTCAATGGCGATGTCATACTTCTCCAATTCGGCGGCAATCTGCGCAACCTTCAAAAAACACTTGTTGGCGAGCCTAATGAAAGAAAAAAAAAAAAAAAATGAGCGGCTACTCCATGTGATTCTTTGTTTCATTTTCTGCCTTACGCAGGTGAATCGTCGGCCAAAAATAGGTCGCCGGCCTGTTGATAAGCTTCAAAGGCACCTTGAGCATTATCGAGCTCGCCCTCGTACAGACCAGCCAGATCCTCGTATTGCTTTGCCGCCATGCGCAGCTGGCCGCCACCTTGTGCCAATTGAATGGCTCGTTGTAGCGACCGGACGGCAGCTAAAAAACAAAAAACAAAAAAGAGAGAGAGAGAGAAAAGGGGGCATGAGCAACGCCAATTGGTACGAAAATGGCTGTGTACCGGTGGGATCTTGGCGCTTGTAGGATTTTGATGCATTTTCGTGAGCCTTTGCCGCGTCGTAGTAAGATGACGAGCCACACTTTTCAAACAGCTGTGCAGCCTCTGTATACGCGTCGCCAGCTTGGCGCCCTTTTGTAATTGAAAGAGAGAAAAATGAGAGGTGTGGCCTTTTTATCGCTTTTTATCGCTTGCTTTATGACAAGAAGGGGGGAAGTTGCTTACACTGCTGGGCTAGCTTGAACATATTGCCGGCTTTTTCGTATATTTCGGCGGCGTCCTCAAACTTGTTGGACGGGCCAAAGAACGACCAAGAATTGAGCTTCTTTTGTGCTTGCGCAACGAGGTCTTTGGCTTGTTGTTCAGAGCTCATATTGCGCAGATGAACGAAAACGAGATTAAAATAAAAAAGTGGAAGAAAATAAAAAAAAAAAAAGCGGGGCAAGAGACCCGCACCCCGTGTCCTTTTTTGGGCGCCCCAGCAAAAAGACGAGCCGATCCCAAGGCCCAGGGCCCATCCATTGGCACGCCAACACGCAATGCACCACGCGTCACCATTGCTAGCACATTGCGCGCAAAATGCGCCCAATGGCAAGAAAAACATTAAAAAATCATAAAACAAGTCTTTTTTATCAGAAAAGAAGCCTTTTTATTCAGTGGCGGTCAGGCAGGTAGGGCAATGCGGACGGAATTGAAGGGGGGAAAACGCAAGAAAAAAAAAGAATAAGGGTGATATTTAAGCATGAAATGTACAGGGAGTTGGGGGGGCAATTGGCGTGCTCGATGACGTTTACGACGTCATGGGCTGCGGTTCGTTGGCAGCCTTCTCAAGTTCAGATCTACAAGAAGCAAGATGAGTGCGACGGAAGAAGCAACAAGCGTGTTTTCTTACTTGAGCTGCTTGGAGAAATCGTCCTCAATATCGTCGTCGTCCCAATTGTCCTCCCACAGGTGCGCGTCGTCCTTGTCCTCCTCCTCAGGGGCCCAGTCTAATCAAAAGAAAGCAAAAGAAGCGTAAGCCTAAGCGACACGCAAGATGGAAGCGAGGAAACAGGGCGCTTTTCTTACCCTCGGGGGCAAATTCTTCAAATTCATCGTCTTCTTCCAGGGCACCGAGCTGCGCGCCGTTCTTCTTGGAGGCTTCGGCGGCCTGTTGTTGTTGCTGTTGCTGCTGTTGGGTTTCGGTAGGGGCGGCCATAGCGTGCAAGTGGAATCAATGAAGAAGAAGAAAAAAAAACAAGAAAGAAAGGAGCGACAAGTGGTCGTGCGCCCAATTCACCAAGAAATCGAAGTGACGTACACCCCGTTTTAAAGTCCGATTTTCTGCCACTTTCATGAACACGTCTTGGGCCCATGGCGAGCATGGTCGCATTGACCAGCTCCTTTTTTCATCCAATTCCATCCATTCTCTCCTCGCATTGACAATGGAGTCACAGTAACGCATTAAATGGGTTTTAGAAACATTACGATGGCTACCGACGCCCGTACACGAAAAATTACATGTATTTGATCTGCGAGACGCGTCCGGGGGGTCAAAAGATGCGTTTTTTTTTACTTTTTTTTTTCTTGCTTTCTTTTTGTCCTGCATCGGCGATCGCGCCCCAATGCCGATGGACACAAAAGGTACCACATGATCGTGTCTGATGGTCCCCCTTATCATCTCATGATGCACAATGAGGGGCCGAAATCAAAGAGAAGCGCGCCATGGCTCCATTGCGTTCCACCACGCGCTGGCCACGACTAAAAATCAAGCTTGTTTTACTTGCTACCTCCTGGAGGAACGAAATACTGTAAAATGGGACGACCTGTCTCGCTCACGTCATGGTGACCCTTTTGTCTCAGTTTCTGAGTCGGTCAAGAATTGGGGGGCGCCTTTTTGCTCAGGGAATTGTTTACGTTTGGCTTGCCTTTTAAGGTCAACAGTTTGTACAAGGACACGCCGAAAAGCCAAGGCTGTCAAAAAAAGAAGCATTGCACAGCATCGGTTACACTTTCTTTCCTTCTTTTCATCGATTTCTCGTTTTTTTTTTTTTTTTGCGTTTGCATGTTTGCCTACCTCGCCACATTTTCCACGTTTGCTGCGCTTGTGCTTGAGGTATTCACCTTGCTAGCCTGCACATTCAACCAGCCGTTCCTCAGGGACATTTATTTTGTCCGCTATTACAATAGCGACTCGTTCATCGTCTTTGGCCTATGGTAACTCAGACCCACCCTCGGGGATCGCATGATCAATGACCGCTTTTTTTTTTTCTAGGGGCTATTGCACAAGCACCAATGGCCACTATGTGACCTCTTGCTCAGCAAATGTTGCCGCGTTCGATTGGAGTAAGCCCATTTTTTTTCGTTTTTATGATCCACTGACGCACCTCTCCCTCCTTTTTATTTTATGCATTACCAGCAACGGCAAGAAACTTGAGTGACTATGGTGTGAGCTTCCCGAGTATGGGGACGGTGTTCTTGGCACAATTCATTCTGTATTGGATCGTTTTTGCAATCACGCTCGGATCGCTGTTGGTGACCATGTTGGGCCATTTCGGCCGCCAGGTCGACCTGCTGGCGTCCTTTGCCACGTTCCTTGGCTTCATTCTCATGCTCGTTGTCTTCATCATGCTGCTCGTCATCTCACTCAGAGGCGTAAACCAAGCTTACTCGTCACATCACGATTCCAATGGCTTCCTCGGTCCCTGTATCTGGATGAATCTCGGCGCCATGATAGCGCTTTTTTGTAGCTCCTTCTGGTATTGCTTCTCTTGTATCTTTGCCCGTAGAAACTAATTTTGTACTTGCAAAATAAAATAAAAAGAAAGAAGTAAAAAAAAAAAAAAAAAGCGTCATTGACGCGCATCTGCATGAAAAA
>KV441916.1:300526-339031 GCA_001650995.1 Gongronella sp. w5
GTTTTTTTTTTTTTTTTTTTTTTTACCATATCGCTTGCGAGCCTCGTTTTTGACGACGCGCTGCTTGGCATACTGATCTTCGAGTGTGTGCTGCATGCTTCTTGCTTGAGCAGCGAGAGCAACAATATTGTTCTTTTTCTTTTGCAGGGAATTGGCCTCGGCCTAGCACAAGAAAACAACAAAAAAACAGGTCATCAGATAGCGTCTCCCTACTTGTTGCTAACCAACTTACACCTTCGACGGGAACAGGCATTTTTGGCATCATTTCCATGGCTTGTCGTCTCCAATTCTCGTCAGGAAGCATATCCGATTGGTTGACATCAATGATATTTACACCTGCATGGTCGCCACGGCGCTTGCCGCCAAGCTCGCTAAGCTAAATTGGGTCAAGGAGAAGAGCAAAAAAAAAAAAAAAAAAGTGGGATTGAGCCTCCTTGCTTTTTTTTTGGTGTTGCTTACGGCATCCACGCCCAATGTTTCTGTGTATCCGTCATGCTGGTATTGCTCCTGAGAATGATAATACGCTGCATAGGCATTGGGATCGGCTCCATAGGCATACATGGCATTGGGATCGTCCAGCTCAGGCGCGGGTTGTTCCGGCGGCTGCATCTGTGTTGATTTTGCTGGTGGTGCTGGTGGTTGGCTTGTCGATGCATACGCTTGGCGTGGCGCGGGTAATGATGGGGTCTGCTTGAGCTGATCGCCTGTCCATGCAGAAATGTTTAGTACTCTTTTTTTCATTCCTTCTTATTTTCTTCTTTTTTTCATGCAAAATGCAGGCCCCCTTACCTAGTCGGAAAAACGAGCCTGTATAGCTGCTGGACTTGCTTGCAGCCGCTTCCTCCTTCTCGTCCTCTTCATCTTCTTCTTCTTCCTCGTCGTCTTCTTGCTCTTCTTCGTCCTTTTCCTCGTCAATTGATGCTGTCTCGGGCTCGTGGTGCTGCGGCGCGGGACGTGCCATGGCGCTGGTAGTGGCGGTAGCCGGCTTTTTGGCAAAAAGCGAAGAATTTTTGGGCGCAGGCAGCAAATCCGTTAGGCTGGCGCCCTTGCTGGTGGTCTTGAGTCGTTTCTTGGGCTGTTCGTCCTCATCGTCGTCGTCATCGGCGGCGTCCAGCGTGGTGGGCACAATGAAAACAGGCTTTTTGCCCTTGGCAGGTGATTTGGAGGTATTCTTGGGCTGCGGCAGGAGCTGTGAAAGATTGGACGGCTTGGCTGACCGAGAGGGAACTTGCACATAGTCGTCTTCAGCCTCTGAGCCGCTGCTGCTATCGTAGTTGGCAACAAGAGACATTTTTTCAATAAAATAGAGGAGAAAAGAGTGAGAGACAGGTCGAATGAATCAAAATGGGGCATGAAGACGACCGATTTCAAACCGCGACGGACATAGTTGTGACTTTCAAAGCCATCAAAAGGGGGGGCGGGCCTCTTGTTTTTCTTTCTTTTTTCCTCTTTTTTACACCTTACACTATGGCCAGCCGCTCCCTGACCCAAGTCTTGACTTGGAACAAGTCCATCTTTAGATCCACAGCTGGTAAAGCATATGAGACGACTAACAAAAGATGATAAAAGAAAGGAAAAGCTCACATTTTTCTTGT
This sequence comes from Gongronella sp. w5, assembly GCA_001650995.1. Classification (NCBI taxonomy): domain Eukaryota; kingdom Fungi; phylum Mucoromycota; class Mucoromycetes; order Mucorales; family Cunninghamellaceae; genus Gongronella; species Gongronella sp. w5. The sequence continues at coordinate 302,122 of KV441916.1, forward strand.
TTTTGCGTTTTTTTTTTCTTTTTAATAGTTCGTTCGTTCAGCAGTGGCGCTGTGCGATGCCAACAACAGTCTGCGCAGGACATTGTGCCTCCAGCGGAGGCCATGAAGATGCCTGTGCGCCAGCAGGTGCGCAGCAGCGAGGCGATTACGCCTTACAACATGACGATTGCCAAATTGCTTGCTGCTGGTCTGCATTTGGGCCACTCGACGAGTCTATGGGAGCCTTCGACGCTGCCTTTCATCTTTGGTACACGCGAGGGCATCAGCATCATCAATCTGGAGCACACGCTTGTGTATTTGCGACGAGCATGCAATGTTGCGCGCGAGGTGGCCCTTCGTGGCGGCTCAATTCTGTTCATTGGCACGCGACCTGGCTTCCAGGACCTGACCATCGAGGCTGCGCGCCTGTGCGAGGGTTACCACGTGTCGTCAAAGTGGATTCCCGGCACCTTGACGAATGCGCACCAGGTTCTCGGCCGCCATGCTCCTCCCGACCCAGAAGACCCTGGCCGCCCACCCAAGACTTACAAGCCTGACCTCATTGTCTTGCTCAACCCGCTCGAAAACCCCATTGCCATCGCCGAGGCACAACTCAACAAGATCCCCATCATCGCCATCACAGACACCGATTATGACCCACGCATCGTCACCTACCCGATCCCCGCCAACGACGACTCTATCCGCGGTGTCGAGCTCATTGCCAAGGTCATCTCCACCGCCGCAAAGGATGGCGCCTTCCGACGCAAGCAATTGCTCGATCAACAGGAAAAACAGTCGAAATTCTCTCGACGACGCTAAAAAAATAGCGAAAACATCACCCTTCCAAAGAAACAATAGGAAAAGAAAATGTCTCCCGCTTTCAATTCCTTCAAAATGCATGCACACCCTCTCCAGTCACCCTCCCATCGTCTTGTTTTATACATAGTTATTTTTTTCCGATAGATTTTGTAAAATAAAAAAAGCAATTGCCATTTTTTTTTTTTTTTATGTTGGCAATTATTGAAAGAGTGTATTACCCGCTACTGCGCTTGCGCGCGGAAAGAAAGAAGCTGCATTGGGCGTTTTTTTTGGCGCAAAGTCTCCCTCTTTTTTGCTTTTCTTTGTGTCCCCGTCGCTTTTCCTTTCTCGTTTACAATTTTTTTTTACCCTATGCCGTCGCTCGCGCTTCATCAGGCAAAGGACGCGCTAAAACCGCAGTCGCACCCGCTTAGCAACTTGGAAAAGTTGAAAAAATGGTCGCCACTCGGCAAAAAAGACACGGCCAACCGCGCTCAGCCGCTACGCGCACGACCCATAGACCCCAACCACCAGCAGCTCGTCGTGTGCCATGATATGGCCGGAGGTGAGACAGCCGCAGAGCATTGGTGCTCGATAAAAAGTGACGCTTCATCGATTTTTCATCATTTTTAGGCTACAAGGAAGACAAGGATGTCCAGGGCAACAATTACAAGAAAATTTACCATCTCGACTATTGGCAATACGTAGACACCTTCATCTAGTAAGTCATTACAAGATGCCAGAGGGGCGCACGACGCTTGATTTTTATCATCTTCGTGCGTTTTTGCTAGTTTCTCGCATGAACGCGTGGCGATTCCTCCCGTGCAATGGATCAATGCGTGTCACGCCAATGGGTAAGGATGAGAATTGCTCTCGATGCCGCTCGGATCCGACTCAATTTTGCCTTTTGCATAAAGTGTGCGCTGTCTGGGCACTTTTTTGGTGGAAGACGAGCGCGGCGCCGATGAGTTATTGGAATTCCTCCATGGCCCGCCCGACGCCACAATCATCAAGGACCCAAGGCAGCTGTGGAACCCTTTTTATCCCGATAAGCTTGGTACAATAGCAAAAAAAGAAAAGAAAAAGGCAAAAATAGGAAACGCAGCGCTCACATCAATCACTAGTGGATATTGCCGTGCATTACGGATTTGACGGTTGGCTGATCAACGTCGAATCCAGCTTTTTCGAGACAATGCCCCCTCCAGTGTTCATGGCGCAGCAACTCTCAAAGTAAAGGCTCTTGTATCAAAAAATAAGAAAATGTGTGCTTATATCCCTGTTTTGTCATCGTCAGGCAGGTCAATTACCTGCGCGAGGCATTGCACATGCAGATTCCCGATTCGCTTGTTCTCTGGTACGATAGCATGACCACGGATGGTGTCATCAATTATCAAAACACACTCAATGCGTCCAATGCCATGTTTTTCGACGCATCCGATGGCATCTACCTCAATTACTGGTGGAAGGTAAGTGCGCTTGCATCTGAAGATGCGTCAGCTCAGGCACTAAATAGAATACCACGCCAAGCGAGGCCGTACAGGAGGCCAAGGACCGAGGTAAACGCGGCCAATGTCTTCTTTTTTCGCCACTCATATTGTTGCTATCATAGGCCGCCGCGCAGAGGAAGTCTACTTTGGCACAGATGTTTGGGGGCGTAAAACCTATGGTGGCGGCCAATTCAACTCATACAAGGTCCGTCACGCGGCATTGAACCAGTAAAAAAAAGGTTCATTCGTTTTATATTTTTATAATAGGGCGTTCAAGACGCAATGGGGGCGGGAGCATCCTCTGTACTCTTTGGCACCGCGTGGACCTATGAGTATTTCAGTGGGAACAAAGATTTTGATGACGCGGAATTCAAGCGCCTGGAACGTCTTTTCTGGCTCGGCGGCCAAAACGAGGAATTCCCCATTGTCAACGTTACTACTGCCGACGACGACAAGGACGAAAAGAAAGAATCACATGTGAATGAGACCGTGTTAGATCCTGTAGTCTTTCATCCGGGCGTCGGCGCCATGATTCGCCCAGCGCCGTCATCAAATTGGTTTGCCTCGTGGTTTGATCGCGGACTTGGCGACGCGTTTTACTTCCATGGTCAGGTAAGCAAAGGAGCCGCATGACGTCGCATGGCCAATTGCAGTTTATGTGCTCGGATGGGGCATCAACAAGCGTTAAAAAGCACTCATCTCTCTCTCTCTCTCTCTCTTTTTTTTTTTTTTTTTTTTTTGACGCCATTCTCTCCCATTTTACTGTAGCGACTCCTTGACCACGAATGGTCTCATCTGTCCCATCAAAGAATCTTGCCATCGTTTCCGGCGCAATTGGATCACAGCGATGCGTATATTGGCGGGACGTCGGTGCTGCTGCGCGCCAACACGGATACACCCTTATACCGGTTGGCATTTGAGATCCCATCGTCAGGCCAATTCACGCTGTCCTTTGTGCACAAGCAAGTGGCTGACCCGGCGCAATTGCAATTGACGCTGCAAATGTCTTCGTCGGCCGGCGAGGACTTGGTGCTGTCGGCTTTGGGCAATGGTTCCACATCCGAGACAATGAATTGGCAGCTACGCACCACGTCTGAGCCACCGCAACACGGCTGGGAAACGACAATCATCGATTTTACTTTGGACAAGCAACGTCTTATCTCGAACAATTCAGGTAAGAAAAAGCGACTTTTTTTTTAAATTGCGTGAAATATGGATTTTTTTAGCCCTTGATACGACCGTTATGCGTTCACGCACTTGGTTCATGATTTTCACGCGCTTTACCACGCGCTTGAGATGATTTTTGTGCCCCGGACGCTTCTGACGCCTTTTTGACGCGTTTTTTCCCCCTAGCCAAATGGACCATTCGTGAGCTTGGTTTCACCGCGATGACCAAGAATGCGTTGGATACGATGCCTGCAGTGCGTTTAGGTAGCGTCAGCATTACGACAACGCCGCCACCTAGCATGCCGTCGTCAAAAAGCACGTTTTCACAATTCGAATGGCAAAGCGTCAACTTGACCAACGACGATGGGCAGCAGCAATTCTACGGGACGCTTGAGTGGCAGTTGCCGGCCGCGGCGCAAGGGTCGCTGACGCAGCGCGACATGACTTCGCCCTACGACACCGTTGATTTTGCCATGTTGTTCCTGGAGGAGCCGTGGACGCTGCTCGGCACAACGTTTGCACCCACGTACCGCATCTCGGGCCTGGATCTCACTCCGTCTGATCACTGTCCATCGGCCAATGTTGTCGTCCAGGCAATCAACATGCTCGGCCAGGTGCATTCCACGTACATTACTCCTTTTCCCTGTCTCTGAACTAAACCAAAATAAAATAGACCAAGGCACGGCTTCCCTGCTGTCTCTTGAGTTGTTTCTCTTTGAAAAAAAGCTATTGCAAGGCAGAGGACGCGTCCCTTGCTACGACCAATAGCTGCATGGTATAAACAACGCCTCAATTACGCTATCCTCAACAACCTACTTGATTAATCCTTCTTTTTTGTCCACATCAAACACAATTCGTTGAGGCCCTAAAAAAAGGCAGTAAGTTTGATACGAATCAGTATATGATGAAAGCGAAACCTTCCTAAAAATACCAAAATACACTAATTTGGTGATTTACTCGGAAAATACGCAATCAATAAGAATGTAATTGTTCTAAAATAAACACGAAGCGGAATAATTGTTTGCGGTCCAAGCTAAATTTGTTGCGATTTCAATGAATTATTAGTCAGTTGTCCATTTGCTTCTAATTTTAATACGTTGTTGCCATTTATCGCAGATTCCACTAGCCAATCGCCGAAGAAACGCTTGAAAACCTGAATCTCATGTACTAGCCGTCACGAGATTAAATTTGAGGCAATTTGAGCAATTTTTGCAGAAAAAGATTTTATACGTGGCTACATTTACAACAAGTTAGTTTGTCACTTCCCAACCAGCCATTGCGTTGTACTGAAGCATGCTTCATCATGAAATGGTCGTCTAGAAACCCGAGAGGGATGCGTTTTGAGACCGCTAAAAGCCGCTTAGAGCGTGATACTCGCAAATCAAAAATTTGGTGCGCCGAGCTCCCAAAACAAAAATCGAAAAAATGGGTCTTCAGAATTACGCCAAGCTCCTTCACAGGAAAAAGTGCATGGAGAAACCACGGGAAATGCTAAAAAGGTGAATGCTTCACTTGCAGGTTAACGAGCAATGAGAAAATAACATTTAATTTTAAAGGCAAATTGCACGGAAAAACGCGTCCATAGACCCGCGCCAACGCGTCTACTGGCAAGAGACAGTCCCGGTGCATGTATTTGATTAAGAACATGCGCGTGTAACTCCACGTCTGACGCGGTTTACAGCGCGTCGAAAATTGTCTATGCTTTTAAACTGAGCCCAGAATGCCAAAAAATCCCTATTTTCATCGATCTCCAATAGCCAGTTATGCGCCAAATCCCGCTCTTTCCGATGATATAACTTTCAAGGCGCCACGACAAATCCTCGTTGAGTTTACCTTGGGATGAAAAATCGCAGCTTTTCGCGATTTACGAGAGACCTAGCAAAGGGACTCCTATTTTTTGTTTGATTTTCGTCGGTGAACATGTGCATTCTACCGTGTGGCGCGGCGATCTGAGTACTTGAGTTACTCTCTTTTCAAATCATCGACTGCACCCCTGGGAACTATCGCCATTTTCGAAATCGTCATTTGAGCGCCATCCAGCGATTGCAGCGCTCCAAAAGTAGGCGCATTCGAACGACAAGGCTGGGAAGCGTCATTCAAGGAATAGATTATTCTTGTTGGTTGTCTTTTGAGCGAAAAACGACCAAAAGTGCGACAAACATGTTCAAATTGTAAAATTCTGGACATCCACGTATATTGATTGTCATTTTTGAAGCAGAGAATATAACGAAGCAGATGCGCAAAACATTCAGGAGTGAGTTTGACGCGCTTCAGTTCAAGCATTTTTTTGTAAGATGGCATCAAAGGGCAATAACGTGCCCAGTCAAGGTTGATCGTATGACCGTGGCGATTGCTGGGTTCCTGCCAAAAACAAAGAATGGCCCCTTTTTGTGTATCCCAGATTTGTTGCATCCGCTGGGGATGCTCCTCGAATCTCATTCAAATTCAGCTGTTTTCATTTTTAAAGTGCGGCGCGACCCGTGAAAATGGCGCTTGGCAAAATATGCATGTCAATTTGAGAAAAATAGAATTTACCGTACGTCTTGCTTTCATCTACTCGAAATTTTGGCATCTTCGTAACCAAAGGGCGGCGCGGTCAGCTAAAACCAAGTGTTGGCAAAATATGCCAGTCAATTTGAGAAAAATAGAATTTACCGTACGTCTACTTTCATCTATTCGACTTAGCCACTTTTTGGGTGATTTTTTTTCTCCAGTGTACCAGGATTAATTGGAGGCCTTTTGATATTGCATTGGCATCATGACCCTGGTGTCCTTTGAAGTTTTTTTGGTGTCGACTTTCCCAAGGTCAATTATATGAGGCTATATTCTGGCTAAAAAGGAAGCACATTTTTAAACTCAAATAGACCACGGTCTATTTGGAAGGTCAGTTTTATGGTGCTTGTGCGCACTTGCCCTAAAACCTACCTTTTTTTGCTTTTAAAGTGCGGCGCGGCCGGCAAATATTGGTGTTTGACGAGAGTTGATTTTGACGAGGGGCGCATTTGGTCCCCCCGGTAGGACGTTCGATGTCAGAAACTCTTACTTGGTGTTTGACTGCATGTAGAGAGTGTCATGATTGGACGCGTCACATGCGTTAAGCATCGATTTCATCTTTTTTCGACGACGTCGCAAGAATCAAGAAGCTTGTGCTATTTCGCCCAGTCGAAAGATTTAAAGACTGGGCTAATATGGGCATTCTTTTGTTCCACGCACGTCTCTTCAAATCGCGTCATGAGCGAGAGCCAAACGTTTAATATCCACGCCAGATGCCTAATCTTGCTTTCCTGGACAGCCACCAAATCAATCTCCAATTTTATTGCAGAGACTGCCACAATGGATCCAAGAAAGCAATTGTGGCACGTTTCACGCCCAAACAGCTCAAGATGCTACCTTGTGCAATGCTTCAAAATGCCAAATCAAATCAATTCGAGAATTGTTGGCGTTACAGTGACTCTATCCCCATCAAATTTACACCAGTTGGTCGTCACGGGTCAACAGCAGCGTGATGTGCAGCCCCTGCGGAGAGTCCCGTTGTGCAGCTCTTTACAGGAGGACGTGATCAATTTTGCAAAAATTGGCCATGAAATTTTGAAATCAAATGCGGCTGCGACCTTTTTGTAGTTCGACAAGGCAACAATCTGCATCGCGAACAGTCGCAGGGAAAAAAAAAATCGAAAACATGATGTTTTAGGATTCGTTGAATTGCACAGCAGTGCTTTCATTGCAATTTTCTTTTATTCTGGCTGAGCCGTCCTGTCCACTTTTGCTAGTTTTTATGAACAACATTGTTCAAGACAAATAGAATCCTTTGCGCCTAATCTCAGGTTCCTGGCCGCCGCGGATGGCGTCTAAACGCGGATTTATGCTTTAAATTCAAATGTTGACCGTGTTGATCCCTCGAAAAGAAAAACGAATGGGTACGCCGAATTGAGTCCAACTTACACACAAGAAAAAGGGTGTGGAGAAACCACGAAAAGGCTAAAAAAAAAAAAGAGGGCAATCTATCTTGTTTACTAGCAATCATCGATTTTAGATCTAATTTCAACAGTGAACTGCACGAAATGAACGCGTCCTTGTAACCGCGCCGATGTTTTCACTAGCAAGATGCGTGGAGTTGACCAGGACCAGGCGCGTGTAACTCGACATTTGACGCGGTTTATCACGCGTCGAAGCTGACTTGCAACAAAGTAAAAAGTGGTGTTTAACGCGACGACACGCACCACTGCGCGTTTCCATTAATTGGGCAGTGCGTACGTGTCTTGCACCCCATGGTTCTCTTTGAGAAAATTCAGCTTTAATGCGGATCCATGTCAAGTGAGATTGTGAGCGTGCGAAAAAAGGGATACCAGCACACTAAATTGGCCATTTTCGTGCTCAATTGTGCAGACAAGACACGTTTTCCCGCTGTTTTTGAGCCGTTTTTCCCTCTAGAAGGTTGTGTCACACACGAAAAAGTCGCGTCGATTGCTGAACCAAAAGGTCAAAATGACTTTTGAGTCACATGCCACCCATCTTCCCAGGGTGCAGATTGTGCTGAGAGCCATGGGGCGACTGCGGACGGCCAGACCCATGAGAAAAGAGAATTGATAACGCGGAGAGCACCGTTGAAGCACAAGCGGAGGAAGGCGGCCATTCTACAGCGCGTTTCACGGTTTTTTTTCATCCTTGCAAGGAGCGGTGTTACACGATCCAGAATGCCGTGACCCTCGAGAAGGGACCATTTGCCTGTCAGCGACATGTACAATTGAAACGACGCGATTTATTGTCAGTCATGAGAAATTGATGGACTTGATCATCTCCGTCACGCGAACATGGATTGTCTTTTTTGCGCTTTAGCGATTGGCTGCAGCCTGGTTGCCTATCACATGTAATCAGGGTCGTACGAGTAGACCGGAATGAATCTTGCTCCACACAAGCACAAACTTTGCAGGCTAAACCAAGCAAGGATTCCCATCCATATTTTTGTTTTCTATGACCCAACGAGCAATTGCGCGTCGTTGGCCAAGCGTGTATTGCTTTCTTTTTTTTTTTCCAGGGCTCATGGCTTGCTTTTGGGTTGTAAAATAAAGTAAAAAATGAATAGCCGTGGACTTACCATTTGTCATCTTCAATTTAGAAGACAAGGTTCGATTTTTTTTTCCACGGTCTTTGCGCTGATCATTTGCGACGTTTATAGGGAAGCCTTTTGCCTATTTATGGTACTGGTTCCCCCAATCGCACGCAATTGATCCTTGGATTTGGAGTCACCATTCCCGCGTTTCCTTTGACACGCTTTCTTGGGCTGTGCGGTGCCTGATCAAGCCATTGGGATGTGTACTACACCCAGCAGGTTGGTCCACACCCTTTTTTAAGTGCCAAAGAGGACACAAGAGAATGTGAGGGGCGACAGGGTCGCTCCCAATCGGGCTGGATCCTATAGATAAAGTTGTTCGCACGAGGGAACACCGCCCAAACTGCGCTGTCTCATTTTTTCTTTCCCTGAATCATTCAATTGGCGCCAAGCAAATTGATCGCTCTGGGATGAATTGGAACGAGGTCCAGGAAACAGGGCCCGCCCGGAAATAAGGTTTTCTTGTGTACCATTGGGCAGAGAAGACGACATGGTTCTGATATCCTCCAATCGCGTCATCGTCCTGATTAAAGTTTGTATCGCTCGTGATCAATTTCTCCTCATTTGGGAATCCCAAGCACTTTATGGGTCAGTGGGCCCTCCAGGGTTGATAAAGTCCCTTTCTTGAGTAATAAGTAAAAAAAAAAAAAAAAATAGAAAACGAGGAAGATCATGTCTTTCCAGCCCAAGCCACTTGATTAACTTGCATGATGCACGCTGACACGCTCTATGCTGAGGTGCATCATCGCCTTACTTTTTTGAAACGGTGCCCGTTTTGATGGCCATCTTGTCGCTTTTGCGTCGCTTTTTTTAATTTGTGCACCGGCTGGCATCAAAACTGGTGAACCTCGGCCGAGTTTTGAGCGCCATTGCAACTTTGTTCAAATGAGATTCTTCGTTGCCCGAAACAGGCAAAACAAAAAGATTGAAAAAAAAAGATTGCAATCGTCCATTGGGCGATGCCGCGCGGACTGGCCAGACCTCTTTTTTTTTCTCGCGAAAAAAAAGTTTTTTTCCTGGTACTTGGTGCTTGAGGCTCTCCATTTTCTCTGCTTGCCTTGTCCAAGCTCTTTTGTTGATTGTGTGAAAGAGAGTTTCTACGTCAATTGCCTTAAAAGGGTTCAAAATTCGACATTTATGGGTTTTCTTGCTAAAACCGTGCGTCGTTGGCGCGTGGCACAAAGTACAACCCAAAAAAAATGGGGGATCCCGGCACACTACCCTTATCAAGCGCGGGTCCAGAGACGTGGTGCAAGGTCTGATCCCGCTCGTCATTGATCCCAGCATGTCCAATGGGAGCTGGGCGGTGAGAAAAAAGAGCCAAATCAAACCAAAGGCACATGCTCAGACTCTTTGCTAAAATTGCCATACAAGGCAATTGTCGCTCATTCGATCACCCCTTTGATCGAAAGACTTGCGTGATGACGGCTGTGGAGTACCTCATATACGTGCCATATAAGGATGTGAGATGAGAAATCGTGAAAATGAAAAGAAAAAAAAAGAAGAGTGCACAATCTTTTTTGTTGGAGAGCAATGAAAATGCCTACAAAGAGGGGGAGGCGGCCGCGTGGATGCGAGTGTCAACTTTTGGTCGGGTTAGCCCAAACAAGCAAAGCGTGCGATTTTTTTTTTTTTTTTCGTTTTCGCGAGATCCTATCATGGTTCTGTAAAAAGAGACAAAGGCCGGACTTTGAGCTAAATTGCACTGAACTTTAAAAAAAAAAAGAATCAGGGATATTTTTTTCTCACCTTATTTTCTCACCATCGGTCCTGATTTTTTTTTGTTTCTTCTTCTTCTTCTTTATCTTTTCTTTTAACCTTGAGCAATGTCTGCCACTGAGGAAACCAAGATGGAGGTCGTGGAGACGCAGGAGTTCCATGAGAAGTTGGAGACCTCTGCCGTTGCTGGCCACGGCGATGAAGAGGTTCACGTCGAGCCCACCGAGGAGGATTGGGCCACCCTGCCCGAGGTCGCCGACCACATTCCTTTGTCCGCCTTCCTTGTCATCCTGATCGAATTTAGCGAGCGCTTCACTTACTATGGTCTCAGTGGTCCCTTCCAAAACTACATCCAGCAGCCCCTGCCCGATGGCCGTAAGCAAAAAAAAAAAAAAAAAAAAAAAAAAAAAAATTGGCAAGGGCGTTTCTTGTGCTTGTGCCTGGATTTTGATGGCTCATTGTGTGTTTTGTCGATTGACAATAGATCCTGCTGGTAATGATCCCTCTTTTGATGGCCAACCTGGTGCCTTGGGCCGCGGCCAGCAAACCGCCACTGCTTTGACCACCTGTAAGACCCCCATTTGTTTACATTTTGGCGTTCATGTCGGCGTGGGTACTTACAATTTCTCATTGTCACTCCCTCTTCAGTCTTCTCCTTCTGGTGTTACATCACGCCCATTGCTGGGTAAGCCCAATTAATTGTTCCCATGGCGATCATGGCTGACACGCGCGTATTTTTTTTTAACTGCTAGTGCTGTTGTTGCCGATCAATTCTTGGGCCGTTACAACACCATCTTGACTTTCTCCTGTATTTACATTACTGGTCTTTTGATCTTGGTGTGCACTGCCACGCCTGCCGCCATTGCCAGCAACGCCGCCTTTGGTGGTCTTGTCACCGGTATGTTTCGCCTTGCCGCACGCAGACATGATCTCATCCACGCATCTGACCTTTTTTTTTTCTTTCTCCATGCACAGCTCTCGTCATCATTGGTATTGGCACGGGTGGCATCAAGGTAAAAAAAAACAAAAAGCCCCCCTTTCCTCCCCAAACTGGCGCCACGTGCCTATTGCACCTCCTTTTTATGCAGCCTCCTCATTGTTTTTTTTTTTGTGTAATTGATCTAGGCCAATGTGTCCTCCACGTTGGTTGCTGAGCAATACCAATCCCGCAAGCCCTACGTCCGCACCAAGGCGAATGGCCAGCGCGTCATTGTCACTCCCCAAGCCACCTACCAGCAAATCTTCAAGTATGTTTGCACCATTGACAGCTGCGCGACACGTGACTGACGCGCCTCTTGCTTTCCTTTTATAGCATGTTCTACTGGGGCATCAATGCCGGCTCTCTGTCGGCTATTGCTACCACGGAATTGGAGAAGAACGTTGGTTTCTATGCCGCTTACCTCTTGCCGTAAGTAACATTGCACATTGTGTCCCTGTTTTGCTCCCTTTTGCGCACGTCATTGACTCATCCTTTTATTTATTTAGCCTCTGCATGTTCATTCCTTGCATGATTGTCATTGTGCTTGGTCGCAAGCAATACGTTTCTGCGCCTCCTCGTGGCTCCGTCGTGCTCGAGGCTGCCAAGGTCATCTTCTACAGCTTCAAGGTTGGCGGCTTTGCCAACACCAAGCCCTCGGTCCTCGCCGTGTCCCACCCTGAACTTGCTGCCAAGGCTACTTGGGATGACATCTTTGTCGACGAATTGAAGCGTGGCTTGAGCGCTTGCGCCATCTTCTGCTGGTTCCCCCTGTACTGGCTCTGCTACAACCAAATGACCAACAACTTGACCTCCATGGCCGGTACGTTTCTGATGCACCCACCATAAAAAAAAGAGAAAAAGATCACCAAAATTGACATTTTTTTTTTATTTGAATCTATTAGCCACCATGCAGACTGGCAACGTGCCCAATGACATTTTGCAAAATATCGGTAAGAATTGCATGGATCGAATTGGACGCGATGAACATGCAACTGACGTGTTTTTCCTTCTTTTTTTTTTTTTTTTCCTACAGATCCCTTGGTGTTGATCATCTTCATTCCCATCATGGACCGCCTGGTTTATCCCTTCCTCCGTAAGCACGGCTTGCCTATGCGCCCTGTGTTCCGCATCACCCTTGGTTTCTTGCTTGCGGCGCTTGCCATGGCCTACACCGCTGGCATTCAGTCCAAGGTGTACGCGTCTCCTCCCTACTTTGACATGCCCTCCGAGGGCGATGGCCCCAACGAGATTTCGGCCGCCTACATCATCCCCTCGTACGTGTTTATCGCTCTCTCTGAGATTTTCGCGTCCATCACCGGTCTCGAATACGCTTACAAGAAGGCGCCCCAATCCATGAAGTCCATTGTCATGTCCCTCTTCTTGTTCTCGAGCGCTGTCGCTTCCATCCTCCAATTCGCCCTTGTGTCGGTCAATTACGATCCCAAGCTGGTCTGGATGTACACTGGTATTGCCGTTGCTGCCTTCGTCTGCGCCATCCTCATCTGGTTCATCCACGGCAGCAACGACAAGACCGACGTCGAGCAGGACGCCATTGGCCGCGACCAAGAGGAGCTTGTCAAGTACCAGCACCACCAAAACACTGCGGAATACGAAGCCGAGAAGGGCCCCATCTAAAGCCCTTGCTTTCCTCCCCTTTTGTTTCTTTTTTTATTTAGTCCCCATTTATCCTTCCCCTTCCATGTACTTAATAAATTTCTGTCACTCATTGAAAAACATGTTCTACGTTTACCTTTTAAAAATTTGCGTTTCAATCGTTTTTAGACGTTGCGAGCCTTGCGACTGCTGTATGAAATCTCAAATGGCAAGCCCCACGCCATTCGCTTAAGCCACGGAGATCAATTCTCGTCGAGATGACCCCAGGCCAAGGACGAACAAACGTGAAAAAAATCAGTCAGCATATCTATAACAAGTGCCCGAGAAAATGCACAACAACCCGATTTTTTTTCGTCCATTTTGGATTTTGCACACAAAAAATGCATTTGATCCTTTTATAGCGGTATTTCGGCCTCAGTGAACAGAAACTAACGCGTGCTATCATTTCAATGTCTGAAGCATCACGCTGCACAGCACAAAAACGTACACTTCTCCTTTTAAACTCCTTAAAAGCGTGTTTTTCAAAATTTGACAGCCTGCTGTGCCTCCAGATTTTTTTTTTCAGCTTGCTCGCGCGCCATTGAAACCTGTGTCACAAGATAAACTACAACCCAGTGCTTTAGACGAACCCGCCCGATTTTATTTTATTTTATTTTTTTTGAATTCGAAATTGCCCAATTTGTACTATATTGCATTCGTCTGGCCATCTGCATGGTCGACCCCGCTCAAAAATAGCTGCATCGCATTCATCCAAGTCTCTGGTGTGCATGTGTGTCAAACAGGCGTTTAATTTCAAATGTACATGTTGTGGGAGAAAAAAAGAAGAAAAAGCTATGCAAAAAGTGGTTGGTGGTTTGTGTGAAGTGTCTTTTTCTATTCCAAGTCGGTCTTTGTGACGGTTTCACCGGCGAGGATTTTGTCTGCGGCGTTGAGGCCCTTGACGGTTGCGTCGTTGGGGCACTTGTCGGGGGCGAAATGGACGACAAAGTCACCCGATTTGTAGTAGCTGGGGAAGGTATTGAATGTGTGGTCGTCACGGTCGAGCAAAAAGACGTTTGCCTCGTGTTCGGACTTGCGCATAATGTCCCACATGGCGCCCTGCTCGTAGGAGGAGCCCTTTTGGAACCAGGATGTAGTGCGCTGGACCTCGCGCAGGAATTGCATGGCCCACGGCGTGTTGCGGATGAGGAAGACGCCGGCGTTGATCATGGGGTCGCGGTGCGGGCGCGCAATCACGAGATCGACGCGCTCGTCAAAGGTGGCGGCACCGTAGGGGTATCTTTGCTTGACGTCCTCCAGCAAGTCCTCGAGGCGGCGGTCCTGGTTCATGATGACCGCATCCATGTCCAGCCAAAAGAGCCATTCGTACTTTGGCAGCACCTTTTCAATCACGTCCACTTTGCCCCACACCGTCTTTCGCTGGCCACGCGCGGCCTCTTGTGCGAATTCGGCCGATCGCGCCACAAACGAATAGCCATGCTTGAGTGCATAATCGCGCTTGTTCTGTGCGGCGCGCGTGGCGGAGGGTTCCATACACGCGTCGTAAATAAAGGACGAGGTGACGACGGCAAAAGTGGATGGATCGTGTTTGCCATTGATTTTCGTGTCTTGCACGCCGTCGTCGTCAACATTGACCATGTCGTCGTCACTGTCACCGTCTTCGGCGTCTTCATCGTGCTGCTCCTTGAGCAGTTGCTCAACGTCCTCGTCATCATCGAGGGGTTCGAGGGGCAATTGGCTGGCGGAGCGGCTGGCCGACCGATAGCAGACACGCACCGGGTTAAGATGGGTCCAACGGGCAAGATCGATGAATTCGGCGCCTTGGTAGACCTGGGACACGACGATATCTTCAGTGTGGACGGATTCCACGTTGTTTTCCCAGCGGATGAAGCGAGGCGACACGTCGGGCCCGTCCTCGCGGATAAATTCAGGCACCTTGAGGCCACGCTCGAGTGCCTCGGCTTCGGGATCCTTGTCATCGGCATTGGACGACGACGACGGCGCCGTCGCAGCAGCATCCAATGCCTGGAAGTACTTGTACATGCCCGTCAGCAACGTCTCGCCCTTTTCGCTCGCGGCTTCGATCTCTTGACGGTGCTCCAGCGCCAACTTGATGGCACGCGCACCAACAACGACCGCGTCATTGTCGCGCTCGTCGCCGCGGAACGTGCCCCACACAATGTTCGTTGGCGCGTCCGAATTGATCGTGAATGGCGACTCGGTATTGCCACCAATGACGCCCGAATCCAATTCGTGCTTGACAGATTCGAGACGCACAAACGTGTTGATGTCCTGGATGATCAAATAGTCGTACGTGATGCCTTCGCCGGCCAATTTCGTTTCAACCTGGTCAAAAAGAGAGAGAAACATGAGCCTTTTTTCAATTTTTCTCATTTTTTTCTCGTTTTTTTTTTTTTTTTTTTTTTTTCGCCACCGGACGAGGGCGCAGACTTGCGAGCGGCCTTGGTGGCCACGCCTTACCCAGTTGATGACATTGGCTTGGCTGAGATGCGTGGCGACGGGAAGCTCGGCCAGATCGTTCCATTCCATCTTTTCGGCCTCATATTGGCGTCGAAGAGGTGTATCGGGCTTGGGGGCGCCGCCATGGATCCAGAATTTGTAGTAAATGTCTGTATTGAACTTCATGCAGGGCAATAGATTGTTGCGCAGGCCAAAGTACTTTTCGCGGATCAAGCGGCGACGTTCCATGGAGGCGGCATCGGATGTGACTACGAGCAAGTACGTATAGTGATTGGAGTTGTTGATGATGATATCGTCCTTTGCCTCGTCAAAGGGCTGCGACACGGGCTTGTGCGAGTCCGCGTGTGTCGACGGCGCAACGGCAGTGTCGTCCTTTGGCGGATGATCCACTGGCGGGCGGTCAAACGTGGTATCGTGCTCGTCGACAGGCTCTTGCACCACTGGTGGCGGCGTCATTGGCTCGTACATGTTATCTGGCTGCTGCTGCTGCTGCTGCTGCTCCTGTTCCAGCAGGTCTTGATCAAGGCTGGATGATGGGCTTGCGATCCGCGCATTCATATAAAACACAAAAAAGACACCCACAAGCGCACAAAGCAGAATTAAGCGCTTGTTTTGCCTCGGCCGACGTGGCCCATGTTGCTCAGACTTGTACAAAGGGAGATCAGCGGGCATGGCTTTCCTCTGAATAAGAATAAAAAAAAGAAGCAAACGAAAAAAAGGATATCTACAAACGGGGGAGGGGGGAAGAAAAAAAGCAAAAACAAAGAGGAAAGAAAAAGAAAAAAAAAAGGAGGGGACATGGAAAGCAGTAAAAACAAAAAAACAACAATTTATTTTTGGCGGAAATTGTTTTATTTTTAGAATTCCAGCGGGTCTGGCCTGCCTGGCAAGGATCCACATCCCAAACCTGGTACACGCTTTTGGAAAGAGCCACTTTTTGGTTTCGCATGTTGTTGTTGTTGTTGTTGTTGTTGCTTCTGCTGTTGTTGGTGCGACGTGGACGACGAGGGTGCCGCTTGGGTGGCCGCAGGTGGCTCGGTCCGACGCGTGGTGACGCCACCTTCAGGCGGCAGGTGGAATGTCTCAATGGCAAAGCGCTTGCGCCTCAATTTGAACGCCAGATCATTGGCACCACCGCCCGAAAGCACAGACAGCTTGGTGCTCGGTGGCAGCAACGAATTGAGCACGGGCAGCTTGTGAACATGGAAAAAGCCGTGGTACGTTTGTGTGTACGGCTGATCATTGTGCTTTGGCGAGCCTAGGGACGGCCCAAAACGAGAAAACGAGGGTACGAGAGAATGAGACACGCGATAATCTCTTTTTCTTTTTCTTTCTTTCTTTCGTTTTTCGTGTTTTTACCAGCAAAAGATTCGATTTCCAGCACAGCGTCCACGAGATGTTCCACGCGGCGGACATAATTAGGCATTTCGTCATATAAATAGGCTGGCAGTGTCACTACGGCGGCGCCAAACGAAAAGCGCAGCAAGCCGCGCAGTGCCTGAAAGAATTTGCACAAATCCTAAAAAATAATCGCTTGAATTTCCATTTCTTCTCTGAAACCACAAAAAAGGGGCTCAGATATTTTTGCATTTGTGTGCGGGCTTACATGCGGCGTCTTTGATTGCCAGCTTGGGGACGCTAGCGAGTGGATGGCTATCCTCAATGCCTGGCGTGTGGTGCCAGGCGGCACTGGCACGGCCGAGCTGAATTGGCCGTCCAGCACGACCTTGCGCAGCCTCTTGAGCAGATCATGGTATTCGTCCACATCATTGTCGTCATCACCGTCGCCATTGCCACCAGTGTCAATGGACGGGTCGATCATGGTCACGCTCGCTTCTTGTAGCACGTTCTCGGGGATCCGTTTCGTCAGATCAAACATGCTGCAGTATGGTGCAGGCTGTTCCTTGGCGTCTTTGCTCGCGTCGCCGGTCGATGGCGTGGCCGATGGCGCCGGGGAAGGCGGAGCTGGTCGAAAAAAAAAGAGAGAGAGAGATAAAAGAAAAAATCGATGAGCGCGACGCGACACGCGAACATTTATCTTTTTTTGGAGAGGGATTTTTTACCTTGTTTGACAGTGGTATCGAATTTTTTCAAGTGTGCATAGCGCCAGGCGATCTTCATGCGGTCATTGTCCGCGGATGACTTTGTTTTGACGTTTTCATCGTCGTCGTCCATATCGGCGTCGGAGGACGCGAGCCACATGAGCTGGCGCGCCATTTCCATCGGATCCTCATCCTTGGAAACCAGCGCACAATGCTGCTTGGACGCAATGCCTTGCGCAACAAAGTATTTTAGCAGCAGCTGCGCGTACGTCGTCGCTCGATCTTCCTTGATCAACAACACCGTGCCCACAGGAAGACCGCCACCGAGAATGTCATCCAGCGACGGCACGCCTGTCGACACCAGCAGCTGCCCATTGTACGCACTCAGCTTGGAGCCACTCGGAAGCTTGGGCTGTTGATCCGCGTTGCGCTTGCGAAAGCTCATTTGTGAAAAAAAAAGTCGCGGAGGAGTGGAAAGAAACGAGAAAAGCAATGCCAATGCAACCCGTCCCGCTTCTTTTTCGTCGGCGGACTTTGAAGCGTCGCGCCAGCCATTATTTTTGCTTGTCCGCGTTCTTGAAAGCGCGATTACTCTTGATCTTGGCAAGCCCATCAAGCTCGTTTTCACACACTAGATGAAGTGTGACAACGCCATTCAAACGAATCTAAGTTCAATAGGATGCAACGCCATTTTAAACGACGTTTTTCTCAAATACCCCATTTTTGCAACTTGTATATAAACATCGCAATTTGTGCCTGGTTCATTGCACCTGAAATTGACGGACGGACAAGCGTCACTTCTATCCGAGTCACTCGTGTCAGTTTAAACCCATTTGGTGGAGATCTGCTTGAATTGAAGCATAAATAGAACAAAATACCGTAGTTTGTAGCCAATTCACAAAGAGCTGAGCCAAGCATCTTGGAAATCAAATCCTTCTTATTTCTTGACGCGCTGATTTTTTTAAGGTCTAGTTTGCATGGATCGGTTCGGCCGTTGTAGAGTAAGTGACCGGAATGTGCTTTTGCTGATTGATTCGATTCAAAAAGACGACCGTCATTTGCAATTCCAGTCCCATTTGACCTCACACTTGAGCCAGGGAATGGTGGCCCCAGAAATCCAGCGATATCAATCATTCTCTTTGAGTCGCACAAACACCAAGAATCTCAATTTTATGCTTTTTCGTCATGTTGAAAGCACTATTGCCCATTATTAGCGGATAAAACGAGCACCAGTACCATGGAAGTTGTTTTTGTTAATCCGTGAACTTCGCAAAAATGGAGATCAAGTAGGTAGTTGTCGAGGAAATGACGATTACAGATGTTTTATTGTTTTTTTGGTCATCATCACGCGTTTTTATTATTTACAAATGCACATATGCTCTTTCATCCAAAACTAGTAAGCTTTCTTGTTCAAATGAGCCCACTCCTGAGACTCTGCACCCACTGGATCGCGCGCTGTCAGCATTTTCAAAAATCACGGATTTTCCTAGGGGTACGTTCATGGATTTGAAATCGACGAAAATTAGGTCCTCAGATCGCCATGCCATTCTATCGCGAAGGTGAACGGCTATCATTTACGAACAAAGCCAAAATAAAACCAAAGGTCCATCGACTGGTTTTGGAGCAAAGCACGTTTTAGGCAGTTATTTCGGCTCAAAGCTAACTTGACGAGAAATGCTTACAGCGCCACGAAATGCGTATCATTAAAAAGAGCACGACCTGATACGTCCGTGAGCACTGATGATCGCTCAAAAATACAAGTTCCGGGGACGCCAGCGCGCTCCAAAGATTATTATAGATTTTGACGCGTCGTAAAAGCGCGTCTGTCTTGTATTTCCTGCTCCGGTGTTTGCATCAGATTTATGCAACTGGAGCATCTCTTGCTCGTGGATGCGTCAGCAAAGATCTATGAGCGCGTTTTTCCGTGTAATTCTCAATCAAAGTTAAATCCAAAATCGTGCATTGCTCGCCAACGAGCTGATGGACCCCGTTCTTTTTTGGCATTTCCCGTGGTTTTACATTGAGCTCTCTCTTGTATGCAAGTTTGGCTGAATTCTGAAGACCGATTTTTTCGATTTTGGTTTTGGGAGCTCGAGTGGCTCGATTTTTGGTTTACGTGTGGTGCCCTCTAGCAGTATTGTGACGGCTGTTCACTGGGATCCTGCAAGTGTTTCTCGTTTGCCTCTTTTCAATGGCATGCGTTTCGGGGCGGCACAGTGCCTGGCTGCCGAAGCAGCTTTGAGAACAGCGGTTTTTGGGAGAAAATGGCGTGTTTCTCGCCGTGTACACTTTGCGCTGGAAATCCGAGTGCATCTCCTGAAGCGCCAAGATGAAAGGGGCATATGGGCATTCTTGCTTGCCTTGGCAAAGGTAGGATAGATCACGTGCAATCGCGGGTTTATTGAAAAATTTCGCTTTTGTGAAAAGGTGACATTTGTCCTTTTTAGCCGAAGCACTTGAAATTATCACACAGCAAGCAACGGAACGAGAGCTTGTTAGCGGTGGGTCAATCGCCAAGCTGAGGCGCGGCTTCTGACAATTGATGACTGATTTTGTTATATTTGGTCCGATAGTCGTCATTAGCATGTCAACATGACGCGCTGACCGTGCCAGCAAGTGGATAAATCATTATCCTGGCACGATGAAGCCCGCGGCAGGCAATCATGATAAGCAAGCAAGAAAAAGCCAAAGAAACCCCCACCCGGGCGCCAGGATTTTTGGAGTAATTTGCGCGCACCGGAGGCCCCGTTTTTGCTGCGCGCCACCGGTCTCGGACCGTGGATCTGGTGATCCAGGTGCGAGTGGCGCGGGTATAATGATTGATACCAGTGTGCTTGGCACGCACATCGTCCGAGCACGGCCCAATATCTTGGCTCGTGCTTTTTCCCCGCAGCCACATCATCGACCACTCACCTCTCCCCAGCAGACTTTTCCAACAATGCACGGCCATGACGTACCCAGGAACAAATTGAACGGCTGGGTGGATTGTTTTTACGCGAAAAAAAATCTATTTTTAAAAAGATGCGCGATTTTTGTCAACCCGTGATCCTGTCGAGCCCTGCATATGACACAGAATGGATGATTCTTCGAAACCTGTTTACGCGAGGAATCTTTTGACGCGCCCAAGCCCGTCGGGTGCGACCGTGGCGTTACAGTATTTTATATTTTTATTTTTTTTCGAAAATCCATCCAAGAACCTTTTACAGCCGGAATCTTCCCGACGAACACGCGTGTCATTTGCGTTTTTTTTTTTTTTTTTTTGAAAAGGTGAGTGGAGGCCATTGTCAGTCACAATGACTGCGGGACCTAAGCACAGGGCGGGCCGTGGGAGCAAAATGCGTGTCTTTCCAGTTTTCGGTGGTACAATGTGCCAAACGAGCGGCCTCATGACTCTTTGTTGGCGCAGAAGCATCCTTGTCGTTGTCACAGCAACCATTCTCCAACCGCAGTGGAATATTCTGTGAGAATTTCAGTGGAATGGCGGATTGCCTCAAGAGGAACAAAAAAAAGGTTGAAATGGCACAGGGCTGATACCTCGCACCACCCTCGCAACTTAATTTTTGTCACCCCGACCATGTGCGATGCTGTTAAACTCACAATGGCATGGCCCGTCCATCATCCAGGCAGCCGGGGCGGGCCACGCGCGCCGCATTTTTTTTTTAAAAAAAAGGGAAAAGTTCGCGTCATCTCTTGCTGTCATTGGTGCTGCGGCGGCGACTACGGCCCTGGTGGCACCGGCACTGATGCTTTGTGGCCTGCGCGCTGGTTTGGCTGCGCAATGCCCGTCCGTAGTCCGATTGGGCAACGTGCGATATGTGGGGGTGCCGCCAGTGTGGGCCTATAATATATAAAAGGTACGAGCAAGATCAAGCGCGAAGGAAATAAAACCAGGCTCCTCGCTCTCGCTTTATCTTTTTTTCAAGGAGACATCGAAATTTTGGCGTTCCACCTTATTTAAAATCTAGAACAAAGAGAAATTATGAGCTCCGTCACCTCTTCTTCCGTTTTTCTTTGTTTCCATCTTGTTGCTGATCTCAATATTGCACAAAAGTCGATGAGCGGCCTACTGTCTGTCCTTGCCACGGTAAAAAAAAAAGAACAAGACGATAAAAGCCGCCAAAAATGTCACTCACGTCGTTTTTTTTTTTTTTTTTTTTTTTTTTTTTTTTTTTTTTTTTTTTTCCTTCTTTCCCCCCTTTTTTTAGGCCAAGCTTTGGTTTGCTCTGGTGGTCTTTATTTCGTGTCTATACAGCCGGTCGCTGCATGTGATGTATGTGGCGCTTGGTGCTGTTTTTGCCGCCATTGTTGGCAAAGTGTTGAAACGGGTGTGGCGGCAGCCGCGGCCGCACGGACAAGCGGGTTACGGTATGCCATCGACGCATTCGCAGGGGATCATGTTCTTTGCCGCGTACTCGCACTGCGCGATGCCATCACACGACTGGGTCGTGCTTGTGCTTTCGCTGTTTGCCCTTGCCCTCGCCTGGTCGCGCGTGCAATTGGGCTACCACACGTTCCAACAGGTGCTTGTGGGCTCGCTCATTGGCGTGTCGCTGGCCATCCTGTGGCACAGCCAGTGGCAGGGTCTTCACCACACACTGCTCACGTTCCTAGATGCACAATTGCCGGCCATCCGGGCCATTGTGTCCTAATTGGCGGTTTATGCCATTACATCTTTGCATCCTCATGATATCCTTACTTATTCCGCACCCTTGACTTTAAGTAGACCTTGTTCATCTCCAATAAACCAATAAAATGACAAAAAAAGGAAACAAACATGAGAAAACGGCGCGACTTCAAGGCTGTTTGCGCCCGATTTTCGGCTCGTAGGCCGGGCGCTCCAAGTTGTCAATGTGCATGCCATTGGCAGATGGGCGCAAAAGGGCTGCATTGCCCGTGAATGCAAGCAAAAGAAGAGAGAGGGGGCATTTTACAAAGATGTCAAGCCAAGTTTGTGTCACCTCAATTTTTTTGGCAGGGCGGATGTTGAAACTCCGCTCGCACGAGGGGCCAAAAAAAAAGGGGGGGCGGCCCCCCGTCCCTTTCCTTTTCTCCTTTGTACTTGCCCCCTTTGTTTTCATCTCGACTCTTTTTTCTTTTTTGACTTTTTCATCACCATGGGCGAATCCAGAACTGAACTCTTGGCGTGGGTCAATGATCTGCTGCAGCTGAACTATACAAAAGTTGAACAGGCTGGCTCGGGTAAGCTAAAAGGAACAAAAAAAGCGAAAAAAAGGCACGGCACGCTTTCGTTTTGTCGCCCCTGAGGATGATGAGAACGCAGCCGGGCCACGTCAAACGCGCGGTTGCCCCGCACGTGCTCACGGACACACATCACTCACTCTTACTGCTTTTTTTTCTTGCAGGCGCGGCTTATTGCCAGATCATGGATAGTATCTATGGTATGCGGCCATAAAACAGCGCACACGCGCTTGAAACTCGGCCAGACGCGTGGCTGACGCCTCTTTTTTTTTTTTTTTTTTTTTTTTTTTTTTTTTTTTTTTTTTTTGATAGGCGACTTGAGCATGCATCGTGTCAAGTTTGACGCAAAGTCCGAGTACGAATACGTCAGCAATTACAAGATTTTGCAATCTGCCTTTGACAAGCACAAGTAAGTGATGATGACAAAAGGGAAAAAGGGTCATTGGGACGCCCATGGGACTCAAGCATAACCATTATGGCCACTGACAAACGTTTTTTTCGCCTTTTTTTCGCCTTTTTTCTGTTTTTTATTTTATTTTTACAGAGTTGACAAGGTATGGAGCCCCATTGGAGATGACGACGGGGAACGACGGGCGTGTGCAGGGTGGTGCAGGGGAAGAAAGGGACGAATTGGGCCCCCTGACCAGATTTTTTTCTATAGATTATTCCAGTTGACAAGCTTGTCAAGTGTCGTTTCCAAGACAACCTGGAATTCATGCAATGGGTGAAGCAATTCTGGGACCTCAATTACCCTGGCGGCGCGTACAATGCTGTTGTGCGTCGAAAGGGTCGCGGCGGCAAGGCTGCTGGTGGTGCGCCTGCGACGACGGCGAGCCGCGGTGTTGCATCGGCACGCACGCCCACGACCACGAGCCGCGCATCGTCGACGGCCGGCACAGGTGCGCGCAGCACGAGCCGCGCGGCGGCGTCCGGGCGAACGTCGGCAGGCGTCGACAATCGGTCGGCAAACATGATCATGGAACTCAACAAGCAGATTGCCGAACTCAAGCTCACCGTCGACGGCCTTGAAAAGGAGCGCGACTTTTACTTTGGCAAGCTGCGTGACATTGAAATCCTCGTCCAGGACGAGGTCGACAGAGCCGCCGAAGAGCAGTGCGAAGACGACCCCCAATTGGTCGCCCTCAAGGATATCCAAACCATCTTGTACAGCACCGAGGTAAATTTTATATGAAAAAAAAGAAAAAAAGAACTTTTTTTTGAACGTGGGCCAATGGCATGCTGAATATTTCATTTCTTGCGCAGGACGGCTTTGAGGTGCCACCTGAGAACGAATTGGAGGAACAAGAGGTCTATGACGAGGATGAAACGTTCTAAAACGCTTGCACTTTTTGCCCCCTTTCCCTTTTTCGCCCCTTTTTATGTTTATTTCTTTTTTGTCAAGTAATCCCACACGCGCGGGTCGGCGGAAACATCCAATGTCATGTAGATGATTCCCCATTGACGGATGCTCGACACGCCCGCGTGCACTTTTTCCCCACTTTTTCCTTTTTTTTCCCTCAAATTTTTTTACCCCTTGCTTTTTCTTATCCCTCCGTCCATCCGTTCTAGTCCGTTTGAATGAAAAACATGTTACCATTTGTATGCATATCATAGCCAGGAAGAACGGGGAGCCAGAGTATGGAACGATAAGGGGGTGCGTGTTTTGGCTCTTTTTTTCTTTTTTTCGTGACACAAGGGCCAAGTTGTCTCGAGACAGCCCTGCACGCCGTAAAAGGACCATGTTGGGGGAGATCCGCCGACAAAAGCCATTGGAGCACCCTTGTCTGCGCATCCACTTTGAAAAAAACAAGAAAAACAAAAATACAAAAAAAAACAAAAAAAACACGCCATTTTACCGCGACGCGCTTGACTTTCATGGGTTTGGGGGCCTGTTCCAACTTGTCAATGTGGCGTCTATGTCTCGCCACGACATCTCTCCCTTGTTTCCCCTGCTGTTGTAGGTGGCACAAAGCTTTTTTTCTGCATGAGTGTGTTGTCTCTCACTGTGACATGGATCGTTCAAGGGCAAGGGGAGCGCGGGATGGCCCTAGGGCCGGCCAGCCCCCGTCTTCGAGCACGTCCTTTCTCATTCTCGCCCAATGGCACGCCGACTGACAAGATCATTCCCAAGTGTGGCACCTGATCATCGTGAAATAGCCGATCTCCGTTTACAATCAAGCGCAAGGCAAACAAAAAAAAAATTTAAAAACAAGAACGCGACACGACCTGCACGCTTGGCATACCAATTGATGTGCCGCGGCGCCGACTCAAATGCGCGTCATCTCTCCTTTGTCTTTGAAACGCCAAAGGAGCGACCGTGGCACATCGATTGCATTTTCATTGACGCCTCAATTGGCCAGTCAGCGATGGATTTAGCCAAACACACGCGATTCACCTTGATCAGATGCTGCGGTGCGACAGATTCGCCGAGAACCGTTGAATTGCCTTGGGAAAATACATGTTTCGTATGACAATTGTGCTTTTTTTTTTTCCAGCGAGCGCACGCACACAAGCAAAATAAAAGTGTCAGGCAACGAATTGAAGCGCGTCACCAAGGAACTGAAAAAAATAAAAGCATGGTGCATGGCTTCTACCCTTTTTTTCGTTTTTGCACGACCAGACGCTTGTTCCCGCACATGTAAAGGAACAGACGCTTTCTGTTATGTGTGGTGCACGCGCTGTGATCCAAGAGAAACAAACATGCATAACGTGACCCGTCATCCCAAAGGGATTGGACGCCGCAAAGCTGTTTGTGTTGCATTTTTTTTTTTTTTTTTTTTTTTTTTTTTTCCACAGACAGGATGACAATGGCGCAGAGGTGCCATCATCCGACTTTTTTGTTTGCGCACCAAAAAGATAAAATGCATGGGATTGATCAAACGACAGAAGCACACAGAAAGAAAAGGAAAATCCTTGTTTCTCCTCATTGCGCGTCTCTTTAGCAACCATGTCGCCCGCTTAGCAATTGGCAATTGAAAGGAATTAGCTTTATTACACGCTAGAGAATAGTTGAAGAGGGAGGAGAGAGCATCAATGGCTAAAAATAAGGGTGAGGGGAAAGGAGAACACGTACAGATAGAAATATGGACTAAATTGTAAAAAAAAAATGTGTCACGCGATGGACGATCCCTGCATAGTTGCAAGTTGGCACTAAGAGAACCATAGGAAAAGGGGCGAGACCCATTAGGCATAGAAGCCTTGAGAAAAGGCGAGACCGCCAATGGCCAATGTGACGCCATAAAAGACGAGACTAAAGATGAGGCGGACGAAGCGGTGGTTGACGCCAATCTCGGTAAAGGCGGCAATCACGGTGAAGCCAAAGAAGATCCAGGTCAGGATGAGCACGGCACGCGTGGATCCAGTGGCAATGGTGTTGAGCACGAGCACCGACAGCAGCAGCACCGTGTTTTCAAAGAGCACGCGGTGTGCATTGGCCAGACGGCCCGCAAATCCACCCTGAGCGGCCCATGCCTTCTTTTCGCCGCCGCCGCCCTCGGCATCCGCAGGTTGCGCGGCCGCTGTCTTGTTGTCGTCCGCCAAAACGTAGCGCAGCGAGGAAACAAGGCCCCAAAGCACCCACAATGTGAAGAACGCGATCCATTGGAGCTTCACGCGCCAGTCAAGCACAAATTCATCAATGTTGGCCATGTTGAGAGATTATCAATTTGCTGTATAAAATACAAAGAAAGTTGTGGAAAAAAAAAGAAAAACGAAAAAAAAAGAATCACGTCGCCCTTTTATAGATGATTTTTCATGCCGCTCGCTCACTGCGGATTTTCCGCCGCCCGGATAAAAATTACGCATCTCCTCTCCGTCTTCGCGCCATCCTTGCGGGCCCCAATTCCTCCCTCTTTGGCCTTTTCGCCATCCAGTCAAAGAAAAAAAGAAAGACAAAGAATTGATGATAAATCCAATTGTTCCGCTTACCTCAGATCCCCGTCCAAGCCAACCAGGGACGCCACCGCAGCACTTGGGCGCCCCACTCGAGCCTCGCCACAATCAAAAACGATATTTCATTTTTTTTCGTAACTTTTCTCTCGTTCTTCTCTGTCCTCCAATGGAGCAAGGAGGTGAGGGTAGGATGAGAATCATACACACAAACGATGCATGTTTTTTTTTGTTTTTTGTTTTTCTTGGGTGGGCGGGCAGGATTTATCCTGCCCTGTCAAAAGGCAAAAAGGTCGCGTTCATGCACTTTTTGGGTGACACGGAGCGGCGGAATCCAAGGTTGAGCGGGTGACTTGGCGGCGATGAGATTTTGCCGCCCAATAAGAGACAGAAAGATCGCCACCATCCATTAGTAACATGGACCAGCGTGACCAACGGCATCCTTGTTCTCCTTGCTTTCCATGGCAAAAAAAAAAAAAAAAACCAAATATTCTCACGCCGTCGTGGGTGCCGCGAGGGCGCGCGTGTTTGCTCTCGCGAATGGGGATTGCGCGCTGCACTATGCAAAAGAGAGTGGCCATGGCCATTGATGGCGCCACAATCCCCCTCTTTGCCGCCTGGTTATCATCATTGCAGAACAAAAAGAAAAACAAGGAGCAAAAGTGGCCCCATCATCGAATTGCACAACGGACGACCGGGCCGCGTCATCGCTTATCCTTGAATGAAAAATGCCATTGTGCCAATGAACACGCTCGCGAATGGGGGGCCCATGAAGGGAAGGGCGGGTTAGCCTTGTTTTATTTTTTGCCATTTGGCCATGAGCAAAGAGCAGGCCTGTCTGGCGACAGTCTTTTGTGTCACGTCACCTGACGCGCATGAATCGCGGAGTGCCAACAATGGACCTTCCACAGCGCATAAACAAAAACAAAAAAGAAAAATAAACAGGCAGCGCAAAGGAAAGAAACATGCATTTTGCTACCAAGACGATCAAGGCTTCCCGTACAATTGGGAGATGCTAATGCAATATTAAGGAGACACGCGTCGCATCTGTAAGCTCTATTTTTTCCCCTCCTCTCTCTTTCTAAACAGCGATGTGTATACAAGCAAAGATGCCTGTCATGGGTGAAATGAAAACTCTGATGTGAAAATGGTATGATTGAATTCTCTTTTTTTTTTTTCTCGCGAGAGATCATCTGCCCATCCCTCGGATGAGGTGAAATTAAAAAAGACACGCGCGCAATTCTCAAACCCAATTTGTTTCATACAAAAACGCTCTTGTTGCACAATGGGTCCCAAAACTTTGCTTCGGTTCTCTTGACAGGTCGAACTCTACCATTGTGTCGCCCGGATAAATTCATAAAGTGCCATTGACGACGGACTAGACGCAAAAGAGAGAGGCAATGTGACGGACCAGGGGAAAAAAGCGACCGGGATCTGTCGCAAAGCAGAAGGCACGCTTTTGGTTTGGTCCAGCCGGGCTCCGGCGCCGTCATCCGTGATCACAATGGCATCATTCGTTCGTGTTCATGGCCGCCAGCGCATGGTATGAGCCCAATAGCCGCTACTTGCTATCCATTTGTCCTCTGAACGTCTCAATTCGACACAAAAGCATGGTATTGGGCCCATGGCGGTGCCCTTGTTGTTGTCAGAAAAGAAAAAAAAGACCATCTTTGATGGTTGGCGCGCCCGAGCAACCAACCCAATGGCTTGGTTCATAGCGTTTTTTTTTCTCAGGTGGTCATTTTTTCTTTTCCTTTGTGAGACGTGGGCGACGCAGGCCATCTGAGACTGCGCATGCGCCCCTCGCCGGTCGATGCGTACAATAAAAAAAACAAGGAGAGAGGGACGCAATGGCTCATGACCGAGACTCGGATGCCGATTGATGCATTTCTAAGCAAGATGGATGGACATGAGGTCCCGGCCCTCCAATGCTCGTGCTCGTTCTTGCTCACTCCCAGGGCCTCCATAGAACAAATCGGGCATGAACCTGGTCAAAAAGTGCGCCGACAACGCTTGCGTCACCTTTTTTTTTTTTTTTTTTTTTTTTTTTTTGGCTTTTGGCACAAAGATCTGCCGGTGGCCATGTGTCACGGCCATCGGCTCTCTCGTAACAGCCAGAGCGCGTAAAAAAAGAACCCAATGGATAAGAAAAAAGCGCCACTTTTTGCGTTCTCCATGATTATTGGCTTTGGCCCGTTGGCATGCCCAATTTCAATGCGCCAGCAGGAGATCGAGCAAGCGCAAGATGGCAAAAAAAAGATGGAGTAACCTCTCTCCATGTTTCACCCAGCTCCAAAGAGGGCAAGACCGACAACCTCTTGCCCTTTTTTCCTCCTTTTTTTTTTTTTTTTTTTTTTATATATGCGTTTCATTTTTCTTTTTGCACAATGGGGTCCTCATTGGCTCTCCTGCGTTCAGGGGGGCGACGTCCGGGGGGACAGGAGCGACCAAAGGAGAGGGTGAGGCACAATGGTCTCCTTTGTGTACCTTTTTTTTTACGCCTTAGCGTGCTTTTCCTCAGGGCGCCGACGCCATTTGTGCTTTCTTTTTTGTAGCGAATTCCGCGCAATCGGGCGCGTGCAAGGTACAAACAAGCACACGTGTGCTCCACGCGTGGATGAACCGGACATTCAAAAGGAAAAAAAAATAAAAAGACGACAAAAACACACTCATACCCAGGTTTTACAATCATGGTGACGCGCACACAGCATAAACTTTGCACAATAGCTCCTGGTTTTGCGTCGGGCGATCAGACCACATCATGTCAGGGACCCCCCGTTTAAGGAGCACCATGAGCCATTATCACATCGCCTATCTAATCAACAAAAATTGGCTCATTTACGCCATCAGCGAGGTGCGTCTCCTTTTTTTTTTTTTTTGAAAAAAAGATGTAGAAAATTACCTTTTTCTGCCACGATTGGCCGACTTGTCCTTTTGTGTGAACAGGGAGAGCACAGACAGTGAGAATCATAGAAATAAAAATGAGCGAGATGGAGCGTGATTTTTGGTGATGGAGATGAAAAGAATGGCAATAGGCACGCTTGTCTGGCTTCCCACACGCGCTTTTTTTTTTGTTCCCCCCTTTTTTTGAACTTCGATCATGAGGAAAAAGACACAGATTGCATCATGGTTTCAGCAAAACAAAAAAAAAAATGGAGCTTTTTCGTATCTTCTGTCCCCTCCCTTGTGCCTCGATGGCAACTTTTGGCAATTGAGGCACGGGTTCTTGTGCGACAAGTCTTTTTGACATGATGATGCATGCATTGCCCCACCCCAATGATTTATGCAAATGATGGGAGAGATGATATGAATATAAACAGGTTGATTTAATGATTATTCACAAAAGCCCGGGTGTCAATGAAGGAGGAAAAAAAAAAGCGACTAGGCACAAAAAGATAAAAAAATGGGCTGGCCATAAGAGAAAAAAAAAGAGTAAAAAGGGGGGATCATGAATGAAACATAAGTGAACTTTGGGAAAACACGCGTGGAAAGAACCAATTGAAGCGGGGGTCCAAGAAAGAGTGCAATTTTACAGGCGAACGAGGGCGCGGGCGGTAAAAAGCTGCCACGAAAGGCAGAAAGAGCGAGTGGCAAGGGTAAAAAGAAATTGAGAGGGCACCGTAGTGGATGGAATTAGGGTCAAAACGCGTTTTTTTTGTTTTTTTTTGTTTTGTGACGCGGACGAGATTAGTGGTGATAGGGATGCGCTGGTGACGACGCGATGGTGCAAGTGGATGCCGTCGATGAGCGGCGCGAGGAATGATATTGATAGAGAGTGGAAGCAGGACTAGGCAACGATGCTGTCGAAAAAGCCGACGATACGGAAAGGCGGCGCTCGTAGCAGGGCTCAAATGGGTCCGTGAGCGTGGGCGGCGGCGACGGCAACCAGCGCTGGATGGTTAGCTTGGACGGGTGCTGTTCGTGGCCATGGTGATGATGAGCATGATGAGAATGATGGTATGGATGCGCGCCATGGTGGAATTGGTGGTGATGAGGCGCCTGTTTGCGCGATTTGCGGATGCCCTGCAATGTGCGATAGCGATTAAAGCACGTTGCACGCTTGCGATGCGGCAGGCGGCCTGAGATTTGGCCCCATGTCAGCCCATTGGCCACACCCTCGCAAATAATTGTGTCTTCTTGCAGCGAGAATCGACTGCGCGGCTTCATGGACTGCTGCGGACCGCACTCGCGTTTGGGTGATGGTGGTGGAGACGTCAAAGCGCGATGCTGACCGCAAGATTGCACCGAGGTGGCGGCAATGGGATTCAAAAGGCTAGCCACTATTATAATATAAAAAAAGAATCAGATCACGGTCCAATGCCATTCAAAAAGCCACTTACAATCCATGATCAGAATGTGTGAATGTGTGAATGTATGAGTGACTGGTGGATGACGATGAAAAGAGGCAGACAAGGCCAAAAAAAAAAAAGAGAAAAAAGAAAAACGAAAAAGGATGAAACAGATGATTAAAGAGAACAAAAAAAAAAGGTGGGGATGTACCTATTTATATTGATCGGATGGGTATGGATAGTGAGGAACAAGCGAGACCAAGAAAGGAGACACGACGGGCGAGGAGCAATTGTGTTTTGACAGATGCGACAGATGCATTTGTTTGTTAGCACCCTTTGCCCAATTTGGATTGGAACACAAACATTTCATACGGCGGCAAAAGCGTGTTGACATCAATAGGGAATGGATCAGCACCCTCCAAAAAAAAAAAATATGCAAGCCTATCCTCGGGTTGAATGTTTCTCCCTGCTCGCTCTTTTTTTCTACAATGACGCCAGCACGTACACGCCATTCTCTTTTTTGCTCTCACACGCGTCCCCCCTTTTTTTTGTGTGTGCATCAAAAAAGGAGCGTAAAAAGCGGTCAGACCCGATGGAGCTGCAATTGTACCGTAAACATTGAGGAGAAGGAGCCATTGAAAGGCATCGCGAGGGGAGAAAAGAGGGGAGGGGGGTGATTACGCAGGTACGTGTTTTGTGAGAGGGGGCGGGTGGAGAGGGTAATGAAAGGGGGAAAGCCGACGAACATGGAGCCAAGGTCTCTCTTGATGCAGATAAACTTGGCTCCGCATGTTCTCTCTCGCTCTCTTTTTTCTTTTTTTCCTGCTGTGCTCCCTTGCCTTGCTATTTTTCGACATTTGGCGTAACCATGGACCCTCTCTTTACTGCACGCCCTGCGACCACGCTCTCGCCATCATCATGGGGATTTAAACCGGATTTCGTATGAAAAAAGCAAAAAAAGGGGGTGCATGAATCAAGAAAAAAAAAAGCAGGGCCAACTGATAGGTCGTGTTTCCCGCTGATGTTGATGATGGTGATGATGATGGCGATGATGAATTCCTCTTTCACAAAAGGATAGCAAAAGATGCTTGCTTGGCATGCAATCAGGCCGATTACCTTTTATGGTTGCTGCCTGTCATCGTGTTTTCGGGTTTTTCCTGGCGATCACTATACAAGGCAAGATGGGCTGCGTTCGCTCCGACATGATGAGGTGTTTCAAAAAGCCCTTGCTTTTTTGCTGCCTCTCCATCACAACAACAATTGGAACAAAAACAAATCGACAACACGGCGGAGTGTGTCGCTTTGCCGCGCGTCATCTTTTCATTCTTTTTTTGTTGTCTGCTAGCCCGCATTTGTTTCCCAAGCGTGCCAATGTCTCACAGGGTCCCCTTTTGCTTCCTCGGGTTGTGTACGACGCGTCCCTTTTTTATCTAAAGCCCAATCATTATCGATGCCTTGACCAAAAACAATCACATGGCGTCTTGCTCGCTTTTTGCTGCGCGTTTTGGAGACACAAAACAACGTGCATTGGCGCCCAATTTTGTGTCTCCAAAGAAACGGCACCATGCCTGCTTTGGCCAGACGCAGGCACGGCTACTCATCCTCTTGAAAACAATCATTTTCTTTTGTTCAAGAAGGTTCAACTTTATTTTTGAATAGATGCATAAAAAATATCAGATATGAGGGGTCTAGTTCGTATGAAAAGAGAAAATGAAAGCTACATCTCCATGGCTTCGTCGTCATCAGAGGTGAATTCGTCGTCATCGTCGTCCGCGGCCGCCGCTTCACCTTCCTCTTCCTCTGCGGATGGCGGCACCACGCTGTTGATGTTGCTGAGCAGCTCATTGGTATGTTCTATTAGCGCGTCGTCATCATAGCCGGATATTTGTGTGAGCTGATCATGGAAAAAGTCATAAGGAGAAGAGTTAGAACGATCTCACATCAAAAAAATTGCGCCCATCTTTGCTTCCCCTTCCCCTCTACCATCCCATCCCCTTTTTTACTTTTGCCCCACATCTTCCTTCCCCTCCTTTTTCCTTTTTTTTTTCCTTTGCTTCCCCCCCTGGGATCTCCCATCAATCTTCTTTGTCTCACGCACACACACCACACTCAGATACAAAGAGAGAGAGCACCCCCCCTCGAAAAAAGCACAGATCGAGCGTCGCAATGCCACCTCATCAATGCATCGCACATCTGCACAGCGCCCCCTTTTGGCATTGTTCCATCGCTTTTCTTCGTGGTTTTTTTTCTTCTTTTTTTTTTTTTTTTACCTTTAGAGCCAGCTGCAAGCAATCTCTTGCGTCCTCCCAATGGCCATTTCGTTCTTCGGGGTTCTGGGCATCCTCGCCAAGACAAAAGTACGCCCATCCATAAAGGTACCAGAGGTCGACAACCTGGTCATTCTCCTTTTGTAGCCGCTCGAGGACGGTGAATGTCTGCTGCATGTCGCCGACCTCCATGAGCAGTCGCACGAGCGCCAGGCGGCTGTCGTAATTGGGCAGCGTCGCGTCGCTCGCGTCCTTGTGGATCCACAGCTGAATGCTGTGCTGCAACACCTGCGCAGCCTCGTCGCCACGCTGTTGCGATAATCGCACCGACGCAAGCAATTGGAACACTTCCGCGTTCTCAGAATCCACCTGCTGCGCCTGCTGCAGATATTCCTCGCACTTTTGTTCCGCCTCGGGCTCGAAGCTTTTTTTTTCAAAATCAAAAAAAAAAAAAAGATGAGAAAATCGATCGTCTTTTCCTCTCCTTTCCCCCTTTTCCCCACCTCCCCTACAATGCCCCTCGCCCCAGCGACGCCAATGCTCCCCAATGGGTCACTCACCAACAGTCTGTCAAGTAGATCTCGGTCATGGAGCACAGGGCTGTGGCGATTTTGTTGCCGTGCTGTGCCTTTTCGTCATTGTCGGTGATTTGCGCGTGGTCGCGCATCATGAGATCGACGCCCTTTTGAAAGGCCTCAATGGCATCCTTGCCGACGGACAGCTGGCCGAGATACATGTATGGTGTGGCGCTGCGCTCGGGCGTGGCCTGGATCGCCGCCAGCAAGTGGTCGCGCGCCTCGGCAAACTTTTCAAGCTCGATTTCCACCTGGCCCATCCACTCGAGCAGTTGAGGATCGCTCGGCGACAGCGACAGCGCCTTTTCGCAAAACGCGTACGCGGCCGTGTACTCCATGGCCTCCATGTTTTCCTGGATACGCGGCACCAGATCTTCAACAGTGTAATTGCCCATGGTTACTTTCCTTCAATTGGCGCTTTCCGTTGTATACGTGTTGTGCAGGTTGTCGGTGGCAGTCGGTGGAGACGCAAAAAGGCGCAAAAAAAAGGATGATCGTGCGCTGATCGGGCCTGGTATACGTGCAAAAGCAAAAAAGAAAGAAGAAAAAGAAGCGCTCGACGAAAAAAAAAAAAAAAACTTCATGATTTTGCCAGCCACTTGCCTTTTTGGTCTGGCACTGCGTCCCGCGGCGGAAGCGCGTCCCTTCACGCCATTTTTTATCATCCAATGGCACGCAATTCGCAAAAAAGGTAGCATTGATCGCGTTTTTCATCTTCATAGGTCAAGATCAAAGGCTTTTTTTATTTTCATTTGCATGAGCCTGTCGCCCTACAACAGGCCGTCATTGCGGAACAGGTTCATGTATTGGTATCCAGTGTGCGCTGACGTGAATTCCTGCTTGCTCAGCCCAGCCTGCTCGTATGTGTAGTCGAATTCGCATGACAATTGTGCGGTCGGCGGCAAAATGGACGCAATAAACTCGCGGAAAAGGGCGTCCGCATCGTGTGGCACCGTGCACGGGTGATAATCGATCTTTTAGAAAAAAAAAAAGAGTGTGAGACAGAGTCAATGGCTGTGGAGACATGGTCTACCTCGAGCAGCAGGCCCTTGTACGTCGAGCCCACGAGGATGTTGGCGACGCGCAGCGTGAAATCATCAATGTCATAGCTCGTTCCCTGTGATCAAGAAAGAAAGCGCGCAATTTTAGTCCATTGTTGCATGTTCCATGGACTTTACCTCTATGGTGATGCTCTGGCGCAGCTGCCAGATGTTTTTTAGCCGTGTAAAGATGGACTCGATTTCCTTTTCAGCCTCAATGACGACGCCGCCCTCGACCATGCAATAGAGCTGACCTGGCCGCTGCCCGAGGGCCACTTGGTACATGACTTTGTTGTCATTTCCCTGCCGCTGCATCGTGCTCGCGTTGCGGTACATCTTGACTGTCAACGACCACGGCCCCGTGTTCTTGCCATGCAGCGTTTTTTGAACATAGTCGCCAATGTACGTAAAATCGCGCATACCCGTCGCATTCTTCCAGCGCACAATGCTAAATAAAATAGCCATAGCAATACGATGAGTCTATTCATGCTGTCCAAAAGCGTCCGCGTTCGCACGATCGCACGCTTACCAGGTCACGCCCATGGTATCCGTTTGTTGAAAAAGGCAAAAAAGGGAGGAAGAAAAAAAGCAAAAAAGGGTCACCACTGTGCCTGCTGCATTTTAGGCGGTCGGCTCTTTCAAAATACTGTATCATAAATGGAGCGCGCCGACCAAATGCAGCTCAGCTGCGCATTGCCGTCGCGCTAGGTATTCAAGTTTTAATCCAAATTGCATGTTTCTCAACACGCCAACAGTCTTGCCCCGCTGCTCCCTTCCCTTGCTGTATTCAAATACCACAAGATGCGCGCTGCCTTGTATCCGTTTGAAAAAAAAATCAATTGGCCAGCGTTTAAAATACACAAAAAAATCACCACAATCCCATCTGGTATAAATTTACTCCCCCAAAATCGTGACGTTTGACGTTGATGCCGGCTCGTCTCCGCCTGTCTCGCTGTCTGTCCATACAGTATTCACAAATTTACAGTAGGACTCTGCAAGGTGCAAGCGTGAAAAAATCAGTCAACATCTCAGCAAGTGCCCGAGAAAATGCATAAAAACAAGATTATCATCCGTTTTGCTGGATTTTTACACACAAATAATGAAATAAAGCGCGTAATCTGTCCTTGTTTCAATCTCAGTGGACAGAAACTGACGCATGCTAACATTTCAACGCATGAGGCATCGCGCTACACTACTACACAAAAACGTATTAGTACCTTTTAAAATCAACGAGTGTGTTTTTCAGACTTTGCCGGCCTGCTGTGTCTCCAGAATTTTTTTACAGCTTAGCTGCCCGCGGATAAAAGTCGCGCCACGACATGATTGAACTACGGTACAGGCTGTGAGCGGGATGGGTCCGCCCGATTTTTTTTGAACCCGCAGATTCTAAAAAATTCAAATTTGTAGTATTTTGCATTCATCTTGCCGTCTGCTCGGTTGACCCCGCTCAAAAATACAGTAATTGCATTGCATTCAATGCGAAATTTGCAACAAAAACGCCCCAACGCGCTGCGACAACTTTTGAAAAATTCAGGGGTCACACATTTACAGTACTGTAAATCCCAAAAACGAGTAATTTCGAACTCCGAGTGATCAATGCATCTCAAACAGGCAACTCCAACAATTTGCTATTGGCAGACAAAATGACAGGTCTCACCAGCGTAAGAAAAAAACCCAAAGAGTGACGCATGAACGGCGATCGACTAAGAAAAGTGCTTACTTTGGTCAAGATTTTTTTTTGCAAAAATTTAAGGTTCACACTTCCAAATTAAGGTGCGTGGATTTCTTGGAACATGGATTTTTTTGTATTTTTTATTTTTTTATTTTGCACATTTTATGCGCTGATGAGTGTGCTGCAGGCTGGTGAAATGACCGATGCAAAAAATTCAAACCCAAGCTAGCGTATCGCAAGTTACAGTATCCCATTAATTAGATGCTTTGGACCCCTGTTCTTAAATAGTAAAATCAAAATCACACGTTTATTACAGTAGACCATTGTCGAGCAACTACAGTACGTACAGTATGTACAGTACAGTACTGTACGGTACGACGTTGCTGAGAATACAGTATCGACATTGAAAATTTTGTACTGTTTGGACGGCTTTCACTCAAGGCCTAGCTAGGATTTTCTGTACTTCATAAAAATCGAGAATTGGGCAATCGCGTTGGCTTTTTGAGTGCATTTGGCTTTGCATTTGTGATGCTTTGACAGACGTTCTGTCAAGTCCCGGCGCGGCGGGTTGTGTCGCCACAACCATGGGCGACACCATCAGCGC
>KV441917.1:1044-12314 GCA_001650995.1 Gongronella sp. w5
TATAAAAAAAAAAAAAAAAAAAGTCGCGGACGCCGTGATCGTTCGTCTTTCATTGTGTCCTGTCACGGGTCAAAATAGGAAAGCAATTGGAGCACTTCGATTTTCCCCATTTTCGCCATCCTGAGTGTACCCCAGGCAAAAATCGCGATTTTCGAAATTAGCGCTTTCTCGATACTCGGGCATTGTAGAGATTCTCCGTCGGCGCAACATTGAGAGCAGATATCTTTTCAGTTGCGCGATCCACCGTTTAATCACGGCTTCCTTTGCTTGGAAAAGACCACAACAATTCTCAGATACCTCATCCGAGTGCGTGTTTGAAATTTTTTCTCTTTTTTTTGCCGCTTAAAACATGTGCCTTCTCAAATACGCGGCTGTGCATACCTGACGCAATGATTTTGGGACAAGGAGGTTGCTGTGGGTCGGGGCGGCGCCGCCGGTGGCCGCAATGGTAAAAAAAAAAAAAAAAAAAAAAAAAAATAGCTGAGCTTGAATTTCCGCACTAAAAAACAGGATGGTGATCTTTTTTTTCTCTCTCTCTCTCTCTTTTTTTTCTCTCTCTCTCTCTTTTTATTTCTCTCTCTCTCTCTTTTTATTTCTCTCTCTCTCTTTCTTTCTCGGCACGATAACCTTGTCTCAAAAACGTGTCAGACGCCGCAAGAAGAGGTATACCGCTTCGCTGGTCCCTTATTCTGTTGCACCTGCTCCTCAACCGGCGATAACCTACGACTTCAGCGCTGCACGACCGAACACGCCGATGCAGGGTACCCGCGTGACGAAGGAGCAATTCTTGGAGCTGTGCGAGGCTACCTTCCCGAGCCGGCTCGATCAGGAATGCAAGAAAGCCATCGAAAAAGCCAGTAAAAAGTCCACGGACGAGAATATCGCGACGCGCATCATCGACCAGGAGCAAACAAAGGCCAAGCTCCGCAATATGTACCCCGAAGCGGCGCGTTTGGCAGATGGTAAGCGAAAGCGCCCCGCAAGACATGAGAAATAGGTCATTTACGATTAAATTTTGCAGATGAGGACATTACCGCTGAAAGTTTGAGTATCGGCCGAGCCCCATCGAGCACAACACAACAGCCAAAGCAGCCCCGCATGGACGAGTTTGTCGAGCGTGAAGACTCCATTCTACAAGTTGAAGCCCAATCGAGCATAAGCACGGCGCGTCGAGTGAATAAGCCGCATGTGTATGACTTTCTTGCTCGCCCTAGTGACTCTGGCCGACCAGCGACTGTCGAATCCAACGATCCTCTATTCATATTGTCACAGCCAAATTTTTTTTTGTATGATGATTAACTTTTAATGAAGATTCGTTAATCATACGGGAAAAAACAGAACAATTACGGGTCAGGGGAGGAAGAGAGAAAAAAAAAAAAAACAAGGAAGGGGGGAAAGGGCCAAATGGCCAAAAGACGGGAGTGTGGCGGTGGAGAGTGGTGGGGAGGGGGTCGATTAGCCTGTGCGGGTTGCTTCAATCAGTGGCCGGACAACGTCAAAGTGGTGTTGCCAGACGGCGAGAATGGAAGAATTGAACAAAGGGATGAGATCATCGGGGCAAAGGGAGGGGCGACGGAGGCAAATCTTGATGTTGGCATCCGAGACTTGTATACCGTGCGTCCGCTGCTGCTTGGTCCATATCTCGTGCTTGGGGGGGGGCATTCAAACAAGAAATGGAGGTCGTTTTCCATGGGATCCGGGCAAAAACGGCAGATGGACGTCGGGAAATCGCGATGACGGCGCTTGTACATATGGGCGGCGGTGGGCAGGCACTCTGTGTGGAGGCGCCACCATATGGTACAGGTGTTGTGTGCGATGTCATGGTGTCGCCAGATGCGTTTTCAATCGCATCAGCCGACCGGGCTGCTCAGTTGGGTCGTTTTGGAAGCGTGGATGGAGGGCGTGGCGAATTATGCGTGGCGTGACTTTGTTAAGCGGGACGGGCTTGGAGAAAAGGGGCGTGTGTATGGATATCTTGCGCGTGGACGCGTCTTGCACCCAGCCTGGGGCCTGACGGAAGACTTTGAGAGCCAATTCCAGCCGGGCTTGCCAAGGGAACTTGTGGGTATCGCGCGGGGGGCCGAGGGTGGCCGCCGTGATCATGTCGACGTCGCCATAAGCGCGATGGAATACGGCACCAAAGAAAGAAAGCATGGGGTCCGTCGTGTTGTCGGGGTCTTTCATAAATCGCTTGCAGAGGTGTGCTTGGAGCGCGATTTGCTGCAACGCGGGATCAATGGCGCCTAGGCCTCCCTCATCCTTGGGCAGGGTGACCACGTCCCATGATGGAGTGACACTAAAAGGCAAAAGCAGGGAGCGGGCAAGGGAGCGAATCTTTTGTAGCCATTTGAGCGGGACAGGCGTTACGCGTACGACGTGCCAGACCTTGGATAGGATCAGGGCATTGGTGACCAGGCTTGCGCCGCGGATGGACATGTGGCGCATCTTGTGGATCGTGCATTGCGTGCTCACTTTAGTGGTGATGTCGTCCAAAAACGCGTCCAATTGCTTGGCGCTCGAATACAGGGGAAATCCAAGGTATTTTGCAGCTTTCGGGGATTGTTTGTCATGCCATTGGGCCCCAGTGTCATGTCGAACGTGCCTCCAAGAGGGTAAAGGCTCTCCACTGAAGAGTGACGCTAAAAGGCAAAAGCAGGGAGCGGGCAAGGGAGCGTATCCTTTGTAGCCATTTGAGCTGGACAGGCGTTACGCGTACGACGTGCCAAACCTTGGATAGGATCATGGCATTGGTGACCAGGCTTGCGCCGCGGAAGGACATGTGGCGCATCTTGTGGATCTTGCATTGCGTGCTCACTTTAGTGGTGATGTCGTCCAAAAACGCATCCAATTGCTTGGCGCTCGAATACAGGGGAAATCCAAGGTATTTTGAAGGTATTTTGCAGCTTTCGGGGATTGTTTGTTTGCCATGCCATTGGGCGTCAGTGTCGTGTCGAATGTGCCTCCAAGAGGGTAAAGGCTCTCCACTGAAGGAAATCATCTCCGTCTTGTGGACATTGAGTCGCGCATTGGATGCTCTTGCATATTTGTTAAAGATGGCCATGAGTGTCGTCCATTCGTCTGATTTTTGCAATAAACAGCCACGTCGTCAGCATACGCCATGATTTTGACGTGATGATCGGAGCGAGCATTGGGACTTTTGCTGTGGCGGCGCATTGCGAAGGGTGCCAATCCCTTGATGGACTGCTCATTGATAACGGTGCGGATGAATGGTTCAACCATGAGATTGAAGAGCAAAGGGGACAGCGGGTCACCTTGACGGAGGCCTCGAGCCTGGCGGAAAGGCGCCGCTTGGAACCCATTGATGGACAGCGTGACATTGGTGCCGAAAAGAAGCGTTTGTAGGGTATCGATAATCTTTTTCGGGAAGCCAAATCGCCGGAGCGCGTCTGCCATATAATCAGGGTGTATGCGATCGTAGGCTTTTTCCTGGTCAAAGCAGGCCATGACCCAAGCGCTGCGCAAGATGATACGTGACTTTCGACTTGACATTGATTTTCCATGAGGGCCTGGGCGACCCATCCATGCGACGAAATGTGGCGACCTGCAACAAAACCAGTTTGTGTAGGATGCAGCATGCGAGTGAGAGGGTGGCGCAATCGGTCGGCCAGCATTCGCGTGAACATTTTAGCGTCGCAATTGAACATCGAGAGCGGTCACCAGTTGCGCAGGTCCTTGGTGTCGCCCTTTTTGTATTGCAAGATCATTTTGGTTTGCTGCCAAGATGAGGGAATCGCTCCATCCAAAGAATTGGACATGACGCGCGAGAACAAGTGGAGGGCAGCGGAGCTTTCCGCAAAGAGCCAGATATACAGCTCAAAGGGCAGGCCATCCGGGCCAGGGCTCTTGCGACGGGTGGCATCCTGGATCATCTGCAAGACAAGGTCGGGTGAGGGCGGTTCAAAAAGCGCTTTCTTCTCTCCCGCTTTGAGTCTTGCCGACGACGGCACCGCGGAGAGGATCTCACGCGATGCCGTCTTGTCCCTAGACTCCAGGGAGTAAAGGGACACGTAGAAGTTCCGAGCTGTTTCCACGATTTGGTCTGTTTGAGTGGCCAAAGATCCATCTCGACGTTGAATGGCGGCGAGGGTCTGCGACTTGTTTCTGTCTTTGATCACTTTGAAAAAGTACGCGTTGCTGCGCCCGCCTTTTTCAGCCCATCGAGTGGCAGATCGCGTGATGAGACACTCCATGTCTTTTGAGATCCAGTCCTTCATTGCCTGTTGATGCGTGAGCAGTGCCTGGGTGGGAATGCGGCTCGGCATGTCGGCGAGGAGCTGCTGCTCAGTCGCTTACATGCGTTGCCAATGTCGACGGCGGCGTCCAGCGATTTTGGGGCCCATGTCGCCTGCGATTTTGCCGATCATGCCTTGATATTCTCCCAAATGTCGATGGTTTCGGTGGGTGACGCGTCGTCGTGCCATTGCTGCTCAATGAGCATGGCTACAGCGGCCAAGCAGATTTCGCAAAACTCGGAATCGTCCAAAAGGAAAGAATTGAAGCGCCACATGCCCAGGCCCGTCATCGTGATGGGCGACGTGACATCCATGCGCAGCAGCCGGTGATCCGTATACTGTACTGTACGTGACCAATTCGTTGGTGAGGCGCGTCGACAGCCTGTAGAGATGAGGGGACACGAAGATATAATCGATGGTGGACGTGATGCCGCTGCGCTGGAAGGTCGGGGCGTGATCGTGCGAGGTGCCGAGCAAACTAGCGCCTTCTTTGAGCCACGTGGCCAGCCGCGCGGTCCAAGAGGGCATGGGGGTGGTGTACAATCGGGCATTGAAGTCGGCTCCGACGATCCAATGGGTGTCATCGGCATCTGCAATGGATGAAAGAAAAGGGAGAGATGTGAAATTCTGCCAAAATTGTGCTTTTTGACTATCGAGCCGAGCAGGGGCGTATATGGACACCACGTTGTATGATGCTGAAGTCGTGCTGTCGTGGACCAGGGCCCAGATCACTCGTTGATCGAGTGATATATAGGAGTCGATAATAGTGAGGCGGGGGTTGAGGACGACAATGGCTGTGGATTTGGTGAAAACTACCTGATCCGTGCCAAAGGAACGCGTAAATTGTTGAACGTGACGAGGCGAGAGGTGGTGTCCATTATACAAATCTTGCATAAGGAGCAGATCAAGGGAGAGGAAATTGGAGCCGAGGTATTTGGTGAATGCTTTATGGAGGCGGGTGCTGAGTGTGAGAGTGTTTGCATCCTTGAAAACGCCATTGGCGTTTAAGGACGCGATGCGCAATTGGTCCCTACTCATTGAAGAGTGGGGTTGGCAGTCTCTGACGAGTCTGCCTGGCCGTCAATGGCCCCCATTGCGTTTCCTCCGGGTGTTGCATCGTTGACCTCCTCCATTGGCGTGGCCGCAGAGGTCTTGGCGCGTGTGCGTCTGTCGTTTTCATCGGATCCATCCACTTTCTTGGAGAGTTGGGCCGTTTGCGACGCGCTTTTCAGGTTGCCTCGCCATTTCGTCTTGCGGAAAACGCGTGTCGAGTTCGTGGGTGCGTTGTTGGCGGCGGTTTTGCCACTAGGGCCTCTGTAAGACAGATCCCCCATAGTGTCATCCTCGTCGTTTTCGATGATTTGGATGGAATCATCAATTCCATCGTGGGCGTCGTCAACTCCCCCAGCAGTCACCGGCGGACGTTGCTCTAGGTCTTCCTCCACGGTGTATTTTGGCGATGCTGGACGAGGTTTCAATTCACGAATCAAGGGCAGCACTAGATCATCCCATGCGCAATTCATCGCGAAGCTCAAGCCACGGGTGGTGCCAACCAATGAGTTCCGCACTAGTGTCACCTGCTGCCGCTGCCTGGGCCCTGTCGTACATCCACCGCGGCCCAAAGGCCGCGCCAACTTGGGTGTCGTGGTGTGTCTCAATCCCGCTTGCGTCGGGCGACGCCACCGCCAAGCCGCCATGTCCCGCGATTTAAACTCGGCCACTCTTATGGCCATTGTCGGTCTTCACCTCAATGTGTGCGGCAAACACCCACTCCTCTTTCAAGACAACGATTTGGACGAAAAATTTGTAAATTTTTTAGTCAATCCATCAGCTGGATAGCCTGAATGGGTGACCACCGCCATTAGCGGGTCTAGGAAATAAACTAGTATGGTGGTAAAAGATGGGCGGTCTACAATAATCAAGGTGTAGGGATGAGAGAGAGAGAGAGAGAGAGAGAAAAAAAGGGGGGTGCGAGAGGAAATAAAGAGGAATTGACGCGACGCGACGCGTCCGAGCTCACTTGTCATGGATGTCGAGCTTTTTGACCTGCTGTGTGGCGCTTTCGACCTCGGTGGAGCTTTCCGAATCGGATACGTCAGGAACGCCGTCGAGATGGCGCCAATGGTTGAGCAGCGTCATGGCCGTCACCATTGATTTGAGGTGCGAATGGTTGTCGACGGCGCGTTTCACGACCGACACCAGATTGGTCGGTTCGCTCGGCTTGTCCTCGCCCGTGATCCAGGGGTGCTCGAGCGCCTGCTTGGCCGTCAGGCGCTTCTCGGGATTAAACATCAATAGGCCGTCAATAAAGCTCTTGGCTAAAACATTAAAATGGTAAGAAAGATGCAAAAATCGCACTTTTCTTGAGTCCGTACCGTTTTTCGAAATGTCGCTCCAATACTCCTCGTCAAATTCGTACTTGCCGGACATGATGCTCTCAAAAAGCGCGGCTTGATCTGCAGCAGCATTGAGAAAAAAAACGTGTCAGAGTCGCTTTCGCGTGATTTAAATCAAAGCGCGGCCTTACCTTCGCCATAAAAGGGCGTGTAGCCGCACAACATGACAAACGTGATCACACCGACACTCCAAATATCGACGGGCTTGCCATGACCCTTTTGCAAAAGCACCTCAGGAGCAACGTAGCCAGGCGTCTTTTAAAAAAAGGCTGATTCAGTCAATTGCGTTGCCATGTGGCTGGTTTTTTTTTCTGAAAACTTACACCACATGCCGTCATCAGCACGTCATCGTGGTTCTTCATAATCTTGGACAAGCCGAAATCTGCAGGCACAATGAGATCATGCGCCGTAACCTTGTTTTCCGCCCACTTTTTTTTTTTTTTTTTTTTTTTTTTTTTTTTTTTTTTTTTTTTCATTTTATTAAACCAGGCACAATGAGATCATGCGCCGTAACCTTGTTTTCCGCCCACTTTTTTTTTTTTTTTTTTTTTTTTTTTTTTTTTTTTTTTTTTTTTACCTGTGATCAGCAGAGGCGCATCGGGGCCCTTGGACGCAAACAAGAGCTGCACAATCAAAAGGATGGCAATGAGTCACTGCTCTGCTGTTTCAGGGACTCGCTGACTTACATTTTCGGGCTTAATGTCACTGGATTGAGGCACAATTAAAAAAAAAAAAAAAAGGAGCGTGAGCTGGCTCCTGACAGCTCGTGATCAGGGCCCAATGCACAAGTGCATGCATGACCCGCGTCATCTCTTCCCAATGCAACATCTTCCCAAAGCAGCATCTTACCGGTGCACAATCTGCGTAAAGCAAAAAATAAAAATAAAAAAGTAAGAAAAAAGTCCTGGTTTGTTTCACATGACATACATCAAGACCATGCAGATACAAAAGACCTTCCAAGATTTGTTTCACGAGCCGTGCAGCGTCTCGCTCCGTGTAGCTGCCCTTGTCCAGCAGCTGTTGGAACAGCTCGCCGCCTGTGGCAAGTCGCGTCACGATATAAATTGCATCCTTGGACTCGTAAAGATCATACATGGACACAACGTGCTCGTGCTGCACATGCTTCAAAATATCTGGCAGAGCAAACAAAAAAAAAAAAGGAATTGATGCTTAGACTTTTTTTTTTATCACATCGACGGGCTGCCAAGCCTTTAGACCTCCTGCTGATGCCCCACGTTGCTTACCAAGCTCGCTGTCAAGCATGTGCTCCTTGCCTGTGCCCCACGGG
Source organism: Gongronella sp. w5 (assembly GCA_001650995.1). Lineage (NCBI taxonomy): Eukaryota > Fungi > Mucoromycota > Mucoromycetes > Mucorales > Cunninghamellaceae > Gongronella > Gongronella sp. w5. Next base: position 8,982 of record KV441917.1, read on the forward strand.
GGGTCACCACGATCAAAAAAAATTGGAAAAAAAATGAGTCGTCAGTGCCACTCGAGCAAGAAAACCCGCAAAAGCGCTCCAAAACGGCAACAGGACGGCTTTGTCGCGCTTGCTTCACGTCCTACCAGCAATGACTTTCTTCATAATGATCTTGAGGGCAAAGTGTTCCTTGGTGGACCGCCGCACGCACTCCTTGACAACGGCAAACGAGCCAACGCCTAGTGTGGTCTTGGTGACTTCATACCGCGAGAGCAGCGCGGGAGGATATCCGTCCTTGTCCTCATTTTCGTGCGTCGTCTGGAAAAGGGCAACCAGCCGCTTCATAAGTTTCGACTTGGTCATGATGGAAGGGCTATCAAAAATTGGCAAAAAAAACAAAGAACAAAAAGAAAAAATAGAAAAAAAGAAAAAAAGGGGAAAAGGATGCGGGGATGGAACACGCTTTTGACCCCTTTTTGGCGCCGCTGTCATCCATTACAGTCTGGCCCGCCGCTCGGAGGCCATTTCCGTTTAGCCCGGCAACTTGAAGGCCAAATATAATGCAACACAGACGCAATGTCAGTTTACGAATGCAACGCGGAACATCATTGCCAGACAACAACTCGCCGCAGCTCAATGGCAACCGCATGAATGATCCGCGCGTTTGAAAAAACCCCAGCGCAATAAAATCAGGGGTCAAAAGAGCGAACGTCACGCTGCACCGATTTTTTTACTTGGACACGTGCCATGTTCTAGGAATTCTGGACGTACGCACACGAGACCAAGGCCATTCAATTCCTAAAAAAAGCCCAAGCAATTTCTAATGTCTCGAACAGCGACAACTTCTGCAGCAAAAAGCGCGTGAAATTGCATTGGCAATTTTATCAAATGTGAAGATGCCCACTTACTGTAACAACGAAATCCAACATATTGTAATAGCGAAATACAGTAGAGAAAAGTGTTGCAGGACCCGTGGCTACGGAATGATCCCAAATCTACAGCCAACGCGACATGAATGCGTGAATTTGTCTAATGTCCGGTAGATGACATGACAAGAATCATTAAATTTGAGATTTTCTTGGCGTCATCTATCATAGCAAATGAACTCCAAGGTTTACACTTTACAGTATTGCGGCCTCGTAATCATTGAAATGGCAGGCGATGCCAGCGATCTCCAAAAATACAGTAACAAAATCAATCGCATCAGTCGTGGGAGCCATCATCCTCTCATATAAATTCAATCACATGTGAAGTCATTCCGCATGCATCGTTTCATGTCATTTTGCATCACGGGCATGCGCGCATGCCCCTGTCTCCTCTACAGCATAGTATTTATTACTTACCTACAGTATTACGTGTCAAATTTGGCATTGATCTGGATGATGCGCAGCAGATCAGACCTGCATTTAAGCTCAGTTGCACACACGCTCTATCTGACGTGTGATGCCTGACATCTAATTCGCCTCATAGCCTATTTCCATAGCCTATTTAAACGTCTCTCTCCCCTCTATTTTCCCTTTCTCTCTCTCTCTCTCACTTTTGAGTTTTGACATAAAAGCCTACCTTTAGTCCTATCATTGTCCTTTCTCATTCACATTACGTAAAAAATCAGTCAGCAGCAAACACCCAAAAAAAATACGTAAATAAAAACACTACGTACTGTACGGTACAGTATTTTCATTCGTTTGGGATTTTACACCACAAATACAGTAATAAAGCGTTTGGAATGTGTATTTTGATTTTTGAATCACAGTGGACAGAACTCAAAACGTGACGCGCGGTGTGAATTCAATGCATGAAGCATCGCGCTGCACTGCATAAAAACTTACACATTTACTGTACCTTTTACGGTACAGTAAATACCAAAATAATTCGTGCTTTTTCAGACTTTGCCGGCCTGCTGTTCCTCTAGAAATTTTTTACAGCCTGCCAGCCCGGAGCCCGCTAATGAAAATAAAATGCGTCACAACTTGAACTACAGCCCTGTGCTCAAGAGTCAAGACGGACCCGCCCAATTTTTTTCGACTCGAAAATACTGTACCAAAAACTGCATAGTTGTACTATTTTGCATTCATCTGGCCAGCTGCATGGTCGACCCCGCTCAAAATCAGCTGTATCGCATTCAACGCTAAAATTGTAACAAAAAAGCTTAAACCCCCAAAGCGCTACGACCATTTTTGAAAAATTCAGGGGTCACTCAGGGGTCACACATTTCAATCTCAGAAAATGCCAAATTTGGGAAATTTCGAACTCCGAGTGATCAATGCATCCCAAACAGGTCACTCCGACAATTTGCTATCATATTGGCTCACAAAAAGGCAGCAGGTTGCCCCAACGTAGGAAAAAAAAAGAGTGACGCATGAACGGTGATCGACTGAGAAACATCTATGTCGTGGTGTCAAGATGTTTTTGCAAAAATTTAAGGTTTGACACTTCCAAATAAGGTGCGTGGATTGCATACATGGAGTTTTTATTTTTTACTTCTTATATTAATTTTTTAATTTTTATTTTGCATATTTTGTTGTGCGCTGGCCGCTGTACTGTAGAGTGCGCGCTGTGGGCTGCATGCAGCCTGGACGTGACATCATGAACAACTTGCTTTCGATTTACAGTAGTAGGTGTCGTCATTTTTATCGCGATCTACTAGACCTACTGTATTTGTTTCAAGATTTTGGTGATGATGATGCGCGTCGCCGTGCGTCGTGCAATACAGTGAAGGTACTGTATGTGCCAAAAGTTTAAGCTCAGTGACAAATGTGTCACCGGCCTGTCTGTCACTGAATGTCACCGGTGGCAAATACCCTATTTGGACTGCTGCGGAGATCTTTTTTTTTACAAGCCGTTCAATATAAAAAAGGGGGAGGGGAAAAGGGTCAATTCTTTTCTTTTCCTTTTTTTTTGTTTTGAAACACCTTTATTATGCCCTCTACCCGATCTCGATCTAATGCGTCACGTGCAACTGCTAGCAGCAGCACATCCGCTAATGATAGAAACACGGAGCGAGGCCAGGAAGTCGTGCGCCAGACAATGAACACTTTTACTCAAGAAGTGAGACCGACAAACACGCTGGGTAGCTATAAACCAAGACAAGAAAAGTTCATTGTAAGCCATGAATGGTTGCGCAGCAGCTCAAGAGAACGTATGTAGAGGTGCAAGTAGGCGAAAAAATAAGGTGTGAAGAACATTCGTCTTTCTGCTCGTAATTTTACTACTCGGATCGCTAAATGATGGTATGTGGCAATGGGTTGTGGGTTCAACTGTTTGAGGTGTTCGACAAAATCATCAATGTTGATCACTTGTCGTTCGAGCGAATTGAGGTAACGTACAAGATAATCAACACGGACCTGCCTTCCC
>KV441917.1:14426-24558 GCA_001650995.1 Gongronella sp. w5
TAGCCATTTCATAATTTTAGAATCGTTTTTATACTTTTAAATCATTGTTCCTACAAATTTTCACGTTATTTGAACCATTATTGATCAATACAGAACAGATTAACGTGATTAAGTGACACCTCGCACTGCAAAGAAATAGTCAGGGCGGACATTTTTTTTGTCCGGTCACTGTACTGTACAGTACTGTACTGTACTGTACAGTAGATCCTCGATATAACGTCATTCAGAATTTTTGACTTTGGTCAATATATAACGTATTATAAAATTGCATACACGTGACATTTTTTGGTTACACACTGCTAAGTGACAGGGTCGATCTGCGACGTTATATCGAGGATGACGTTATATCGAGGGACGTTATAGCGAGGATCTACTGTAACATTATTTTCAGACTTCAACAAGAAGAAGATCTCGTCGGGAAGGGCGCTGACTGGGGGTTGACTTGATGGATCACGAGGAAATGGCGATCAAAGTCAAGTTTTAGAAACGTTGATTTCTCAATCAGTTTTGGTCGCACCATCGTGAAACATGGTTCATTCGAAAGACCTTGCAATACGGTAATTCTGCATCTTTGGTCGCAGCAACACGTCGCGGATTAAGTAGCCCGTTTCCGAGATGATCGCGCTTGAAATATTTCCGCGCCTGACGTTGCTTTGTGCATGTCGTCCATCGAGATGCTCAAGCAGGGATCAAGCGACGCCAAAACACGCAGCTCCCCTCAGTGCAATTTTTTTCTCGATCGAAAACAAAACTTCGAAATCTTTAATCAAAATCAATCATTTTCAGTCAAATTTTTATTTGATCGACAACGGTCTTGGTGTCCCCCGATTTTTACGCTGTTTCTGAGAACTAGAGGGTCGAAATACCTAGTCAAGAACCAAGTTTTACTGTATGGTGCTGCTGGAGTTATTTTGGAACGTAATCTCGTTTTCAAATTATTGCACTATTGCAGTCTTTTTAGTGGCAGACAATTGCCTGCCTAAATTTCAGCTGACGAAAGCCATTTACAAAATCACTCAAAATAGTGCCATACTGTATGATGTATTGACCCCATTGGTACTTTTAATAATGAAAGTGCATTACAAATCGCGGTTCGTCATCCGAATCAGGAGCAAATCGCAATTTAGAACGTTTTTGAAAAACGTCGATTGCTCCACCAGATCTCGCTGGTCATTGGTAAATCTGGTCTCATTCGATTGTGAATTGGAGTCATTACATTTCATTAGTGCAGGTACATATCATTACGACGCGTTTCGTCTTATCCGTGTTGAGAAATTCACGTTAGAAAATTGATTTTGGAAGTTTAGCCCTGATTTTGATGGGCGTGCCTTGATTGGCATGTTCATTAAAGTCAAGTCAACACTAGACACATGTCCAAGCAGACACGTGAAATGACAATGCTCGAGCGTTGGAAAGTTGCAGCCCGATCAAAGGTACAATTTGAGGTATTGGCGCTGAAAATGCGATGTTTTTTTCCGATAAACTCCACAATGGCCCGATCGCCGTTTGGCTTTTCAATGTTCACCAGTGAAATGAGAGACATGTGGATCAAATTGACTTGGTCGAGAGCAAATTGCTTCATTTTAGTGCTAGCGATGGCGACCTGACGCGATTTAGTTCTTTTTTTTTTTTCGGGCGATCGAGCTGACGTGTGTCGATTTTATTGTAGATGCTGTGGATTTCTGTTTGAAGCGAGCGTGTGCGCGCAAAAAAAAAAAAAAAAAAATGAATGGTTGTCAAAAAAACTCGCAAAACACGCTATTTGAGAGTCACTGATGGAGATGTGGCGTGTGTGGCGCCATTGCTGCTTAGGAGACGTGTCACTTTGCGCAGCACGTCCAGAGGATAAAAATAGCAAGCAGGGGCGCCTGCCATTTAAAGGCGTCTGTTTTTTTTTGCCGTCTGTCGCACTGGCTTCCTTTGTTTCTCCCTCTTTTTTTTTGTATTGTATTTTTGAATGCTCAAGCAATGGTATCGTCGCATTGTCAGCAAGTGGAAGAAGAAGCCCGGTGATGAGCGGCGCGGCAAAGCATGGTCGTTTAGCGCGAAGAAGGGCAAAGGAGCGAAAAAGAGCAAAGTTGCGCTGCCGCTCCGGCCTTTGGTGGTGCGTGCGTCGCTTTTTGACCCTCTGGCGCCGTACCAGGTGAACTGCCTGCTTGGGGTGACGGTGCTGCTGCTTTTGACGGTGGGATACGTCGCGTACCAGTGCGGACGCGTGCTCGGGCTATTAGAAGTCGTGCTCTTTGGGTGTAACGACCTTGTACGCGGGACTTTCCACTTGCTCCGGGTCGCCTGAAATATCCCCGCCGCGCATGCTATTCTTGCTGACAAGTTGGGAATGCCCGCTGTTTCTCGCGCCCAAATTGGATTACCCCACATTTTTCCCCCTCATTCATTTTTCTTCTTTTTCTTCTTCTTTTACGCGCTCCCCCCTTTTTTTGCTTTTTATCTCTTTTTTTCTTATGTCTCTACCCGACCTTTCGCAACACAGACTCCTTGTTGCCAACCGTGGCGAGATCGCTATTCGTGTCCTGACGGCGGCCGCTGACCTTGGTTGCGAAACAATTGCCTTGTACGCCGACCAAGACTTGTCGCACTGTGCGCACGCCACACATGCCGTCAAGCTGCCCAGCGCGGCCTCGTTTCTGAACATCAGCCACATCATTGATGCGGTCAAGAAGTAAGAAACGAGAAATTGGTGCGAGAAATGTGCGTGAAATTCATCGTTTTCCCGCACTTTTTTCTTTTTCTCCGCTTAGAGCGAACGCGACGATGCTGCATCCCGGTTATGGTTTCCTATCCGAATCTGCGGATTTGGTGCGACAATGCCGCGCGGCCGGGATTTTGTTTGTTGGTCCGTCTGCCGAATGCATTGACGCTGTGGGCGACAAGGTATCTGCGCGCAAGATGGCGCAGGCGGCGGGTGTGCCTGTGATCCCGGGCACGGACGCGTCCATCCGCGACGTCAGCGAAATTTACGCGTTTGGCGACGCGCATGGGTATCCACTGATGCTCAAGGCACGCGATGGCGGCGGCGGCCGTGGCATCCGCCTCGTGCACACGCGCGCTGAGGCAAATGACGCGTTCCAGCGGTGTATCAATGAGTCTCCGTCCAAGCAGGTTTTCATGGAAAGAGCCGTCATCGATGCCAAACACATTGAAGTGCAAATCGTGGGCGATCGCCACGGCAATGTGCTTCATCTGCTCGAACGCGATTGTTCTATCCAACGCAGATACCAAAAGGTGCTCGAGGTAACCTTTTTTTTTTTTTTGGTGCAACTCATGCCAATGGCGACTCAATCTCTCTCTCTTTTTTTTCCATGCCAGATTGCGCCGTCGTTTTTGCCTGATGCCATGCGTTCATCAATTCACACTGCGGCGCTGCAGCTTGCGCGGTACATCAAGTACGATTCCGTGGGCACGGTCGAATTCCTCGTTTCTGGCGACCAATTCTACTTTTTGGAGGTGAATCCACGCGTGCAAGTGGAGCATACGATCAGCGAGCAGATCACAAATGTCGATATTGTGCAGACACAGCTTCTCATGGCCGTCGGCGCTGATCTGCACAAGGATCTTGCGCTGCACCAGGATGCCATTGTCCGCTCTGCGGCTGCACGCCAGCTCGTGGCCATCCAAGCGCGCGTCGTCGCCGAAAATCCTGCCAACAATCATATGCTTTCTGTTGGCCAGATCGCCGACGTTGCTTTTCCCGTCAATGGCGCCTTTGGCGTGCGCGTCGACACGTGGATCGAGCCGGGAGCCACTGTTTTGCCTGTAAAAAAAAAAAAAAAAAAAAAAAAAAAAAAAGGCGGAAATATTCTTTTTTCAATCGAATTGCTCTTTATTCATGACCTTCTTTTATTTAGACGTTTGATTCGCTGTTGGCCAAGATTATTGTGACGGGCGGATCGCTGGAGGACGCGTTGACCAAGACGGCGCGAGCGCTGCAGCGTACGGTAATTGCGGGCGTCGACACCAACCTGGATTTCCTGACGGCGCTTGTGCTTGACCGCGAGTACATGGCGGATGGGCTGCGGCACAGCCACACGCACGCACTCGAGCGCCAGATGCCGCGTCTGTTGGAAGCGAGCAAACCTTGGGCGTTGCGGCGACAAAAGATGCAACAAGAGCGGCAACAGCGTCTTTCTGCATCGAGTGGCGCGGGCACCTTGCCTGGAGCAGGCAGCGCAAGTGCTGGCGGCAGCGGCCTGATGCAATTCAAGCCCGGCGACGCGTTCAATGTGTCTATGTTGGACGACAATAGCAACGTCACGGGGGCACACACGTTCCAGGTGGACACGATCAATGTGAACCGGTTCCCGGACGAATTCACGGCGCGTATCAATTCGACGCTGCCGTCGCAGCCATCGTTTAGCATGACACTCGCGCGCAAGGCCGCAGGCGCAGGATCCAAGATGCGCGCAAAGGCAAACCCGCAACAACCGGGCGACGTGGGCGCACCCGTCACTGGCATGGTCGTGGAAATCAATGTGGAAGAGAATGCTGTCGTCAAACCCGGCCAGCAGATCTACGTGGTCAGCGCAATGAAGATGGAAACCGTCGTCAAGAGCCAAATCCACGGCCGCGTCGCAGCCATCCATGCCAATCCCAATGATCTCGTGGAAATGGGCGACCTCGTCGTCGCCATCGCCGAAATCAGCGACTCCAAGCTGTGAAGGCAACCTAGAAAAAATGAAGACAAATAAAATGGCTGGGTTCCTCCTTTATTTTTCGGTTTTATATGACACCATCGCCTCAGAAATGCAGACAGCGACCATCGAGACTAAAACAATAAAAAAGGATGAAAAAGGATGAAAAAGGATGAAAAAGGATGAAAAAGAATGAAAAAGGATGAAAAAATGAGTGCAAAACAAACAAAAAACATCGTCAAAGAGGCTAAAGAATAAAGTTTGCATGATTTTTGGTTCACACATGATGGCGTGTCCACGGAGAGCCGGATGCTCAATTCTCACAAATTGCAGCAAGTTGCATTAAATTCTGGTTTCAAGTAGCACAAACAACAAAGCGTGCGCCGCACTTTCCTTTTTTTTTTTTCTTAGTTTGTGAGCACAAGGAACACAAAAACGAGAAATCCATGTCCGTGCGCGCGTCCCGCAGCTCCCTTTCTCGACGCATTGATCTGATTACTTCATTTACCTTGACGTAGCAAGGCAAAAATCATCATGGATCTCATTGTCAGCTTGTCCAATTCGTCATTTGTCTCTGGGCATGTGCTCTTTTTGTTGCATTTTATTTTTGTGAGAGCGTTTGTGCCGGAATTCGCGTCGCACAAACGTAACAGCGCGTGGCTCACCACTGTTGATGTTTTTGCAAAAACGACACGTTTTTAAGCGCTAGACGTGCCAAATACTATTGATAGGACGCGTTTTGAGTTTGCTTTGCCGCGACCTTGTTCCATGTTGGCTGCTTGTTAAACGTGTCCTTTGGTTTTGCAATGGGAGGCGTCAAGGCTCGCTTTCAACTCTGTTTTATAAAAAATGGACAATCGGGGTTGGTGAACAAAAAAAAAAAAAAAAAAAAAAAAAAAAAAAAAAAACGGCGACGGGTTGGCCGAGTTGCCCAAAAAAAGGCACACGCGATGCTGCGGGTGCCTGGAATAATAGTCAGACCGCGCCATCCATTTTTCACTTTTCCTCTTTTTTCTTTGTTTTTACCCCCTCTCCATTACCATCCATCTTTGCCCTCTGCGCACTTCCCAACACATTTATCCATTGCATCTTCGAGACGCCAACTATGCCACCAAAAAGACGGGGTAAAGAAAAAGAAATACAAGAGAAAAGACGGACGTGAGGCGTCTTGACAAGTGGAAATTCATTTTATTCAAAACCCCCCTCAAACAGTGCCATCCGAGGAAGAAGAATCATCTGCTGGAGCAACGAAACGCCAGAAGCAGCAACGTCTGTACGATTTTCTCGTGCGCAGCGACTCGGCCGAGCCCCGTGAAGCGACGTCAAGCACGACGAGCACAACACAACAGCCAAGGCAGCCGCGTATGGACGAGTTTGTCGAGCGTGGGGACTCAGTTCTACAAGTTGAAGCCGAATCGAGCACAAACGCAGCGCGTCGAGTGAATCAGCCGCGTATGTATGACTCTCTTGCCCGCCCAAGTGACCCTGGCCGACCAGTGACAGTGGCATCCGACGATCCTCTGTTCATAGCGCCAGAGCCAAAGGTATCATATAAAAAAAAGGCGACACACGCGCGAGGTCGTTTCTACATGGCCTTAAAATGGGGTCAGATGCTCATTTTTCTCTCAACGTTGTCTAGGTGAGGTTGCGCAGCGAGTCCACCTCTGAGGTACAGTCCGCGATTTTCAAACAGGGAGCGCGTGGCACTGATTGACCTTTACCTATAGCTGGTCAAGCTCCTCAATGACCCCAAGAAACCCGAGTACAACGAAACAACCGTCCCGTTCATGGTCTGCAACACAAAGCACTGCCACGGTGCAAAGGCGATCAAGGAGTTTATGAAAGTGGAGGAACGACGCGGCTCGATCAAGAAAACCTTCTTTGTGACGTGTGCAAAATGTCGGAAACACGGCAATGTGAGTCCAGCCGCATGGAACGCGCTTTTCAGGAGAACGCGCTGTCTCATTTTCTTTGATTGTACGACAGGATTCCAACAAAAAAAAGCGACTGGCTCACGCAAAAGACGCCGAACGAACAAGACAGGTAGAAAACTAAAAAAAAAAAAAAATGGCGCCATGGCATCTCACAAAATCTTTTTGACAAGGCTATCGAGGAATTGAATCACGGCAAGGAGATCCCAGAATCGTCCTGTATTGCACGCGCTGCACCAAGTGGCGCTTGATTGCACCTCATTTCCAAACGGTCACTCCAAATGGTCGACCCCTGTACGTGAACATTTGCTCTTTTTGCCGCGCTGATGCCGCAAAGGTAAGCCAAAAGGAATAGCAATTAGTGCCTTCCAATACCTTATTCTCCCTTTTACAGAGCCACGAGCAGCGCAAAAACGCACACTTGGCTGCCATTGAGGCAGCGGAAAGCGACAATGACGAGGTGCCGCTGAAATGCAAATGTGGCTTCAGCTTTCCAATCGCCGATTTCGTCGAATCACGTGCCAAGACAGGTGTCCTGATCTGCCCCGCGTGCAAGGAGACGCAGCGTATGCATCACGACCGCGCAAAAGGGACCCGCAAGACCGTCAAGGGGGAAGGCAGTGTAAGCAAGGTGGTCCACAAAAAAAGGATGATGATCTCACGCTTTTTTTTTTTTTCTTGCAGATCACCGACGACAATGGAATGAAAAAGTGCAGCAAATGTCTGCATGACCGACCGCGCAGCTCGTTTGTGACTGACAAGGAAACCGAGTTGAACACGTGCGAAAAATGCAGATTGATGCCTTGGCGAGAGGTAAGCTTGATGGCAAAGAAACAAAAAAAAAAAATCCATGAGGAGGTCATTGCCAACCCACACACTTTCTTAGCCAAAAAATGGCCACAGGGTCTGCACACGTTGCCATGTGTATCTGCCGCTGATTGATTTTGACTCGGTGGAAGGTGAAGCAAAGCCTATGTGCAAAAAATGCTCGCTCGAGGCGCGCGAGGAGGTCGAACGCGCCATCCAAGAGGGCAAGGTACAAAAAAGAGAAGAAAAGCGTGACACATAGATTAAGCAGCTAATTTTGTCCCTTGTTTTAGGCGCACACGCACTCGCCTGCTATCACCGCGATCATTGCTGAATCTATGCGCGCGAAAAATCTTGGCTTGCGTCAACAATACATCGAAAAGCACCCCGAGGCGTCGAAAGAGGAGTTAGATCAGATTGCGCCATTACTCAGTCGCCCGGAATTCATGGATATGGTCAAGCGCGTCGTCCAAGATGATCAAGAAACATGCCAGCTTTGCGGGACGAAGGGCCTGCGCGTGCAACGTGTCCAAGATCTCGCCGAGGGCGCCGACACGAACCGTGCGACCATGCAACGGCACGACACGCGACTCGGCTACATGGCAACAAATATCAGCTTATTCTGCCTGACGTGTAACATGTACGAGCCTTGGCCATTGGGGTGCATCAAAGGAAAAAGTCGCTCATTCTTTGATGCCCCTTTTTTTTTTTTTTTTTTTTTTTTTTTTTTTTTTTTTTTTTTTAGGCTTCTGATGGATCTGCTGCCACATGACGCGTGCAAGCTGCTGGATCATTTGTTTGGCGCAAAGGCTGCCACCACGCCCATCATCGCCCCGTTGACAGCACAAGAAAAGTCCGCCATAATCGCGCTTGCCAGAAAAAAGGAATGCTCGGCAGACGTATTGCTAGCCGCGGCTACTGCGAGCAACGGCAGATGCGCACTCACCAAAAGCGCCGGTAGTTTCACGCAGCTGACTGACGCCTTCGCCGTCGACGCGCGAGTTGCTTGTGATCGTTTATCATTCGACCGAATAGTCCCTGGGTGCGAAGGCGGGCAGTACGACATGGAAAATATCCAAGTTCTGAATTACTACGTAAATGCGGCAAAACGTGCGGTGCCACAAGCCATCTTCAAGCCTTATATTGCGCGAATGGCAAAACTTGGTGCCAGCCGCCTAAAGAAAAATTTGATGGCTGCCGTCCGCCGCGCCAAGGCGCGCCAATGACTCGTTGCTTCCATCATCCCCATTGCGCACATGCGCTCATTTTCCCCACACCCCGCCGCAAATACCTAATGCGCACACAATTGTCTTTTTTTTTTTTTTTCCCCCTCCATGATTTGCCTCTCTTTTGGCATGATGCGCCAATAAAATCCCATTCAAAATAGTACATATAGTGCGCGCCATTGGTGTATAGCATCGTCATTGTCATTCTTTTTTTTTTTTTTGTTTGAGGTCTTCATGGCCATTGAGCCCGTATATGACTGTTGCTTTCGAAAAAAGTTATGTTTTGGTGCAAGGGCTAGGTTGGCGAAAACGCATCGCATTGTCCCCAATTTGATTCCAGAGCGAGAGCACGACGCGACGCGTGTTTCCCTCATAGAGATTGCAAGGGATCACGTTGCAAGTTGCCGTGAAATGGCCTACTCCGCGAGAGCCTCATTTACATGATTTTCAAAGCATGATTGCATGTGACACAGATGCATGACGCGATCGCTTAACACACGTATTTTGTGCACCGTGGCCATGGCTACCGGATGAATACGTTGCATCCGCCATCGCGCTTTCTCGCCCCGTGCGACGCGCTCAAAGAAAAACATGTGTATTCACTTTGCTCGAAATTGAGCAGATGGACCCCAGTTTTTTTTTTTTTTTTTTTTTTTTTTTTTTTTTTTTTTTTTTTTTTTTTTTTTTTTACCTCTCCGTGGCCAAATTTTGCGCAAATCCGAGGATCTCGATTTCAAAATTTTCGACGCGGCCCCATTTCGCCCATTTTTGAAAAACAGTGCAGGTTGCTAAAATTGGGGTCTACAGCTGCCTCTCGTCGCGCATTCTTCCTATCTAGTGTCACCTTAAAGGTGAAGTGTTGGGCTTGACAAATAGTCTTTAGCAAAAAAAAAAAAAAAAAAAAAAAAAAAAAAAAAAAAAAAAAAAAAAAAAAAAAAAAAAAAAAGCGGCATGTTGCATATTTTGTTTTGGGTAGTGTTACGCCGACTTTTTGACGCTCGCTTGGGAACACTCTCGTACCTGCGAAGGTGGAAATGCATGACAGATTGTCGGATGGCAGGATGGTGCCAGACACGCGCTGTTCAACTTACCAAGTGTGAAAAAAAACACGCCACACTCCCTGTTTTTGTGGTGCTCAGGCAAGGTAGGACAAAATATCGGGCCATCAGAGGCTGAAAAAGAGTAGTAGCAGAGCGCGAAACCTGAATTTTAACCCGGATGGAGCCTTGTCATGGTTGTTTGCCCCGCCTTTTTTTTTTTTTTTTTTTTTTTTTTTTTTTTTTTTTGTTTGTTTGGGCGCGGCGGGTTGCCTGGCTCTTTTCACATGTCTCACATATGCACACATCCTTGGTCAGCCTATGTGACTTTGCCGGGATACAGTGATAGCGTGGGATCATGGCTGCTTGCCTGTTTTTTTTTTTTTTTTTTTTTTTTTTTTTTTTTGGCTCGTAGGGGCTGGTTTCTCACATATGCTGGTGCAACACAACACAGCTTTTTTTTTTTTTTTTTGCCAAATATC
>KV441917.1:32427-71892 GCA_001650995.1 Gongronella sp. w5
AAAAAAAAAAAAAAAAAAAAAAAAAAAAGAAGGGGTAGCTTGATCATGTCACGTGCTCTGCAACGAAAAAAAAAAAGAAAAAAAAGGTGCACTGTGTCCGTTTGCGCCATGTAAAACGGACAAAAATGGCGCTTTGCGTGTTTCGAACTCAAGCCCTTTTTTTGTAATGTCGATGCTAAAGCAAGTGAGACGTGCTAACAGTGCAAGGACCATAGGTGTGCAGGAAATGATGAGTTGAGCCATATTAGGCTTTTGCATGTGGATTGATCATTTTTGCATCCTTTTTTTTTGTGACGATCAGTGATGGCAGGTGATTCGATCGATTCTCAGCAAATAGAGCGTGCACTCCAATCAGGGGCGGCCTTGAGCCCCTGCATCCATCATGGCCTCAAGCAAGAATCATTGAGCCACGCACACGCAACTTCAAAAAAATTCTCGCTGCGTTGACGCATACTTTCGCCCGGGGCCATTATGTCAAAAGCAAAAACTAAAAGAGCAAGGAGAACATAGTCAAGAAATGGAGAAAGCGAATGCATAAATACATGCCAACGTGTGCGATTTCGATGCAAAAAAAATATCTTAACGTGCTGGATTTTACAAGTACCAGCAGCAAAAAAAGAAAAAAAGAAAAAGCGAAGGCAAACGCGTCACGTGACGCGACACGCTTCAAAAAAGAAAAAAAGAGAGGTGCACTGGGTCTGTTTTGAACAGACGCATGAGATTTGTGTTCCTTGACAAGATTCAGAAGAAATAAAGCTACCAGTGCGAAGAATGAATGAATTTTGAGATGAACAGCAGAACTGCGGCGACTTTGCGCATGCCGCATGGTGCTTGGTTGAAGCTTGGTTGCTGCGGTAGGCAAAAAGATGGTTGTGTCGCCTTAAATTCGTACTCAGATGCAGGTTGAACTTAGCCCAGGCACAGAAACAATTGCCCCAACACCTGTTGCGGACATGATTAAAAGAGCGACCGTGCCTCAGAGATCGCAGGGCATCGCATTGCTCGGAAAAATCAAAAGCAATTGAGACAGACTTGTCTTTTGAGACGCATCCTTCTCATGTGGGCAAAAAAACGCGTTTCGTAGCTGCCTCTTCTCACTCAGCGTGCTTGCACGTGTTTACGCGCATAGGGCCTCCGTAAATACGCTTAATAACCACCAAATCGTCGTGATGGCATTATTTTTGTTTAAAACTCACGAATTGCGAACATTGATGGTCCCCATGCCTCGCAAACAGGGCTGATCTGCGAAGAGAACCTGGAGACAGCAAAAGCAAGCGAGTTCGCAGTCCTTGCATCATGCACATCACGAGAAATGGACAAGATTTAGCCAATTTTCGCAATTTTCGCGATTTCATCTTGAATCGCGCAACATGGGTGTTTTTGGTATCCCCAAACGCGTCTCAACGTGAACCGGCGACTGGAATACCCATATGGACCTCATCAAGCTGCTGTTAAAAAGCATTTGATTGCGTCAAATGCTAATCAAAATTTTAGTCGTGACGGGACCGCGAAACCAAAATCAAAAAACTGGTCTCCAGAAAGGCTCCAAACTTGCACATAAGAAGGATCGCAGGAAGAAACCAACGAAATAGTAAAAAAAGAGCCGGGTGCAGCCGCTCGTTAACGAGCAATCAGCAATAAAAGGCGAAATTTCAATTGCAAATTGCTCAGTGAAAATGCCTCAAAACACCACGCAACGCGTTCCAACAGAAATTCGTGCTCCTGACGCATGGTCGTGATGTAGGCAGGGAACGGATGCCACGTGTTTGACGCGGTTTTTCACGCGTCAAAAATTGCTGTAAACAAAGGGGGTGCATCAAAATCAGCTGGAACTCATCCTTTTCATTAATAACAAATACCCACGTATGCAACACGTTGTGCTCTTTCTGATAGTACTTTTTTTCAAGCGCTGAGGCCAATTTTCGTCGAGTTTGCTTTAACTCGAAAATATGCAGCAAATTGCATTTTACGCCGAAACCAGTCAAGACCCCTCGTTTTTATGATATGACATTATTCGGTGAATGAGAGACATCTACCATGTGACTGAATGTCGTGGCGATCCGAGGACTTTAGTTTCATGGTTTTTGAATCGTCGACTCCCTTGGAAATTTCGACCTTTTTGAAAATGGTGTTGCACCCAGTGATCGCATTGCTGCTAGAAAGAGCTCATTTGAACGAAAAAACACAGAGTTATCGATCCAAGGGGCAATTGGTAGTGTAGCTCATTTTTTTCATTCACACTCAACCAAAAGACGCGTAAAATGCCCCTTTGCGATTTTATCGACAAGAGGGCTTTTTCGAGTGATTTTTTTTTTGCGGTTGGCGTACTGTCCCGATCGTTCCGTTGGTATGATGTACTCGGCAAGATTAAAAAAGCTTCAAATTTTGCGCGTCAACGTGGCAAAACTGTGTCGATATACGTTTTTCTGAATTCTCACACCCCCAAACACCAATTGGCAGTCGACGCGCGCTTCCCCGGTATCAAGGAATCTAGCATCAAGAGAAATAAGAGACATCGTTGTCCGCAAAAGAAAAAGAATTGGCATTTCTTTACGCAATGGTCCGTCCTTTCACATGCTTGATGGCAGAAACATGGCATGATGATGTGATGTCACAAAAAAAAAAAAAAAAAAAAAAAAAAAAAAAAAAAAAAAAAAAAGAGAGAGAGAGAGAGAGAGAGATTGAGAAAGGCGCGCTTGATCATGTGACGTGCACCTCAAAAGGTAAAAAAAAAAAAAAAAAAGGGGCACTGTGCCGTTTGCCATGGATAGCGGACAAAATGGCGCCCTGCGTGTATCGAACTCAGGTCTTTTTTGTGCAATATAGATGCTAAAACCATTGAGAGGTGCTAACAGTGCAAGAGTCATTGGTGCACAGGAGATGATATTAGGTTTTTGATGAATGTTCATTTTTGGTGACGATTGGTGATGGCAGGTGACTCGATCGATTCTCAGCATATAGTGCGTGCGTCCCAATGAGAGGAGGTCTTGAGCCCCTGAATCCACCATGGCTTCAAACAAGAGTCATCACATACGCACATTCAAAAAAAAACGAAATCTTGCCGCCTGCGACGTATCGACGCGTACTTTGCTCAGGGTCATTGTGTCAAACACAAAAAAAAAGAAAAAACATGAGCAAGGAACTCATGTTCAAGAAATGAGCAAGTGAAAGCATAAATGAACGTCATCATGAGCGGTTTCGATGCAAAAATATCTGAAGGCACTGGATTTTACAAGCAAGCGGCAAAAAAAAAAGAAAAAAGAAAAAAGCGCCAAAGGCAAACGCGTCACGTGACGCGACACGCGTCAAAAAAGAAAAAAAAGAGGAGTGCACTGGGTCTGTTTCGAACAGACGCATGAGATTTTTGTTTCCATAACAAGATTCAGTTGCGTTAAAGCTACCAGTGCGAAAGATAAATGAATTTTGAAATGAACAACAGAACTGCGGCGGTTTTGCGCATGCCGCATGGTGCTTGGCTGAAGCTTGGTTGCTGCGGTAGGCAAAAAGATGACTGTGACGCCTTGAATTCGGGCTCAGATGCAAGTTGACCTGAGCATAGCCACAGAAATAGGGGCGCCAACACCTGTTGCGGATATTTTAAAAGAGCGACCGCGCCTCATAGATCGCAGGGTATCGCATTGCGCGGAAAAATCAAATCAATTGAGGCAGACTCGCTTTTGAGACGCATCCTTGGCATACGGGCAAGTAAAACCGCGTTTCGTAGCTGCCGCTTCTCACTCAGTGTGCTTGCACGTGCTACGCGCAGAACCACTCGCAAAGTCGCGCATTGGCTACCAAATCGTCGCGATGGTGTTTCTCTTGTTTAAAGTTCGCGAATTGCGACGATTGATGTCCCCTTGCCTTGCAAACAGGGCTGATTTGCAAAGCGAACCTGGAGACAGCAAAATCAAACGAGTTGCGCAGCCCTAGCATTATGTACATCGTGAGGAGTGAACATGATTTGGCTAATTTTCGCAATTTTCGCAATTTTATAAGGTGTCGCGCCAACAGGGGCGTTTTGAAGCCCCCACACGCAACACAACTAAAAGGGCAGTCAGAATACCCATGTGGACGTTATCAAGCTGCTGTTAAAAAGCATTTGGGCGCGTCAAATGCAAATCAAAATTTTAGTCGTGGCGAGGCCACGAAACCAAAATCGAAAAATGGGTCTCCAGAATAGTTTTAAACTTTGCACACATGAAGGACTGCAGCTAGAAACCCATAAAACAGCAAAAAAAAAAAAAAAGCGCGTCCAACTGCTGGTTGACGAGCAATCAGCAATAAACAATAAAATTTCAATTGCGAATTGCTCAGTGAAAACATGCCGAAACACCATGCGACGCGTTCCAACAGAAAATCGTGCCTCTGATGCGTGATTATGATGTGGGCAAAGAGCGGAAGCCATGTGTTTGACGCGGTTTTTCTCGCGTCAAAAATTGCTAAAATCAAAGGGGACGCATCAAAATCAGCCGTAACTCATCCTTTTCATTGATAACAAATATCCACATACGCAGCAAGCTGTGTTCTTTCTGGTGGTACTTTTTTCCAAACGCTGAGGCTAATTTTCGTCGGGTTTGCCTTGTCCCGAAAATATGGAGCAAATTGCATTTTACGCCGAAACCAGCCAATAGGCCCCTCGTTTTCATGACATTTGTGTCGGTGAATGACAGACATCTATCTTGTGACTGAATATTGTGGCGATCCGAGGACTTTAGCTTCATGGTTTTCGAATCGTCGACTGTGTCCCTAGTAAATTTCGACCTTTTTGAAAATGGTGATTGCGTGCCATCAAGTGATAGCAAAGCTGCTAAAAAGAGCTCATTTCAACAAAAAAACAAGAAGCAATCGATTCCAGGGGCATTTGGTCTTGCAGCTCGTTCTTTTCATTGACAATCAATTAAAAACACAAAAAAGGACCATTTTCGATTTTGTCGACGAGAGTTTTTTTTCGAGTAATTTTTTTATGCGCTTGGCCTACAGTCCGGATCGTTCTGTTACTTTAATGTACTCGGCAAGATTAAAAAAACTGTCAAGGTTGCGCGTCAACACGACAAAATTGTGTCGATACCTGTTTTTCAGAAATTGTACACGCATGATGTAATTTTTATTTTAAAAAGAGAGCATTAATAATTGCTTTTAAAAAGTTGTCACTTTTTTAGTGACCGTAATACATGGATGGGTAGCCGCGGATGAGCGTGGTAGAGCGTGTTGTGCGCATTTCGGCCATTTCCTTGCGCTCTTGCTTGACCCAGTCTTCAAAGCGGCGCATGACAATGCCGGTGCTGTCAAACTCGCCTTCGCGGCGCCCGTGGTCCTCGCCCTTTTCGTCTGCACCCTGCACGCGACGCGTCTGGCCCCATGAAAAGTCGTCAAAATGCCAATACGCGTACGCCGGCAGCACAAAGTTCCAGATGGGTAACGAGCACAGGTACACGAGCATCCAGCCGACGTACACCATCTTTCGGGTCGTCAGTGCGATCAGGACGGCCGGTAGACCCAAAATGGCCGCCAGCAGCAAAAGCGGGATGATGGGCACCGGCTTGACGAAAAACGAAATGACAATGAGATAAATCGTGAACGAAATGGCCGCAGGCAGAACGACCGTGCCAACCAGCTCCATGAACACGACAAATTGCATCGAAAAGCAAAACGTGCCGCACAAATCGCGAATCAGGACCAATTCGAGCAAATTGTGCACCGTCGAGTTGATCCAGCGCCGCCGCTGCGATAGCAAAACACCAAACGTATCCGGGACTACCGTCTTGCACACCTAAATGAGAGACAGGGAGAGAGAGAGAAAAAGAAAAGAAAAATGGAAAAATCAGTCCCGTGGCTCCTCTTTTTTTCTTTTCTTTTCTTTTCTTTTCTTTTCTTTTCTTTTCTTTTTTTTTTTTTTCCTCGATTGATGGCGCTGTAGGCTGCCGCATACTCTGCGTGGGCCTCTTCCAAGCGCAGGAATCATCGGGCTCCTTGTCGCGCCACAGAGCCAAACACAAAGATCATTTTGCGCTTTGGGAACGTGCGCAGCATGAGAGTAGTCAGATAGCGGTCCTCGCCGAGCAGCAACAAATTCTTTTTATGCAGCGTGTCGACAATGTTCTCGCAATACATCTCGACAATGTCCGACGAGCAAAAGATGGGCACGAGACGGTCGCCCTTTGGCGCAATGATGCGATACATGCAAAAGCAGCCGGGTAGGCATGTCACACCGCCGAAAATGGACTCGAATGCCTTGGACATGTGATGCGAAATATAGTATTCAAATACTTTTTTTAAGAAAAAAGCGTTAGACCCGGTGCATCTTTTAAACTTTTCGTTTACCTTGGATGGCGGTGACCCAGCTGTCGCTCTTGTTGGCAATCTTGGTCTCGCCACAGAGACCCATGATGTACGGATCGCGCGACATGCATGCAATCATGCGCGCCAGTGAATCTGGGTACACTTTTGTATCTGCATCCACCTAAAGCGCATGTCAAAGCGCGTCAATGCGCGTTAAAAGGAGGATTAAGCAAGCGAACAAAACATAGCAATACAAATAACGCGTATAAAACCCAAAAAAAGACGCGCTTTTTGATGGGGGTTTTTTTTGCCATGTTGTCATTTTTCCTTTTTTTTTACCATGAGACATGTTTCAAAGCGTGACGGATGCAGACCGGTGAGCTTGACAATGGCCTTGCAAAACTGGAACTCGAGATTGCACATGCGTTCGCCATAGTAGACCTTTTGCATGGCGTTCATGAGGATGACCTGCGAGTCGCGCTTGCCTCTGTTGCCTGGTTTCTTCTCATTTGCTTCTGCGGGCGTACCACACTTTACAATTACGATCATGGGCACGACCTGCTGGTCTTCTGGTGGCACAATGGCTGGCGCCTTGCTGGGGTCGTCATTGTACCGATAATAGCCAGCATAGACTTTGGCCATATTATGACGCTTTGTGCCGTCAGCAATAGCCACATACGACGCCGGCTTGACCTGATCGCGCGGCGTCAGGTCGTCCTTCATCATGGAAAGCACAATGTCCGGCGTGGACATGCCATTGCCGGAGCCCGTGATGATGCCATCGCAAATGACGAGTAAAAGCTTGTGCGATGCCGGGTAATCCGTGTTGGCGAGCGAATGCAGCGTAGTGCGCAAGCCCTCTTCGCCCTCCGAGTAGCACGTCACTACCATGAATGTGTGGATCAGATCAAAGTTGAAATTATATTGATGATCCGGATGCAGATGCAAATGCGCCAAATGTGGCAATTGCTGCTGGATACTCGATGGGCGCACGGACGACGCCATATGGAACGATGACTGCGATGTCTATGAAAGGAGGGCATCAGGCACTGGTTTCTTTCTCCTCCATTTTTTTTTCCACTTTTTCCCCCGATTTCCGCTTGTCCTTTGTATCGTACCTGTTGAGGATCTTGATCGTAGGAAGCGTCTTGGACGTCATTGGCGCTCGGATTGTTGCTGAGTGCGCCGTGGGAATAGTGCATGAGTGAGCGCGGGTGGTTCGATGCAGCGCCTGGCGATGGCGGGGCAATGCTTGTGCGCAGCGGGCTATGGAAGCCTTCTGACGACGAGGCAAAGAGGCCGCTACGTGCACCACCATATATTTTGGGCGAATGGGGCTGTGAGAAGCGAGAGGTGGTGGGCAAAAAGCGCCTGTGAGGTGTGTTTTGGCGATGATGATGATGATGATGATGGTTGTGTGGGGGGGCCATTGACTGGCGCTTTGTGAATGGGTGGTAGAACCTTGAAAACGAGCCGAAACTTGTATCTCGATAGAGGTCATTTTCGCCACCAATGGATGTGGGGCGAACACGCGGTGTGCCTGCCGCGGGATCTTCGTCTACATTGGTAGGAAGAGGCTGGCTCGTGTACAATGACGGATCGCCCGAACCATTGGCCATTTCATGCATGAATCGCTGTTGTTGGTGCTGCTGGAATTGGAATTGTTGGTGATGTCGCTCTAATTCGAGCGAGCTGATGCTTTTTGTGCGTGGATAGTGCATATCCTCTTCATTGTCCATCTCCCAGCGGTGCATGTCATCCAGCCGGAGACGTCGTTCCTCGGCCGTCTCTTCGCGAATGCTGCCAAGCTTCCACGATACACACCAGCCAAAGACCAACGCCAGAAGGAAGCGAATGAGCACAACACCCAAAATGACTGCCAAAGACACCCACAACACAATGTCGCTTATGATACAGCCTGTCGATTTGGTATCCAGTACGCCCACCTTGAGGATGTCCGTCAGGCATTTGCCAATCTTGACGCGGTCGGCCGTCGAGCTGAGCCAATACGTCGCGTCACGTCCAATAAACGCGCTTCCAGGCCCGAAAATCTGCGCCACACGTAGCGGCAGCGGGATATTCGGTGTCAGAAAACGCAGGCGCGACAGGTCAAGAACGTGGCTGAAAAAAAAAAGAGAAAGAAAAAAAAAGAATGCATAAAAAAAAAAACGAGAAAATAGACGCTAATTCACTTTTTTTTTTTTGTCTCTCGAGAGACGCGTTTTTACCCGCTGAAGGCAACGAGACTGGTGCCAGGCTTTTGAATGTCTGTCCAATTAAAGTAAACGTCACCCACCACCTGCAAGCGGCGCAGCGCGCGACGTGATTTTTGAGATATATGGCATCCCTTGCGTTCTGGATTGTCTGTGCCATTGACGGCTGGCTTTTGAAGGTCGATGGGGACGCAGGGGAAATAATTGATGACGTTGCCGCGCTCGTCGTCGGGCTGCAACGGCTTGAGGATGTCTTTGCAATTGTAATTGACGGGCTGGAACAAAAACGAGAGATCTTTGCCGCCGACGCCGATTTCCTGGAGGTCGCCGCTGCCGGGGATGTTGTTGAACGGCGTCGGATGGCGGAACGTCTTGAGGTCGTAGGCACGGCCGCTGATGATCACGTGGTCGGGCTGCACATTGTCGGGCCGGATGCGGCTGGGTTGCCGACCACAGATCGTCGCATTGAACCCAAACGTTAGAAACCCCACAATACCACACATGGCCACGATGATCTGCACAAGCGCCACCTTTTCGCGCCATGCTGTCTGCATCAGGGGGTCATGCAAGCCTAAAAAAGAAAAAAAAGCCCATTGAGCCCCCCAATTTCTCTCTCTTTTTTTTTCTTTTTATTCCTTACCAAAGGTGCGTAGCAAAAAGGGTGGTGCCCACCAGGTCATGATCCACGTCGTGACGGTCCAACAGGTGGTCTTTGATTTCTCCTTGCTGGCGGTGGGTATCTCGATCATGACATTTAAATAGTGTGTGCGGCGTAGATCCTCCGGCTTGGTCAAATCTAGCTTGTCGAGGGGCGACGGCGACCCTGTGCGCTTGCTACTGCTGCGCGGCTGCCTGTTACCGTCTCGATTGTCTTGATTACCTGATGATGTCGCGCTCTGGCGATTATTTTCCGACGGTGGTGTGGTCATTGGGCGTTGTGTCGTGCTCGTGATATACAGAAAAAAAAGAAAAAGATGGCAATTGGGGTCCCCGTAGGCGAAATGGTGTATGTAGGGGAGGGGGAAACGGGTGAGGGTGAGGGGGGGATTGGACAAAAAGGAAGAGGAAACGGGGCAAAAAGGAAAAAAGATGCGTCTCAAGAAAAAAAAAACCGACCCATGTGCCGCCACGCTCAGAAATGGGAGACGCGAGCGCGTCTTTTTTTCCCCAGTATATCGATCAATTGTTAGGTGGGATTTGCAGTCTATGGCGGTGCGAGCCCCGGACCAAGAACAACCCATTTGCACGGACACGGATCTTTTTTTTTTTTTTTTTATGCGTCTCATATGAGGAATTGCACGCGGCTAGGCAAACTTGAGGGCCAAGGGTTGATCATCCGAGATGTTTTATGTTTGTGCGCGCGCTGTCCACACAATCTGACAAGCCGCAGTCCAATTTGAAATGATTTTTTGTAATGGCTCTCGCTCAGAATTTATTCCCGACCTCTTTTTCCCTTTTCCCTTGCTTCTCGATTAGCGATGGCGAGCTGTGATTTCCCCCCCTTTTTTTTTTATTCTGCCCACATCGAGACCTCATGTGCCCGTATAAAAAAAAAAAAAGAAATAGAAAAAAAAAGAAAAAACGCGGAAAAAAAAGACGCGTCGCGACTTCCATTTTGATGATAAAAGAGACAATTATTGTATACATTGTAATTGGGATAAAAAAAACAGGGATAAAAAAGCTCACGCAGTGAGAGGGGGCGGCTCAATGTCGAGGCTAAGCTGCCGAATGGTGTCTGTGTCGAGGACATCGAGGTGATAGCAAGCCTCATACAAGGGCCGAATGTAGTCAAACGAGTAGCGCTCTGCGAGGGTCTGGAAGGTGAGGACACGCTTGATGATGGTGGCGATGATGCGGTATTTTCGAAAATTGACAAGTGGCTGGCATAACAAGGGCGAAATGGTCGACGACTGCGTGTACGACTGGTAGATCTTGTGATGCTCGTGGCTGGGTTCCAGGTAAGACGGCTGCTCCGAGTTGAAGACAAGATCCGACAGGTACAATCCCAAAAACGGGATGCAGCCGCCAAAGGGCAGCTTAATCTTGGGCTTTTGCAGGTGCCTGTCGGCAGCGCCGGGCAGCTGCACTTGCACTTCGGTCGGCGACATGCCATATTCATCGGCAACAAGCGTCATATTATCGCGGATGTGCTTCCAATTCTTGATGGGCGACGTGAATTCTGACAATTCGTCCAAAAGGCGCATTTCTGCGTCACCCACCTTGGCCCACGTCTTGCGCAGACGCGACACGGACGGCGACTGCAGGCCCAGCAAGATTTGAACAAGGGTCGCAAAGTTGGAGTAGGCTTGGCATTTCTGGAAAAAGGGGAAAAAGATAAAGGGGGAAAGTCAGCAACACGTGTCGCGTCGGTGGCACTTGGCTCTTTTCTCTCTCTTTTCTCTCTCTCTCTTTTCTCTCTCTCTCTTTTCTCTCTCTTTTTTTCTCTCATTTTTCTCGCTTTTTTTTTTTTTTTTTTTTTTACTCCGCCCAGCCGTTTTTTTTTACCTGAGCCAGTCGGATAAACTTTTCAATGACCTGGACGCGCTCGTCGAGGCGCGGGGTGCGGACGATTTCGCTTGTGACCCAGATGCACACGGTGTTGAAACGCTTAATGACCTGCTGGACGCCGCCTTCTTCCTCACCACGGAGCAGCTGCAACTGACGCGTCTGACGGGAAAAGTAGGTACGATGAAGCGCGTCGATCAGGTCGTCGTCGTCGCCTGCGTTGGCGGCTGTGGTGGACGCGGCGTCGTAATTGGGATGGCCAGGGTAGAAATCGCCGTCGTTCATAAGCGAGTCGTTGCTCATCTTTGTCCAGCGACAATGGACCATCTCTTCCCAATTGACCTGTCGCAGGATGAATTGCTCCACAAGGCACAATTGCTGCGCAAGGCTGTCGGAGCTGTGGCGCAGCACGACCGAATGACGGAAGAGCGCGTGCAGCGGCGGCGACGCCTCATTGGGGTTCCATGCAGGCAGATCGAGCTCGACAATGGCCTGCGCACGATGGTGGGCGTGGATGTCAGTGTGCTGCGCCGAGTCGGGCTTGGCCAATTCCGGCGGCGGCAGAATCTCTTCGAGCGAAGTGCGCAAATCGTCCAAATTGCTCATGGTGCGCGCACGCGACGGCTGCGACTGCGGCGGGTCCTCGGCAACGGGCAATGCAACCACTTCTTCCTTTTCGGAGCTCAATTCCTCCTTTTCGTCGGGAATCACTTCTTCCTTCTCCGAATACACGTGTGGACGCGGCTTTTCTTGCATTTGCGGCGACATTGGCCCCGACGGTGCGTTGGAAAGCGTCAGATTGGGCTGCACAACGGTCGCGCGGCTTGTGGTCGTTGTTGTTTTGCGCTGCGACGCGGACCGGAACACCTTGGCCAGCCGTTGTGACAGTTTTCTCTGAGGTTTGGCATAAACCTGGCTGGAAACAACCATTGCATGATTGTTTTGCTGTTTTTGCTTTTCCTGGGGCGACGCGGGCGGCGACAGGCTCGGCGGGCTATCGGTGACATGCGGTGCCGCGGTCATCATGGCCTTTTCATCGTCATGCGCGCTCATCTTGGTGTCGAGCGCCTCGACCTTGGACGTGCGGTGTGCTTGAGGCCCATACCCAGTGACCAAATGCTTGGTGTCATTGTCGCGCTGCGATGCGTCCAACCCGCCAGTCAGCGACGCCATGCCTTGGACCATCGATGGCGATGGCGATGCCATGGGAGTCAATGCGCGTAAATCGGCATTGTACACGGATCGGCGCTGCGGTTGGTCGCCTCCTTCCATGGTTCTTCGAGGTTGGATCTGCTGCGCCGCCTCATCGGCCTCCCCTGGCGGAGATTCAATGTCGCTGGAATCAGATGCATCGTCTTTGTCTTCGTCATCGTCTTCTTCGTCGCCACTCGAAGTCTCATACATGCTCTGCTCGTCATCGGTCGTGCCTGGACTGACGAGGCTGTCGAGAGAATCATCGGATGCCACGGTGGACAAGCTGTGCTCCGTCTTGAATTCGTCCTCTTCCATCATCATGCGCCGCTGCTGCTCCATGCGCCGCAAATATGACTCTTTGACCTTGGCACGTTCTTGCTGTTGCTGCCGTCCCATGGACAAATTCGACGCATAACGCGAAATAATCGAATTCTGAGACATGTTACGGTGCCGGCTCGTCAATTCCGTCGGTGGAGGCGTCAATGGCGCAGGCGGAAGCGTGATCATGGCATTTTCTGCATGCAATGGCTCCGTTTCATCGGCAGCAAGCGTCGGCGCAGACACGTGCTGCTGGTGCGGCCCGGCATAGGCAAAAGACGCGTCGTCCAAGGGAGCGCGATTGTCGGCAGCCGAGGGGCTACTGCCAATCAACAACACCGGCGCGACACGTGCATCTTGGATGGCCAAATTCGTGCCATGGTGACCACCCTCGACAGCCATCCCCTTTTGGATCCATTGTTCCGTCTTGCGCCGCAGCGGGCTCTGAGATAGCTTGGCACGCACCTTGAGTTGCATGCGCTCCTCCTCGTACGTTGGCGGCGGAGGCGAAATCACTTGCACGTGTGCCGACCCATGCGGGTAGTGCACCTTTTTCAGACGTCGAACAACGCGCTTCAAGCCCTTGACAATCCGCTGATCTCGCGGCGAATGTCGAATCAGCTCATGCGCAGGCAAATCGTTCAAAAACGTCGTCAAAATCTCACGCAGGTGCCGCGACGGCGTGAAATCGTGCACAAAGTAGTTCAGCAACCAATGCCGCAAAACAACAAACGTTCTAATAAAAAAAAAAAAAAAGGGAAGGACAAACGAGTCAGGGGGTGGACGCA
The DNA here is from genome assembly GCA_001650995.1 of Gongronella sp. w5. NCBI lineage: Eukaryota > Fungi > Mucoromycota > Mucoromycetes > Mucorales > Cunninghamellaceae > Gongronella > Gongronella sp. w5. Next base: position 45,725 of record KV441917.1, read on the forward strand.
CATAAAAAAATCATATAAAATTGAGCCACCCCCTTACCTGATGCGCACAATGCACCGCTCATCCTCATTGCTTTCCAAGCCCCATCGGAACCGCAAAATCAGCAGCTTGCATAGCTGTAATGGCGACAAAAAGATGCGGAACGTCAGGAAAAAGTCGGTCATAAACGTGTAATCTAGTCAAAAAATAAAAAAAAAAAGTAGTGAGATAAAGGCATGAGCAAACGGGAGGCGTCTTTTTAATGAGCGTGTTACCGAGGGTGATGGTCAGTTTTTCAACGAGTTTTTCAACGGTGGCGGCCTCGATGACTTTTGGTCCGCGGACAAGGGCTGGCGACGACACAATGGGCGCGGGGTTGGTCATTGGTTGCGGGACGGAGCGGCGTCGGCGTGTGAATCGGAGGAGAATGGGCGACGCGGCGTGATCAAGGCGATCCATTTCGTGTTTTTTGTTGTTTGAGCCATTTCGCTTCAATTTCGAAAGCAAGCGAGGGAGTGATTTGGGCGACTTTTCACTGACCGTATAGGTGGCGGATGATGCGGCTGTGGCATTGGCGAAAAAGTTGGTGCGTTGGACGTTGGGGGTCGAATGGTACGTGGCTGGCGTGGTGTTTGTGCTAAAGGGCGTGACGCCATGTGCGCTTGTACTGCTGCTGCTGACATAGCTGCTGGCCAGCGGCGGTGGCGACGACGCCGATGACGACGCAGATGACCCAGCTTGCACGAGTGGCGGACGCTCATACGTCCACAGGATGATCCGGTCATCCGTGTCCGATTTCAAAAGATCAAAGATGGCGGGCGGGTATTCGTGGAATACCAATGGCGGGCCCACATCGCCTCGACCACCCAATTGGTTGTTTTCTGCGTGTTTTGTGCTGCTAGTCGAGGGACTCGTGGGGCTCGTAGGGCTTGTGGGGCTTGTGGGGCTCGTCGGGCTGTGCAGGCTGCTGCTCACCGTGTGCGCACTACTTGGCATCATCACGCCAATGGCCGCACGCGTCGTTGTCGCGATCGGGTACAGCGTCAGATCAATAGGCGACGAGAGCCAATCATCGAATTCGCTCACCATAGGGATCCCAGGCAATTCAAAGGCCGTAGTCGCTTGTTCGCGCGGCATTGTCGTGCTATATTGTTGCTGGCCAACAGGGCCCAGCACAGAGTCCACATACGTTTCAATCCCAGCAGAGGAAGACGCGGGTTTGGCCGTGATGCCCGCGCCCAACAATGAATGCAACGACGCCGCGTCGTGCGCGCCTTGCTGCCGCGAAGAAAACGACAAGGACGACGACGCGAGTGGCCTGCGCACCGATGTGCGCCCCGTAATGGACACATACCCATTGTCTTTTTCGGATGGCTGCTGCTGCTGCTGCTGCTGAGCGGCGCGCTCGTAAAAGTGGTCAGCCTTTTCCTCGGATTGGTTATTGTCGTCAGCACGCGCCGGTGTTGTGGTCAATTGTCGTTCCCACAACACCTTGGGCTCCGTCGTGTACTCGCGCACGCCAAACACCGTCGCAAGTGCAGCACGCTCCATACCGCCCTCGCCACTATTGTTGTTCAATAACTCTGGCGGAATAAGCGACTTGCTTCGCTTCCGCCGCCCTGGAAGAGCCGTCTCCGTGGGCAACGGCCGGTTCGTCGTCAACGCAGTCGCTTCTTGGTATCGATCAGCAGTCGTCGGCATGCTAAAACAACAAAGGTATCATGAAAAAAAGGGGGAAAACAAAAAAAAAAAAAAGAAAAGGGGCACAAAAAAAGTGGGAAAAGAAAAAGTAACAAAGAAAAAAGAGACACACACCAAAAAAAAAAAAAGCTTAATTTATGGAACACGCCAAAGATGCAAGTGCACGCAAATTGCCGCTTGACGAGCCAATTTCAAGATAAAGCGCGAAAAAAGGAGAGGGAAGAGGCACCCACCTAAACTCAGAGGTCGCCCACGACATGACACAAGCGCTTGTACGACCCAATGCCCTGAAAAGGCACCGTGCCCAACCCATCCACCAACCTTGAAACGAGGCATCATTGCCTTTCACGGCCGAAAAATAGGCGAACCTTGTTCCTTTGACAGCCGCCACTCAATAAAAAAAAAAAAAAGATGAAAAAAAAAAAATTCCACCATCAGAGTGCCCTCTTTTGTCTCATGCCTGTTTGAATGCCTAGGCTCCAGTCTTGCATGTGATCTCCTCTTTTTTTTTTTTTGTTTTTTGTTTTTTTTTGTTTTTGATTCTCCTCTTGTTGATCCTGCAATCAACATGGGCTCAGACACGTTGCAGATCGCGCAACCAGGGGCATAGCAGCCCAAATCAGGCGTGCCGATCGACATGCGATCCATGCAGCATTCGCGTGCCAAATGTCCCTGGGCTGATCCAAGGCTCACAGAGCATTTTTTTTCTTTTTACCCCTGGGCGGAGATTTGCGGGTGTCCCTGGCTCCTTTCGTGTTGCGCGACGGCACGGAGACCCTACAAAAAAAAAAAAAAAAAAAAATCGATGATCCCCCTACGCCTACGATCAAACTTGGAGAAAGTGCGCGCACCATTTTGTCCCCTATCATGTTTTTTATCATTGCGATGTACGAGTATCAGCACTCGGCACCCTATTGCCTAGGCGTGTAAACGTGTCATTGATCATATTTTCACATTTTGTACTTTTTACGAGTGTGCTACAATAACCGATCACCCAAAACAATTGAAATGACTGGGCTTTGGTCTTAAACATTTTCCACTACAGGAGCTGAGGCCATTCGGGGCCATCCCTGCAATGGGATCTTAGACGCTGTAAATCAGTCGTAGCCTGTCCCCAAAACCAAAATCGAAAAAATAGATCTCCCGAATTGCGCCAACCTCTCCCAAAGGAAAAGTGGCAGGGAGAAACCGTGAAAAACGACAAAAAGGAGGATGCTTTATCTGAAGAGTAAAGAACAATCAGCAATTTTAAAATTAATTTCAATGGCTAATTGCACGGGAAAACGCGTCCATGGAATTGCGCCGGCGCGTCCACAAGCTAGAGACGCGTCAGGCGCTTGGATTCGATGCGGAATAAAAGTGACTATCACCGGCAGAACGCGATATTTCACAAATTGAAAAATACGTGGTGCTCCATTTTTGAAGCTCCTTCTGCTGGAACTCGTTTTTCCACCGATCACTGGCACCCCTGCGCAGAGCAGAAGGCACCATTTGAAATGAAATGAATTTTCATGTGCTGCGGTCAAAACTCATCGAGCTGGCCTTATTGCCTCCAAAATACACTAAATTGCATGTTCCGCCAAAACCAGATGACGGACCCCTGGTTTTTATATCATTTTCGTTGACAAACCAGACGCGTTTACCTGGGGTGTGAATGGCATGGTGATCTGAGAACCTAAAATCCACGGCTCTGAAAATGCCGACTGGACCCCTTGGAAAATCAGTGAAAAATAGCTACAGTATTTTTCCAAATTGACATGGCGCGCCATTCAATAATCGCAGCACCATGAAACTTTTACAGTAGAGAATTTTGACCTTGAACTTCTAGTAAAAGACTTTAAAACAAGATGTAAATCTGGCCGTTGTCAAGAAAATTTGCCTTAAATTCACAATTTTAGCCCGGACGCACTAAATTATTATTCGGTCAGACTGAAACTTTGTACGAGCAGAACGAGACGCGCTCGGAAGTCATTCATCCCGGCCCGACAAACCCAATGCGCGACTTTTGTACACTTGGGACGGCCGATCAAAAATTTCAAGTGCGATTTGCTCGGCAACAGGCTAGATAAACCACCATGACGCAGCTGTGACAAAAGATGCGGATTTGGATTCTCTGTCGGATGAACTCGGTTTCATGGATATGTGAGCAAAACTGATGGCGAAATTCGATTTTCCAATATTTGACTTTGGTTATCGTTTCCTCGAGAACGGCGTGATTGACCCCCGATTTTTATTGCAGATTTGCTTATAAAAAGGAGGTCAACGCGCCTAATGAGATGACTCTCAGGTCGCTAATATGTAGGTTGCCAAACGGATTCCAGAAATTTGCTGAGCTTGAACCTCTCAAAGCGAGGGACCCTCCAGAAGCATTTTGACCTGACCAACTTTTTTTTTTCCAAATTCGAAAAAAAAAATCATTTCACCCCCAAGAATTCAGTGCAAAGAATTCAGTGCAGCTCCACGAAACTTCCCCACCTATAGGATTTGGCTTCTCTCTTTTCAGAAAAAAATTAAAAACCAAAGGTCCATCATGTGGTTTGTCGGGAAACACGACATTGCTGAAAATTTGGCTGTAAAGAGTTTTTGTAAGAAACGTTTCGCTATAAAATCATGATTCAATTGCCACCAAACTTTGCCACTTGGCTTTTTCAACGTCTCTCTTCGCAGAAGACAATTAAAAACCAGAGGTTGATCAGTCTTCTGTTTCCGAGTCATGCACCATTTTCACGAATTGTCACAAATCCAATGATGAGCAACACAACTCATGATCGGACTGCCTCCCAAACTTTACTCGCTGGCTACCTATATCGCCGCGCCTGCTGTTTCAGCAATACGTTGAAAACCAGATATCCACTGGACAGCTGTGCAGCGCAGATGAATACAATATGTCGACGTTTGAACAAATACATACAGAATTAAACACACCAAAATATGGTTGGATCATCGCGCAAATAAGCTTCACACTACTAGGATTGTTGACGCGTCTCTTTTTGGCAGATCGTTCAAACCGGGAGTCGACCGGGCCGTTTTGCAGATAAATCCAAAATAATGATACTGTATTTTCACAATTCCAGTACGGCTTCTTGAAACACTTTGTAGATCGTGATGGAAAAAAATGACACCATTGAAAGAGACGCACTCGAATGTAATTTTTTCCTGATTGTTTATGCGCCTTCTGGATGAATTTTGCATGCTTGCAAAAGTCGATCAAACATTGGATCAATTTTCAACTTCAATGTCCTCACCAGCGCATTGGACAGCACACTGTGCTTTTAACATGTCGAATACTACTCCTGTTGAATCTCTATCGAATGAGACCAGTTTCACCGATGATGGATGGCTAAAACTCGCAGAGAAATTCACTTTTTCATCAAAAATCTTTGATCGCTCTTTGCTCGACAATGGTCAAGCAAGTCGACACCCGATTTTATGCAGTTTTGAGAACAAGCAAGGGGAAAAGTACTGTATCTACAGTAATGGGATGACTTGCAGCGCGCTAGCTTGAGTATGAACTTTTTGCATCGGTCTACCGTATAATTCACCAGGCTGCAGCAGCAGCCCCCAGCCCACATTCAGCGCACGCACGACGAAATTGTTGTGTAAAATAAAAAAATAAAAATGCAAAAAAATCCTATACTGTACAATTTAAGCACCTTAATTTGGAAGTGTCAAACCTTAAATTTTTGCAAAAAAAAAAACTTGCCCAAAGTAGACACTTTTCTCAGTCGATCGCCGTTCATGCGTCACTCTGGGGGCATTTTTCTTAAACGTGGGGCGACCTGCCATTTTGTCTGGCAATAGCAAATTGTCGGAGTTACCTGTTTGGGTTGCATTGATCACTCGGAGTTCGAAATTCCCCAAATTTGGCATTTTCTGAGATCGAAATGTGTGACCCCTGAATGACCCCTGAGTGACCCCCCTGAATTTTTCAAAAGTGGTCGTCGTAGCGCTTTGGTGTTTTAAGCTTTTTTGTTGCAAATTTTGCGCTGAATGCGATGCAGCTACGGTATTTTTGAGCGGGGTCAACCATGCAGATGGACAGATGAATGCAAAATAGGGTATACTAACGATTCGGTGAAACCGAAACCGAACCGAATCGAATCGATAATATCGGTTTCGGTTTGGCATTTTTTGAAACCGGTTTCAAAATAGTACAAATTTACAGTAGGAGGTTTTTGGCATTTTCGAGTCCAAAAAATTAGGCGGCCGGCGGGTCGTCCATCTTACTGTATGCTCTGTAGAGCCTTAGTTCAAGCAGTACAGTAACCCTGCACTTTTCATTTGCGGACAGGCAGGCTGTGAAAAAAATTATGGAGGCACTATTACTGTACGGTACAGTACAGTACAGGTCATCAAGCAAAGTCCCAAAAACACGCGTTGTCATTTTCTAAAGGCAAGTCGTCCTTTTCAGTTCGGTGTACAGTAGCGCGCTGCTGCTGCAAGCATTGAATTACAGTAACAGAATGTGTCAACTTCTACGTAGCCATTGTTATTAAAAATGCACGGATCAAAGTCGCCAAACGCTTTACTGTATTTGTGGGCTTGTGGCGTAAAATCTCAAAATCATGCAGAAAATATGATCGGCTTTTGTGCATTTTCTTGAACATCTGGTTTTTCCTTCCCAGTTTGGCTTTTGGCACCTTACAACAAAAAGCAGGTTACTGTAAAGTACAAGCCAGCCTTGTGCAGCTTGCAAAAGTTTCAAGCTGGTCGGATTGTCTATTGTCATTTGTCAAATATCAAGAATGCACGTGTTTTTCAAAAAAATCATGACACTACTTCAACGAAGAAGGGGACGCAACTCCGAGAAAAGACCGCGTATTTTTCATGTCTATTCATTTAAACAAGGCACGTGAGCACTTTGAGCCTCCTATCGCGCTTTTTGACGCGCTTTTCAGGCTGACACAACGACGCGACATGCCTAGACGCGGTTTTACACGCGTGTTTCGTGCACGTGCCGTGGCTTTGGCATGTCGCGCTGCAATCGTCTAGCTACACGTGCCACTTAACACCAGGGAGATCACTCGGCCATTATAAAAATCCTTGGGTGTTTGAGATTAAAGGGGGAAAAGGGGCAAAAAAGTGACGCGGCGTGTGCACGCCGTTTTGCATAAAAGTCGAGCACGCTCAGCTTGAACCTTAAATGTGGCGGGAATTCATCAGGCTACTTCATTGGGCTGCCACTTTTCAGGAGGCATTAAAAAAAAAGGAGCAAGGTAAACATTTGTGTCGTCTTTCTTCCTTTTCCCTTGGCCGCTTTCTATTTTTCTCGCTTTCTTATTCTTTTCGTGTGCCCAACTGATTGCCTCATTCGCTTTTTATCTCTGTTTTGTGCTCTTCAGCATGCTGCGACTCTGGACGCCCTCGTATCCCTCCAAGACGTGGCTCAAACACTCCTATCACCACTTGCTCGTGCCTGGCTGTTTTGTCCTGCTCCAGGTTCTCTCGATTTACGGTAAGCGTGTCGTGTTGCAAGCGAAACAGCGGGTGGAAAACCACGAAACCCCTCCCATTTGCGTCGTTTGTCGCTTATCCGCGTTTTTTTTTTAAAAAAAAAAGTTGTCAAACCACCGACGCCGACGCCGTCGTCGACGCAGGCGCAGCCGCCGACCAGCGTGAGCGACTCGCCACTCGCACTGCCCGCGGGTGTCTATCACAACCCGTACCCGCGCCACACGCCTATGCACGATATTCCCGACATGCTCGTCGGTCTATGGCAGCACGGCGTCGCCATGGATTTGCTCGTCTATGTCAGCCAGGACGAGTATTTCACGGAGTGCCGCCAGGCACCCACCTTCCAGGCAACCGATATCATTCTCGGCAGGCCATTTGAACCACACACACAAAAGCTGGTTATCCCTGTAAACGACGTGAGTGAGAAAAATGAAAATGACGTCTTGACGCGACCGGCGCCTGGCGCCGACAACTGCCCATTGGCAAAGAAAAAAGAGGAAAAAAATTGGTCTTGCCTCCCCCCTTTTTTTTGTACGCCAATGACCTCACACATTCTTCTCATAGTCCAAACCAAACGATACACTGTACGCGCACATCTTTTTAACGAGGAAAAATGCGCCCATTGACCCTGCGCACCCAAGTTTCAATCCCGACCATGTCGTGTATCGGCGCCACCGTAAAAAAAAAAAAAAAAAAAAAAAAAAAAAAAAAAAAAAAAGGGGAAAAAAAAAAACAAAAAGCACAGCGGCCCAAAAAAAAAAAAAAAAAAAAAATGGTGCGAAAAATAGAGCAAATGGCACCGTGGCCCCAGGCGCTGGGTCCCCCTCCTTTTTGCAGGGTTCTTATCGTGTTCTCACTTTTTTTTATTATTTCAGCATTGACCAAGACATATCCACTTGTCCAGGATGTTCCTTATTGGCAAGAAAAGGTGACCATTGCCTTGGTAAATCAAGGTGCTATGACCATTCCACGAAGTGCACTGCAGCCAGCGACATTGAAGCGTAAGTAGCGCACAAATGACACGAGCAAAATGGAATGTATTGAGGCATTTTCTTCTCACATTTTTGCAAAACGCTATAGACATTTCGCTAGAATCGACGATATCGAGTGACAAGATGGTGCGTGTCGCGCTGGACAAGCTGCGTGCGCGCAGCACGACTGACCTCGATCGACGCATCGGCTTTTACCGCCCCATTGTATTCCCAAATGACTTTTGGCTCCTTCAAAAGCACGCATACCCCCTCCCCCACAATATCACGTACGAAAAAAAAAGACACAAAGCGGCCTACATGGCTCACTTTTTCTCTTTATTCACAGAGAGCTACCATTGACGATCCGCATCGAGAGCATGGCAATGTGGAAGTTCAACAGCCTGGCCGTGTTCACCGACGGGTTTGGCGGCATGACCTTTTCTGAAATGGACCACGTCAAGCAGCTCTTTTTGGAAACGAATCCAATCTACATTGGCGGCTTGCTCGTCACCAGTGGCCTGTACATTTTGTTTTCTGCGCTGTCATTCCATCATGGTATTTAAAAAAAGAAAAAAAGAAAAAAAGGCGCGTCTGACGCGTTAAGTTTGCGCGCTAGATATCCAGTTTTGGAAGCAAAAGCAGAATTTTGATGGTATTTCGCTGCCGACGCTGTCAATACAGGTGATGTCCGACGCGGTGGTGTGCTTGTACCTGCTTAATGGCGGGTGTTCATGGTTCATGCTCGCGCTTTATGGGTGTCACCTCGTTGTCGGCGCGTACAAGTGGCTAAAAGTGTTTGGCGACCGGCGCGACGCACAATGGTCGACCCAGGACGCCGTACACTTTTTGTACTGGCACGGGCTCACGTCCACATGCGCGCTCATGACCCTTTACTTTGTCTTTCAAGTGCTCGCGGACATTGGCTGGTACGCCATGGCCCTTGGGTCGCTCGCGCACTTTATCTACGTGTTCGGTTTTGCATTTCTACTGCCCCAGGTGATCCTGAATCACCAGCACAAACAGGTAAGCGTCCCATTTCGAGCGCAATGGAACTTTTTCTCATTTTTTTTTTTTTTAGATCCTTCACGTTTGTAAACGCACCCTTTTGTATAAATTCTTCAACATTCTCATTGGTAGGGCATTGGGGTGGCGTGCGCGTGCGCGTGCAATGGGACCAAGTTGTGCATGCTGACAAGCGATTTTATTTTGATTTTCCTCGATTTTCTAGACATTACATCGGCATACCTGATCAAAACGCCGTCTATCCACCGGATTGCGTGGCTCCATCAAGATATCCTGTATGTGGTTGTACTTTTCCAATGCCTCTACTATGCACGCCACTTGAAATGAGCCTTTCATGATACCCTTTTTCCCTTCGGCTTTGGTCAAACACCGAAAAAGCAGCAGTCGCGTGTATGCGCTGTTTGAAAACAGAAAAAAAATAAAAGGCGCGCCTGGGTTTTTTGGCCCCGCTCTTTCCCTTTTATTCTTTTGTTTGACGTCGATCCGGCCCCCCTTTCGCTCTTTCTTTTTTTTTTGTTATATTTTATGCCAGTGCGTCCATGTCAGATTCAGTGAAGAAGCAGCCCAAGCCCAAGGCATTGCCGTCGGCGCTGTGTGGGTCGGACGAGAGGGTGGAGCGGCTCGAGGTCCGGAGCAGCACGGCAAAAAGCGACGGTGACGACGGCAGCAACACGCCTGCGCGTGACGACGACGGCCATGACGAGCCAGCGGGTCCGGACAACGAGGAAGACGACCACGAGAATGATGAGCACGAGCGTGAGGAGGCCGATATTCTTCGACAAGGGTACAAAAAGTTGAGCAAGATTGGCGAGGGCACGTACGGCGAAGTGTTTAGGGGCATACACCGCCGCACAAAAGAAAAAGTCGCCCTTAAACGCATCCAACTCAACCATCTCCAGGGCGGCATCTCCACAACAGCCCTGCGCGAAATCGCCCTCCTCAAGGAAATCAACCACAAGCACGTCATCAGGTAAAAAAAAAAAAAAAAAAAGAAAGAAAGAAAGAAAGAAACGCGACGAAGGCTCCGTTTGTTTGCTCAATTGATCCCACTCACGCGCTTTGCATCTCAATTAGGCTGCGCGACATCATCTATCGAGAGCAAAATCTATACATTGTCTTTGATTTCAGCGACGTTGTAAGTCATTTGCGACCTTTTTTTTTTTTTTTTTTTTTTTTTTTTTTTTTGCCGATGCGGTGCTAAGCTCTTGTTTTTCTTGCCCTGTCTAGGATTTGCGTCGGTACATTGATCACGTTGGTCGTGATGGCCTGACGTATAAGCATATCAAGGTAAAGAAAAAAAAGGGGGGGGGGGAAGGCATACTTTTTGCTCAAATTGGCTCAATGGTGGATTTTTGCGACATTTTTTAGGGCTTCACGCACCAGATTTTGTCGGGTCTGCACTATTGCCATGCACACCGCATCCTGCACCGCGACCTCAAGCCGCAAAATCTGCTGATCGACCGCAATGGCAACTTGACCATTGCCGATTTTGGCCTGTCGCGCGCGTTTGGCGTGCCACTGCGCGCGTACACGCACCATGTCATCACCCTCTGGTACCGCGCGCCAGAAATCTTGCTCGGCAGCGAGTTTTACTCCACGGCCGTTGACATGTGGAGCGTCGGATGCATCCTCGCCGAAATGATCACTTTGCGGCCGCTCTTTCCAGGTAAAAAAAAAAAAAAAAAAAGAGAGGCACAAGCGCGTCAATTCGCCGTCAAAGTGTTGTCCAAGCGCGTGACTGACGCGTTTTTTTTTTTTTTGACAAAGGCGACTCTCAAATCGATGAATTGTTCAAAATCTTTGAAATCCTGGGCACGCCCGATGAAAAGGTGTGGCCTGGGGTGTCGACACTACCCTGTTTTACCGATACCTTCCCTCGTAAGCAATTTTTTTTTTTTTTTTTTTTTTTTTTTTTTTGCACCATCCACAGTGAGCTCATTGTGCTCTTTTTTTTTCGCAGCTTGGGATCCCAAAGACCTCACTAAAGCATTTGAAAACGAGCAGCGGAAGCTGACCATCACCGAAAACATGATCGACCTGTTAAAAGTACGCGCTGTGTGTTTCCCACGTTCCATTGCCGGCTGCCTGGCCGGACTGACACCTGTTTTTCTTTTTTTTTCTCGTTCTTCCTAGTCGTTGCTCACTTATGATCCTTGTCATCGGATATCCGCCAAAAAGGTACACTGCTCTTTGAATCCATATTCCATGACCCACTATAGATGCTCATTTTTTTTAATTTTAGGCCGAAGAACACCCATTCTTTTACGACGACATCTCCATGTTGCATTTTTAAATTTTATTTCCTCAAAAAATAATAAAAATTCGGTTGCTTTTGATCCAACACAAAGAAAAAGGAACATGGCGTGAGCAAACGCGTTGGCATTGGCGCAAAATCACGAGTCGCTGATGATTAGTTGCCGTTAAACTTTTTGTTATCTGCCGCCAATGGGAACAAAAGAGCGCATCATGAAACAAAAGTGGGCGCGCGAGTAGCAAAAGCAACACACTTGTGAGAAACACGGAAGTGGAGCCGGCTCATCACTCAAGTGTCTGCTGTTGCATTGTGCGACGTGCCACGAGACAACTTGCAGAATTCCCGATGTCAATGCGGTGCCGCCATGGCTAACCAGGGCTTTATTTTTTTTTCGAGGGTGGGAGAGGGAAGAAAAGAAAATTGGCTATATACAACAAATTTTTTTTTTTTTTTTTTAGGAAAAAGGGCATCAATAGAATGGTATTATTGATTTTTTCTTAGCAGCTGCACGTGTAGCAGCAATCGCAGCCCATGCCGGAGCCATTGCCTGAGAAAAGAAAAAAAAAAAGAGTTAGCAAGAGCCGAAAATAAGGACTAGAAGCCACATACAATCACACGAACGCTGGTGTGGGAAAAAGATGCGCTTTGAATCATTGAAGACGGGGGAGCCATACGTGGTCTTTTTGGTTTTGAGCACGTCATCGCCTCCGTCATTATAGTACGTGGGCGACAGGCCGTTGTATGTGCAGCGCTCTTCGAGCGCGCTGCCGTGCTGCTCAAAATAGTGATGTTCACCATGTGTCATCGCATCCGACATACTGGCACGGCGGCGACCCGGCACGACGAATAGCTGCTTGTCACTGTGCGCAGTCTTGACTTCAATGGTGGCCGCCTGAGGATTGTCCATGATGTGAAAAAAATGAGAAGAAGGCAAAAAAAGAGAATCCATGCGGTGAAAAAGAAAAGAAAAAGAGAAAAAAGCAGCGCAAAATTCTCTGGGAACATGCCTTATCTTATAGCCTGGCCCAATTTGTGGATCATGCTGGTCATCATTGGTTTCGTGTGGCATGCGACCCCATATCACCCTAAAAAAAATAATTCATGCAAAAAAAAATGGCGTCCGTGTCACATGAGAGGGCATTGAGACAGCGAAATGGGGTTGCAGGGGAGAAACATGGCCAATGCGGCGTCTGAAAATCACCTTGGATGCCCTCCCTCGCATTTCTTTTTACAGAATAGTGTTCATCCTCTCACACCTGCGCGCGCGTGCACGCATCATGCTCGTGCCTTATGGCTGTGGGCCGTGGTTTCCGACACTTTTGCGCACCAATTGGCCACCTCACAGCAAGTAAAAAGTCCCGTAAATAAATACACATGCGGTCATTGGAAGAAAAAAAATGAACAAAGAAGCATTGTCCATGTGCCATGCCACAAGAAGGTGACGACCGGCTTGGCAAACCTGCCGTGCAACCCAGTAAGCATTAAAAAATGTTCCCAGCCAGGATGTGCAAAATAAAGTGATGTGGCGTGTGCAAGCGAAAAATAGAAAAAAATGCGCCGCCACGGTCCACGGATAAGCATTAAAAGCCCAAAGTCCGCCCATCCTGGGCAAAAGCGCTTTTCCGATGATCGTGTGACTGCAGGAGTACCGAGGTAAAAAAAAAAAAAAAAAAAAAAAAAAAAAAAGGAAAAAAAAAAGGAAAAAAAGAGAAAAAAAGAGGAAAAAATGGATATTGACCCGATCTTTTCGAGATCGACAAGGAGTCCAGGCGAGAGGCTCCTTTTTTGATTGATTGTTTCCCAATAAGGATTAGTTTAGCGAGCAGATGAAAAAAAAAAAAGTCAGGAGCAAGCGATCAAACGAAAGATGTGAGGGAGGCCAAGAAAGAAAGACTTCAATGACAATTTCGCGTTTCGCCGTTGCCTTGGCGTTCATGCGACACAAAAGACACAAAAAAGCAGCAGGCGAGGCGGTGCGCCATGGTTGTGTGACGCTGTTGCCAAGCTTTCGCAGCCCCCCAATGCATTGACGCCAGCCGTTCCAGCAGCGGCCAATCAGGGAAAGTGGGACCTGAACGGCCAAATCAGGGATCGCGCCAAAAATACACTTTAAAAAAAGCGGATTCCCAGATGCGTTTCCCCTTTTTGTTCTTTTTTTTTCTCACTTTTTTATTTAATCGTCGCTTTTGATAATACACACACATACACACATACACCCCCAAGGCATTACACCATGACAAAGCACATGTCGCTAGCGTTTATGAGTGAGGAGAGCAAACAGGAGCTCAAGGAGCTGTTTGACACGTTTGACAAGGACAAGGACCACAGGATATCGATGGCCGAGCTCCGCACGACGCTGGCCAACACGGGCATCGACGACCAGCAGTTCCAGGCATTGGCATCCAAGATCCACACAGACGCCAATGGCTATTTGAGCTTTGACGACTTTGCGCGCCTGATGCGACCCACGCTGCGCACACCATTCCGCCTGACCAGCCGGCAAAAGGAGCTGTACGAGACATTCAAGGTCTTTGACGTCGATGGCGATGGCGTCATCAATGCCGAAGAGCTCAAATCCATGATGCACAAGCTTGGCGACCGCATCGGTATCGAAGAGGCCCAGCAGCTCATTGCCGACGTCGACAATGATCACGACGGCGTCGTCGACTTTGACGAATTCTGCCACATGATGGGTGTCGCGTCGCCCCGCCCCAGCCACGACAGCCAGTCAAGACCCTCCATGGGCGACTCGCCGCGCTCACCACTCTCACCCACAGGAAACAAACGCTTCTCCTTCCGCAGACTCTTCCACCGCAAGCGCAACAACTAGAAAATGGATACCAATTGATGTGCAGAACAGTAACCGTCTTTTTTTTTTTGTAATTTTATTGGTCTTGAAACCCCTCCACTTGTAATAAAAAAGCGTGCCAATTAGCCAATTTGGCCCAGAAAAAAATTTGGTCCAAAAAGGGGAGGCGAAACCAGAGACTTGATGCCCAATTCTGCTGCAAAGCACTGCCAACAAGTCATGGCGCTTTTTTCTTATTTTTTTTTTTCTCGCGCCCGCTAACCACCTCAAGTGCCTTGTGCGATATTATCATAAAAAGTAACGAGCGACTTGAAAAGATAAAAATGCGTGCCGGTGGGACGTGATTCAGTAGCACGTCTCGGAGAACCAAGGGCGAAATGAATGATTTGACTGCAAGTCGCGGTGAAATCGTAGAAATGCATTAATTCAGTTGCTGAGAAAATTGGCGTCGTTGGTTTTATGCCTCGTTTCCCATCTGGCTCAATTTTAGGGCAGTTTGGATGTCCTTGTCCAGAGGTGCTCTTTAAAATTTTAATATTAGCCAAAAATTGGCTGCGGCCTGACCAACCTCGCTCTGTGGCCCCGCGAAACACGTCGTAGTATTAAAAGGCGCATTGGAAACCCCTAGTAAGACTCGCTTTGCTGCTGTCGCAGGTCATTGGGGAGCGTGACACGCTAATTGCAAAATGTCCCGGTTTGAGGCCCCGAGAAGAAATGAAAAATTCAGGTCTCCGGATTTCTGCCAAACTCATACATAAGGAAGCTCGCATGGAGAAACGACAACATGTCCAAAAGCAGCGCGATCCATCACCTCGTTGGCGAGCCATAGGTGATTCTAGTTAAAACTTTGCAAGCGAATTGCCCCAGAAAACGCGCGCTGTAAAGATACTTTTAACGCGTCCACCAGATAGACACGTTCCAGATGCTTGCATTTCATTTAAAACAGACGCGTGGAACTAGACGTTTGACGCGTCGAGAATGTCTATGATTCTAAATAGCGTCAAAACAATGCCGAAAATCATCTTTTTTTATCGATCACCGACGTCCACGTACGCAGCAATCCATGCTCTTTCTAATAGTTCAAGTTTCTCGTCAATACAGCCACTTTTCGTTGAGTTGGGATTGAGCCGAAAATATGACCTAAAACGCATTTTACGCCGGAACTAGCCAGTGGACCCCGGATTTTTAACTCACTTTTGTCAGGTAATAATATGCGTTTATCTTGTAATAGAATGGCGTGGCGATCTGATGTTTTTTTTTTTTTTGCAATTTTTAAATCTTCGACTGTATCATACCCCTTGGAAAATCAGCTATTTTTGAAAATTGTCATTGCTCGACATCCGATGATTGATAGAAATAGCGCAAGAGCGGGTTCCTTCGAGCGAGGAAGCGTGGAATGGCCAGTACAGAGAGGCGATTCGCTAGAACATTGTAAAAGGATTGACAAGCGACCAAAATACAATGAAATAACGACAATAGTGAGTGTCTAGACCCCAAGTGTGTGCCGCGGCCCTGGAGCTTACCTGATATCCGCAAGAACAAAAAACAAACCAGTAATGATTATTGTTAGGTTAATCAGCAATGCGTGGAACATCCGGCTATCGGCGATCAAAAATTGATTTTCTTGGCGTTTCTAGTTTGCTTGGTTGAAACGCGACCGATCGTTTCAAGCCTTAATGGAAAGTGACTTCAAATTCAAAAATAAATCGAATGATCACGAATTTGACCACTTCGTCGCTGTATCCCACCGTACATGAATTTACAGCCATCAAGGCCCGTAATTTGACGGGTGAGTAGCCAATATTTTACACCGGCAGCTCTGAAATTCTGCATAGTGATTGATGACTGGATGCACAGGATGGTAACGCAAATTCCGTTCAACCCAAAGAGTCTTGAATACGAGAAAATTAAGATTTGCCACTTTTTCACGAAAAAGCGCGACTACTCGCCATCCATTGACCCAATTGGGCCAAAAAAAACTAGGTCACGCAGGGCGAATCTGATAGCTGTTCGCATTCTCACAAATTGAAAGTTTTCTAAAGGTAGAAAATGACATTGGTGTACTTGATTTCTTTTTTCAACGCCTTTTGTTCGTGCGCCACAATTGAAATAAGGGGCGTCGTGGTGGTGGCGTAGTGCTTGGACACTTGTGTGACGCTGCTCCCAAGCCCATCGCGTCAGCCGTCGCGATCGCCCAATCAGATGTAATTGGGGTCCGAAAACGCCATAAATATTATTTAAACCGATTTCATGGTCATTCTCTCTTTTCTCGTCTCTTTTTTTTTTGAATCGACCATTTGCGAGCACGCACGAAAATCACACAGGAAAGATGACCATGCGCACGCCACTAACCTCCATGAGCGAAACGGACAAACGAGAATGGCAAACGCTGTTTGACACGATTGACAAGGACTCGGACCACAAAATATCGATGGCTGAGATTCGCACTGCGCTCTCCAACAAGGGAATCACCGAGCAGCAGTTCCAGATGCTGGCGGCCAAGGCGTACACGGACGCCAATGAGTATTTGAGCTTTGACGACTTTGCACGACTAGTGCAGCCACTGTTGGAGATGCCGTCTGGGCCGACCGAGCGCCAAAGAGATATTTACAAGGTGGTCAAGTTTATGAATATGGACGAGGACAGCGACGACGAGGACAGTCATGTCAATAATGCTGAGCAACTTCAAAAAATGATGCGCATGCTTGGTGAACCCGTTAGCATCGATGTGGCCCAGCAGCTCATTGACACCGGCGGAGATGACGAAATGAATATTTACGAATTCAGCCAAAAAATGTTGACCATTGCCAAGCCGTTCGCCGACCACATTGCACAGACTCAATTTTCAATGGAAAATACAAGAAACAAGCGTTTCTCCGTTCGACGCTTCTTTGGAAGTCTCTTCCGTCGCAAGCACGACAATTACGATACCTATTGACATGCAAAATGAGATGCAAGTCTATAAAAAGCCTCTTCAAAACAGCAAAAACAAAGAAATCTCGAATTTTATCGCTTGTTCTGCTTCTCTAATCGCCCTACAGAAACAAAAGATATTGCATTTGAAAGCTACGGGTCTGAAAAAAACCAAGTGGCGGGTTGTGGTCGCGTGGCCGGGCTATGACCAGCCCGAACGAGCAACAGTCTTATTGATATGATGAAAAAGGGCGCATTTCGCGGTTGATAGGCTCCATTCTTCCATTCAAAATTAGTGAGACAAATTGTATTAATGTGCCTTTGTTTGCACCTTTCGTAAAAGCCTATTGTCATCCCTGTACCTTTGAAATGGCATGCAGAATGAGGCAAAAAAAAAAAAAAAAAGCGTGGATCAAACGCGGCAATGCAAAAATTCAATTGATTTAAAAGCCCGCGCGGGGCCTGGCAACCCAAGCATTTTTTCGCTTCTTCTTCCTTCTTTTTATTTTTTTCTTTCAACCATGGCGTCGCTCGCTCTTTTCCGCCGGTGCTGCCACGAGCCACTTTTTGGCCGAGGTGTACGCGGCATTTCCTTGACAGCAGTGCGTGGCAAGGCGCAAACGTACGATCTAGAGGAGTTGGTGTCTGCTGTGGAGCAGCTGCGTCCCAAGCAGCGGATCTTGCGCAGCGAGAACAAGTATGCGCAAGTAGGTGCGCGACTCGGTATGCAATTCACGGTGCCGCAGCTGCAAACTTACTTGCGCGAGCAGGGCATCAAGCCAAAGAAGCGCAAGGCCGAGCTGCAGGAGCAAATTGTGCGTGAATTTTGGGGCGTGACGACGCACGACCGCGTTTTGCAAGAACAAGAGCACGATCGGCAGCACACGCAGCAGCACGTGTTCCAATTGGCCCCCGACCAGCTCTTCTTCCTGCTCGCAGACAATGGAAACGCCTTTTGCGAAATTGAGGACCAATTCCCAAGATCAAATATCATGATCAATGTCGCCAGTGGACAATGCACCATCGTTGCCCCCGATCGCCACATGGATGCCATGCAAAAAGCCGTCCGCGATGCACTCCAATTGCAGCGCGTCAATGTCCGCCTCGCATCCTCCTCTGATAACGCCGCTTCCCTCGAAACACTCACGCAGCCCATCCTCGACGATCTGTCCAAGCTCGCAGGTGTTCACATGACCGTCGACAATGATACCGTAAGCACTAGGAGTTGCAGGGAATGCCGTTAGAAACCATTGGGGGCCATTTGAGAGCCATTGGAACCATTTAAGAGCCCCTTCGGTGCAATTAAGAGGAATTGGAAAGAATTGGAAGGAATGGAAAGGAATTGGCTGCTGAGGATGCTTGAATGGTCCTTTTGAAACGTGTCGGGTCCGCGTGGGGTGTCCGGTGTCCATTGGTATATGACAACTCATTCTTTTTCTTATTAAACACGTAGATTTCTATGTCTGCCAAGTCCCAATCATCGCTTGAGCGTGCCAAGCGATTGCTCAGTGTCTTGCTGACGGACCTTGGCCTGACGCCGCAGCCATCTTTCCAAGAAGCGGATATGACCGTGCTTCAGCAGGCGCTCGCGTCGACAAATGAGCCACCATTGTCGTTTTTGCCGCTCCACGATGCCGCCACCATGCCACCGACCGTCGCCTCCATGGGCTGGAGCCGCCTGCAATCGGCCTATCACACGCATGCCCATGGATTTATCTCGTTGGATCGGTAAAAAAGCAAAAAGGAGGTGAAAATCGCAATTAAATGGTTTTTTTGTATGTTTTTATGCTTCTCAGGAGCTTGGAAGACGGCGCCACCGAGCAAGAAATCAAGTGCCAATTAGAGTCGCTGGTGACGCCGCACGATGAAAAGCACCCGGTGGTCCTAGAAGCAAAGTAAGTCGCGATTTAAGCTCGGCGAGCGTCACGCGTCGCGACACACACTTAGTTGACCGCGTGATTTTTTTTCCATTTCAGGCTTGGCCACTTGCTGTTCGAGAATCCACAATTACACCCTGGCCAACTCAACTTGCTGACGCCTGAACTGGAAGGTCATTTCACCGTGGATGATTTAAAAAGCATGTTTTTGACGTCGACCAAGCACCGTCGTTTCTATGCTGGGTAAAACGGGTCGAAATATCAGTTTGGCATTGTGATTTGAGCCGTGGGTGTAGTGACAGCATCCATTGATCCATTGCTTTGTCTCTCATTTGCGTAGAAATCCGCCGGAACGCGTGCGTTCGTCTCTTGTGCCGCTATCACTCAAGGGCGGGCATCACCGACGCGTCGTCAAGGTGGATTACATTGCGTCGATGCGTCTTGGCCAGTTCCTGAGCGACACCGACACGCTTGTCACGGCGCAGTTGCCCTACCAGCGCTTGCAATTGACTTTTGCCGAGCAAGACGACGGCTCCCTGTTCTTTGAGAATGCTACAACGTACCACCAACAGGCCACTGCTCATCTCTTGCAATTGAACGGGTACGACAACCAAAAAAAGACACAATTGGGCACTCATTTCGTCTTTTTTTTATGCAAATCAGGCAAATCGATGCGCAATTGACAGCCCAACGCGTTGCATCCTATGACACGGACATCCCATCTCCCATTCGGGCACTGATCGATCAATGCCATATGGCGAGGTAAGCTCAAAGCTGTCAAAAAAAAAATGCGTCGTACCACTCATTCGCTTATTTTTTTCGCTTATTTTTTTTTTTTTTTTTTTTTTTTTTTTTTTTGATAGCTACTCTGATCTTGATTGTCCCAACTTTTGGAGGCAGAGTGAGATGACGCTTCTGGGCGTCGCACTGCACAACGAGTCGCGGTATCAATTCCACCAGAATCAAGTGAATCTCAGCTACATCAACGATCAAGAAACAAGGACGCGACGCGCAGAACTAAAGGTGAGCGCAAGCAGCGGCAAGCCAGTGCAGCGCAGCTAGGATGCTGATGCCTTTTTTCTTTTTTCAATAGATCATTGCGCCTCCATCGCCCTCGTTTGATCATTGGCCTAGTTTTTGGGACAGCATCACATCTCTTTCTAAGCGATGGATCTACAAATAGACAATAGTATAGAATTAAAATACTCCTCCATCCAAATTACGCACAATGGGAATCATGTGGGGTGGGTACGAAATTCGGCCATTGGAGCCTTGGGTGGCTATTGGAGCCATGGGAGAAGACATGAATTGGCCATTGCCCGCGCATTGCACTCTTTTTCTTGTTTATTGTTTTTGTTGTCCTTGGCATAACATGACGTGATGCATCTTTAGCCAAGGAGGCGTTGGCGTATTCCCTCCTGCAGCAGCGGAAAATGGGCAAAATGGGCAAAACGAGCATCAGGGGCGCGCAACTCAAGCTCCAGACCCGCTCTCGATATGCAATTGATAAATCATAGCGCGTTTCCCATTCAAAAATTTCAATGGAGTGAACAAAGAAGCGCGTCTCTGTCTAAAAAAAAAATACAAAAAAAGGTGGAGCAGGCTTTTGTCCAAGAAAACGATGAAAAATGGCCCAGAAATGGATGCCTAGCTATTCTTCAGCATGTTCCCGCGGGGCGGGCAAAAAGGGCAGGGCTCATTGAAACGCCGCCGCAAGGTGGTCGCCAAGACCAAGAAATCTGACCTTTTTTCGACCTGACCTCCTTTTCTTTTCGTTCTTCTCGGCCTGTTTTCACCTCTTGCAACACGTCGAGCCCTTGTTTTGTATCCCTCAACCCCTTCCCCGCTTCCTTTATCATATATACACACGATTTTTCGCATATTCATCCGTTTTTCCCTTTATTTGTATCATGTCCAACTCGGAATTCCTTTCCGTAAGAAGCATTTAAAAAAGTCACACGGCGCACGCCTCGCCAGACCGCAGTGGCGCCTCATCTTGCTTTTTGTGTCTTTTAGAAAGCAATTGAAATTGTGAAAAAGGCCACAGAAGAAGACCATCGTGGCAATTACAAGGAGGCATACACGCTGTATCAGAATGCCCTGGACTATTTTATGACGGCCATCAAGTGTAAACGCTAAGCAGGTGCAAAACGACGCTCAGGGACGCTGACCATCTTACGTTTGTGTATAGACGAGAAGAACGACAGGCTACGCGAGCCAATTCGCAAGCGCTTTGTCGAATATTTGGACCGAGCCGAAATGCTCAAAGAGTATCTCAATGATGAGTCAAAAAAGAAACAGCAAGAGGCCGTTGGCGCCAATGGCACCAGCAAAAAGTAAGCCGTCCTCTCCTTTTTCACGTTTTTCTCGCTTTTAAAATAGTGAGAGTCAAGTGCGCGCGTGACGCATGAATGAAACGTTCCTCGGGTTGCCATGAGAACCGCGTGGCACGAAAAAGGGATTTTGGGACTGACAGATTGCATGAATTTGCTTATTTTAGGAAAAAGGGCGGCGAGTCCAACGACGATGAGGACGACGACCCTGAAATGAAGAAGATTCGATCGAGTCTGACAGGCAAGTGGGACGATTCACACGAAAACAGGGCGCAAAAGACGGCATGGCTGACGCGTCGCGTCCTTTTCCCACTTTTAGGTGCGATTTTGACCGAGAAGCCCAATGTGCGATGGGATGATGTGGCTGGCCTGGAGGGAGCCAAGAGCGCGGTCAAGGAGGCTGTCATTTTGCCCATCAAGTTTCCGCACCTGTTCACGGGCAAACGCAAGCCTTGGAGCGGCATTTTGCTTTATGGCCCTCCAGGCACCGGCAAATCATTCCTGGCAAAGGCTGTGGCCACAGAGGCAAATGCAACCTTCTTCTCCGTCTCATCTTCGGACTTGGTATCCAAATGGCTCGGAGAAAGTGAACGGTATGGTTTCCTTTTTTTGAAAAGGGGCGATTTTGGCTCAATTGCTCCTTTTTTCTTTTTTTTTTTGACGCGTTTAGATTGGTCAAGCAGCTCTTCCAGATGGCACGTGAGAACAAGCCAGCGATTGTGTTCATCGACGAGGTCGACTCGCTATGCGGTTCGCGCGGCGAAGGCGATTCCGAGGCGTCTCGACGCATCAAGACGGAATTCCTCGTGCAAATGAATGGTGTTGGCAACGACATGGATGGCGTGCTCGTGCTCGGCGCGACCAACATTCCTTGGTCTCTAGACAGTGCCATTCGACGAAGGCAAATATTCAATTTGATGGGTTTGAGCGCGTGCATTGACCACGTCTCCCTTTTTTTTATTTCCAGATTTGAGAAGCGCATTTATATTCCTCTTCCTGATCCTCATGCTCGTGCCAAGATGTTTGAGCTGAATGTAGGCTCTACACCCTGCAGTCTCACCATGGCCGATTACAAACAACTTGGTGAAATGACGGACGGGTAAAAAAAAAAAATGCGCGATTTTCTTGACCATGGCGCGTCGATCGGACAAAGTGGGACAAGTGGTTTGACCTCGTGCTTTCTCTTCCAATGCCAATTTACTAGGTATTCGGGCTCAGACATTGCCATTTTGGTGCGTGATGCGCTCATGCAACCGATCCGCAAGGTGCAAATGGCGACGCACTTCAAATGGGTAAGATTGTCTTTTAGCAAACAAACGAAAAAGATCGAGGGCGATCACCAATTTAGGTGTTGCGCGACGGGTGATCTAGGGGGGGGAGGGTCCTTGCCGATAGGCGCTTATTGACCCCGTCTTTTTTTTTTGGATTTCCAGGTGAATGCTCCTTCAAGGAACACAAACGAGAGCACACCACATTTGACACCATGCTCTCCCGGCGATCCCGAGGCGCAAGAGATGACCTGGGTCGACATTGAGCCGGATCAGTTGCTGGAACCCGAGCTGACAGTGCGCGATTTCTTCAAGGCCGTGCAAAGCTCACGTCCCACCGTCAATAGCGATGACATCCAGCAGCACATCAAGTTCACCAACGATTTTGGCCAGGAAGGATAGAGTTCTTACCCGGGCATGGCACGCAAACCATGCGCGCCAATGTATCTTTTTTGCTCTTTTTTTTTTTTTTTGTATTGAGAGAGCCATTGGTTCCTCCCCACCCCCACCCCCAATTAGCGTTCCTAGTCGCGCATCCCCCACTTTCTTTCTTCATCTCGCGTCCTCGTCTCCTCACCCCCCAACACATTGAAGCCAAGGAGAATAAAGAACAATTGCTTGATACCGTTATTGTTCCTGTGTGATTGGTGAAAAGCCGAGGTACACAGCATTAGACAATTAAAAAAAAGGAGGGAGATCAGCATGACCTCGTTCCCGCCGTATTGCAATTCTTGATGATGATCGACACGGCCATTGTACTTTTTGGGTTGGTTGAGGATCAAAGCAAATGCTTATCTTAAAAATTGGTCTTCTTGGTGTTACAAAAAAAATGACGCGTCAGCGGCTTCTCCCCCTCTTTTTTTCTTTGTCCCTTGCCCCGCGGGTTGTGCCCAGGAAGGTGCTAGCTCTAATTGCCTCCCGCGCAGCCAATTTGATTAGGAGGTGACAAGTGCGTGATTGCCGATCTCTTCATTGGCATTGGCGGGATGCCGATAGTTTATTTTTTTTTCGCCTTAGCTTACAGGAGGTTACCAAGGGGGACAAAGTGTGGAAGAGTCGAGGGACAGGGGGGGCCGGCGCTTGAAAAAAGAATGGGTCGCGCAAAAAGCGCGTCGATTTGCTCTTACAGTATCACGCCTCTTTTGCCTCCTCTTTTTTTTTTTCAACGCCTCACTGATAGAGTCCCCCCCCCCCCCCCAAAAGCGAGGGCCCAGTGATACAAAATCGTGATTTGGCATTAGGACCTAATGTGCGTCGGTCCAGAAGCGTGTCAAATGCTAAAAGGAGATTGACAGTGATGCCGCTTGCTTAATTTGTCAAGATCAAGCACGGTCGCATTTGGTCATGGAGGGAAATGCCGACGCGTTCTTGTTCGTTCCCTTTTTTTTTTTTTTTTTGCGCCATCCTCTCCTCCCCCCAATGCCTCCACAATCGCACACTGCCCCACTCAATTCTATACTAAGACGTTGCACACATTGGTCGTGCTCATCCTAAGCCCTCATTCCACGGAATTTGCCAAGAAGCGCGCTTGTGTTTTGCTCGTTTTTCGTAAAATCAAGTCAACCTTTGTGTTTTTGATCTGCCATGAACATCAGGATATCTTGTTTGTTATTCGATAGCGACGATAGCGAGGCACAATCACGATAGGGATATCGGATAAGCGGAAGAGGGGGCTCGTTCGTCACCTTTTGCCTATCCTTGATCAAACGCGCCTTCTCTATTCTTTTTCCCGAGTCAAAAAAGTGCCTTGCTTACGAAGAAAAACATGCACTCACTTGGCGCGCGTGTCTCCTTCATTTTGCTTCCATGAAGCAGCCCAATTGCCAAGCACGGGCAGCATGAGGCGCAATAAAAAAAAGAAAAAATAGAAAAAAAATAGGGAGTCATAGCCGATGACGCCCATGGCTCTCAATTTCTGTAGTAGGGGTCCAGCACCCACCCACGCTTATTTTGCCCTTGACTCGTTTCAATGGCCAAGTGACCCACTTGTTTCGGCAAAAGAAAAAAAAAATCTTGGTCTCCTGCACATCCAATTCGAAACATGGGGGCGTCCGTGGGGGTGCAAAGGGCAAAAGCCAGCAAAGAACAGACGTTTTCGTTTTTATTTATACGTGTATTCTAGCGAAAGAGTATGGGACCAATCGAAATTTCTCCCTTTCGCGAAAAAAGGTAAACCTTGTTTTGATCGAGAGATTCATTTGTGTTCACTCGGTCTGGTTTTGCATGTAATGTATAAACACACACACACAAACACACACACACACACACACACACACACACACAAACACACACACACACAAAAGACACACGCATACTTTATACGCGCAAGCAAAAGGACCAAATAGGCACATGTACACACCCCACACAAAAAAAAAAAAAAAAAAAAAAACCTTGCACACCCAACCAATTGTTCTCGATTCGTTGCACAAGGAGTCCAAGCAAAGTGAAAAAAAAGGAGGTGACACGACCATGGTGATTTTTTTTTTTTTACAATAAAAGAGTGGGGCTGACTTTTTTTATATGTAAAACTTTAAATACAATAAGAGTGGTCTTTGTCCAAGCCTTTTATTTTTGTCCTTGGATCGAGCATCATTGAGCAAGAGGGGGGAGGGGGCGTAAAGAGAGAGAAAAAGACATGGGACCAAGCCTAATGAGATCAAGCTTCTCACGGGCGCAAAACCCCACCTTTTTTCCCCCGCGTCATTCTTTTTTTTGCTAGTTTTTGTCTCCTTTTATCGCGTTTCTGCGTGCCCGCACGCGTCGTGTGGTGATGATAGAGGCAAGCATGTGCGGTTCCAAATGGATACTGGCGTGAAAAGGATTGGGTGGGCGAGGGCGGCGCGGAATCAATTGGGCAAGGAAGCCCACGGAAGGAGTGCCAAAAAGTCGCTAGGGTTAAGCCATTTGTGTTCTGGTCCATTTGTGCCTGAATGTCGCCATCGGTCCAAGGGTAACACAATGCTTTTTTTTGCACCCCCAAAACAGGAATTGAGCTTACAGTGAGAGTATCTGCCACCAATGAATGGCCTATGAGATGTAAGATATCGATTCAGGATCCGGCCAACTGATTACAAGCTGCACATCTATTGGCTGGATAATGGGTAAAGCATAGACGCGCGCAACAATGCTGCAAACAAGGTCCAGCCAATCGACATGGGGGGGCATAAGAGCGCGCCAGCGTGCGCGAATGACCAGGGCCAGCCGCTTTTTTCTTCTTCTTTTTGGGAGAATGAGAGAGGAGTGACAAAAGGAGACGCGGCCTTCTTATTCGCCCATCGCGCTCCATATCAAAATAACAAACATGGGCCAGATAAACCTATCCTGTTCCACTCCCCCTTAAAGAAAAAGAGCAAGAAACGCGCCGAAACTTCATCAAAAGCGCCAAAACAAAAAAAAAATAGGCGCCTCGTTCCTCGCTGCTCGATTTGTACGAGCCGACGCCCTGATCACCTCCATTGTAACTCAAGAATAGAGGGACAAACGAGGTGGAAATGAAGCCGTGCATGGGTGCATGGAAAAATATGGGGTTGATTCACATTTAGATTTCCTTCTTTCGATTGGGTAGTGCCAACTTTTTTTTTTTTTTTT
>KV441917.1:80626-111710 GCA_001650995.1 Gongronella sp. w5
TTTTCTCTTTTTTTTTTTTTTTTTTGTGCCTTTCAAGTTTCAACATATGGATCGTCTGCCGTTGGAATTGCTTCCCTATATTTTGCGCCTTATTCCGCGCAAAGATCTAGTGCGCAACGCTCGTGTTGTCAACCACACGTGGGCTCGGGTAGCCGGCTCACTGGTTTTTGATCAGGTCGTCGTTGCACTCCATCGAGCGACTATGTTTAGACTGGTTGAGATGGCAGTCCTCGATCCAAATGTGCTTATACCTTGGAAACACGTGAAGCTGGGCATGCACTGGACAATATCAGAAATTGCGGTTCGCTTCGGGAGCATATCTGTGAGTGCGGGTCTCAAGCTCCTCGAGTTTGTGCTGCCTCACTTGCCCGATATCCGCAGCGTTGAATTAATCCTGCCGTCCGAATTGGAAACACTGGACAGTTATCAATTGGTCGTTCTCCACCAGATTACCCAAAATCGCAAGTTGGACATGCTTCGCTTCAATCATATTCCTCTTTTCATGATTCAGCAAATCAGTTCTCATCTGGCGCCGTCCTTGCGCATTCTCGAAATCTCTCGTACCGTGGCTCACAATGACTTGCAATTGGTGCTTACGCTCTTGCGAAAGCTCTCGCGCCTTGAAAAGCTCAAGATCTCGCTTGATATCAACCACATCAATGGCAGGCCCCTGCGCACCTTTTTGTACTCATCTCTTGCTAAGGAGCCGCAGTATTCTGGCATGCGGTCCATGAATATCCTTGCACCCGACGATTCATCACCGGTGGACTATCTTGGGCTCCTCGCGTTTTTTTATCATTTGACTCCTCGCCTCTTTAAGCTTTGTATCACTGGGCCACTGCCTGCTGACGGCGAAACCGAAACTCTCGATGTCGCACGTCTGCCTGCACTCCATGATGATGGCTTCCCAGTAAGCGTTATTGTCAGGCATGATGGCCAGGAATTTGATGATTCTTTGTACGAACGGAGACCAGACTTGTACATGAAGTCTCGGAAGCCATTCAACGAGCTTGTACTTCCAACGCGGATGTATTTGGCCTTGCCCATTCTCGCGCAGCTGCCTCTGTCGCAATTGAAGCATCTAAATATCACTGCATTCGTAGAAACACCACACCCATTGATCTTTTCCGACTTGGTCAGCAAGGCTCCAAAGCTGGAAAGTCTCCATCTCGTGCGTGTTAGGGTAGTTTCGCCGAACCTGGATCAAGCTACCAGGCTGACGCAGATGAAAAAGCTCTCGCTCAACTTCTGTGTGTTTGATAATCCCGCGAAATTGGAATGCACTTTAGCTCAATGTCCCTCGCTGCAAGTCCTTCATTTGAAGATCCGTTGCAACACGTGGCTGTGGGACCCAGTTGTGAAGCTTGAAAATCCTCTTGTTGACGTTCTCTCTTCATTTTATGCTCGCCATCAGCATCCCGACCGGTTCCTCCGATGGATATCGCTTCCCGTGCACATGAAGGAGCTTGTAGTCATGGAAGACCTGATGAATGCTCCACGATCGCAATTATTCATTGTCTTGCAAAGCAGTGCCCACGCCATTGGTCCAAGCGTCCAAGTGTGGATTCGCAAAACGGATGACGACGACTATTATTCTTCCATCAAGTATATTCCTCTGAGAGGACAGGATCTTATTGCGTTTGCGACGGGACTCGAAGAGCAACTTGCGTTGCTGGCGGTCGGCTCACAAGTCAATCTTCCAGATCGTCCAAAGTCAAAAGTTGAAATTGCTCTCGATGTGTTTTGTCGTGATTTTAATGTCACTGTGTATACATGCCCATCAATAAAAAAATACCAGTTCCAAGGGCATTAAAGAAGTTTTCTTGGACGTTTCTACACTAATGTGTACTATTTACTCGTTTCAGATGTTATAATGGAGCATAATTTCAGAAGGAGAACAGATGTTTAGATAACATCAATGCAGGTAAAATAAAGCGGCATCATATCAGCGCAAAACCAGCAAACAAAAAACGAAAATAAGTGGCAAAAAGCGCGTTTCCTGAGCGAGAAAAAAAGGAGAGGCAAAAAACGCACGTATGGAAACAAACAATATCTTGCGATCGCCGGCACAGACATTCTAATCGAGTTCTCTTTCGAATAATTCCAGTTTCAGGTCTCTTTGTCCAATTTCCATTGCACAGCAACAATTTCAAAAACAAGGCTTCCAGCAGAGAAAATGACACGTTTCTACTGAACGTGATAATGATCTTGGTTTTTTCTTTCGTGTTCATGGCCAATTGGGTGTGCATCCTACTGAAAGCCATAGACCAAGTGATTGGGGCATTTGCATTTGAGAATTTTTGGTTTTTTGGGATTCCTTGGAATTTTTGCAAGTTCTCTCGACGCAAGTACTCAGAAAAGAGCTCATTTGAACCGCACAAAGTAATATGCAACCACTGACATCCTAATCCGGCCTGTCAAAGCAAAGAATTACGTCACCACTCACCACAGAAAAAAAAAAAACAATGGCCCTCATGTGGCCTGATTTATATGATGTCAAGACAATATAAATAATACATTATTGATGTAACATTTGGGCAGCTCGGTTCGTCTGTAAAAAAAAAAAAAAAGACATGAGCAACGTGCTTTTCGTTCATTTTCGCTTTTTTTTTATACTTTTCATATCTTTTTTTTTTTTTTTTTTTTTTTTTTTACCTGGATGGACGAGAAGCGACGCATTTCTTTCTGGTCGGTGCGCTTGTTCATACCCAAGAGACGCTTGCCAAAGTTGCTGTAAGTGTTTTGAGGGCGCTCCAAAGACTTGAGGGAGCGTGTGCGATTGGCATAGTAGCGAGCAGACGATGTGGCGGAGATGGCGCTTGCGCGGCGCGAGTGTGTGGGTGCAGGGACGGGCTTTTGGCTGCTGCCACCCGAAAGCGATGAAGGGTCAAAGTAGTATTGCATGGCAAACTTGATGATATCCATGGGCACGAACCAAATCAAGTTCCAAACCCACACAATGGCGGCCCATTTCCATCCACAGCCGCGAATTGATGTGAAGCCCCAGTCGGCATAGACGGCAATGAATGTGGCGACGAGCTGCGCAACGACAAATGCGCTCATGAGCATGATTGAGGGGCGCTCCGTGAACCAAAGGCCGCGCGAGCGAGTGACAAAGATCAATGCCTGGGAAATGGTCGAAACTTGCAAGTAGATGATCGAGTGGTACAATGGGTCGTTGGGATCCGCGTAGCGATCGACACCAAAGTGCGAGACAAAGAAATCGGTCTGGTGCACCACGGCAAAAAAGGCAACCGTCGACAAGGTGAGATACGCGCCATACACAATGGCATACGAGAAGATTTCGCGCAAATTCCACGCGTCTGGGAACGGCGAGGGCTTGACACGATCCGTGGAGATGGTCATGATGGTGCCGTCATTGAGAATGGCGATGATCAGCACGAGGAATGGCGGGAAATCGTGTTCAAAGCACCAGCAAAGCAAGGAAAAGCCGACAACGACGCGCACAGTCACGGAGCACGTGTAAATGGAGTAATTGCGCATACGTTGGAAGATTTGGCGCGAGCCAATGATGGCTTCGACAATGACCGACAAACCAGGCTCGGTGAGCACAATATCGGCTGCAGAACGCGCCGCATCGGAAGCATCGGCAACAGCAATGCCAACATTAGCCTTGGAAAGGGCGGGCGCATCGTTGACACCGTCGCCGGTCATGGCGGTCATGTGGCCCAATGCCTGCAAACGCTCGACAATCTCGTACTTGTGCTCGGGATACACGCCGGCAAAGCCGTCACTTTGCAAAATCATCTCGTCAACTGAAGAATAGCCAGAACCAGCGGGAGGGCCCTCACGGAGCGCCTTTGACAAGAACATATTGTCGCCCATGCCAAGACGGCGGCCAGTTTCCTTGCCAATGGCCAATTGGTCACCGGTGATCATCTTGACTTGGATGCCGAGGGCAATGGCGCGATCAATGGTCTCCTTGGTGTCCGTACGGGGCGGATCGTAGATGGGAAGCAAGCCAATAAGGCGGAAACCAAGCCCTTCGCCTTCAACTTGGCCACTGGGCACCTCATCGACGGCCACAGCAAGGGCACGCAGACCGCGACGCGCAAATTCATCGACATCGTCATTGAGCGCCTTGATTTGCGCCTCGGACTTGTCGCGCGTGCATAAATCGAGAATGGTGTGCGACATGCCCTTGGTGACACGCAACATGCGATTTGTCGCGGTCTCGCGATAGGTGATTTCGGTGCGCTTGACGACCGGGTTGAATGGCTTGAAATCGAGCTCTTCGATGCCAGCGCGCACCATGGAGGCAGGGTCGGGCAGCGAATTCGTGATGCAAAAGTCAATGGCGTCTTGATTCTCGGTGCGCGATGCAAAAGCCGACAATTGGATGATTTCGTCGCCATTGAACTCGGCATACGTCTTGATCGTGGGCTTGTCGACAATCAACTTGTTCAAAGTGAGCGTGCCTGTCTTGTCGGAGCAAAGAATGGTGACGGCAGCCATTTCCTCAATGGCGGTGATGCGCGTGACAATGGCCTTGTGCTCGGCCAATTGCTTGGCACCAATGGCGAGCGTGACGGACAGCACGGTGGGCATGGCAATGGGAATGCCACCAATCAGCAACACAAGCACATTGTCAATGCCGCGGCGATATGGGTACTTGAAGCCGGCATACATGACAACGATCTCGATGATCAAAAAGAAGCCAATCACGTACAAGCAGAAATTGCCAATCTTGGCCAAGATGGTCTGCAAATGGCCTTCTTCCTCGCCAGCTTCGCCCACCAATTTGGCGGCGCGGCCAAAGAATGTGTTGAGGCCCGTGCCAATGATCACGGCCTCGGCTTCGCCTTGCTTGACCGTCGAACCCGAGAAAATCTCGTCGCCTTCTTCTTTGCCAACAGGGAGCGATTCGCCCGTCAGAGCAGCTTGGTCAATGGATACCTGGCCGTGTGCCTATTTTTTTTTTTTTTTTTATAAAAAAAAAAAAAAAAAAAAAAGGGCAATGCCAAAAAAAGAAAAAAACAGAATGAGCAATGCACGCAAATAAGGGGGGGACAGAGGAGATGCAAGGAGGATGGCAGGCTTGATCTTGTGACACAAAGCCACGAGTCTGGATGCCTTTCATTTTCATACGTATTGTCTTGCTATTTATAATTTTTTTCTTGTTTTATGCACTTACAGAAATTAAACGGCCGTCGGCAGGGATAATGTCGCCAAGCTTGATGGCAATCACATCACCAGGCACCAATTCAGACGCTTCCATAGTGATCAATTGGCCATTGCGTTTGACTTTGCACTCGGGAGCAAGCGATTCCATGAGCGCCTTGACGGCATTGCCGGCCTGGCGCTCCTCGAGAAAGCCAATGGTCGCATTGGCAAGCAGCAGCAACACAATGCCGATGAAATCAGGGTAGTCGGGTGGGCGGTTGTCGCCATTGGCAAAGATGATCGAGACCAGGGCCGCGGCCTCCATGACCCACGACAGTGGATTCCACATGAAACCGAGGAATTGCATCAGCGGATTCACTTCTTTGGTCTCGAGCTTATTGGGCCCAAATTTTTCAACGCGACGCGCTGCCTCGTCGGACGTCAGACCCTCAGGAGTGGTTCTGAAAAACAAGAAAAACAAGAAAAAATGAGTCAATTTGGCCAATCCCGCCCAAATTTGATCCCCTTACTGTAATAAATCAAACACGTCTCCTGGTTCCATGGTGGACAGATCGAATTTGTCCTTGTCATAGAGCTCCTCGACAGTGAGTGTCTGGAAATTGCCATATTTCTCTGACATTGCAGATTGTTCTAGGAAAAAGGAATGGAAGTGGCACTCGAAAATCTACACGAAAGCAAGAAGAAAGGGAAAGAGGAGAAAAAAAAAAGAATTCGAGGCGGAGGAAGAGAGGGGGGGAGAGAACAAGGGATCAGCGAGTCAAACAAAAAAATGAAAGGAAAGAAGGATGAAAATGGATGGATGAGAAAGCTGGCCTTTATAATTCCGCATTGCTCGTTCATTTGAGCCTGTTTACTTGCTGGAATAAAAAAAAGGGGTGAGTGGGGGGGGGGGGGGGGACAGAAAAAAAAGGGGGGAGACGGGGGCTAGATAACGAGGAGCCTTGCTCACAAGGCACTGCAATGGCGATATATTATTATCCCTCGCCTTGGTTTTTTGATTGTTCGTGCGGATGCTCCCTAAAATATAGAACTTTCTTCTGTAGTGCAACATGATAGGATCCACCCCCTCTTTTTTTTTTTTTCTTTTTAGACCCGTTCACTGGCCGACAAGTCGATATTTTGCGTGTCGTGCCTAGATCAGGCACTCTCTTTTTTTATCTTCAAGGCAAAAATACGCCACTGGGATGCATCGATGACACTCATCCATCGCATCCATGAATTCCATGATGCTGTTTTACTCCTTTTTTCGTTTTTTACATCGACGATGCACCATTTTCAACGGGAGACACGCTCAACGAGCAGTGCAAACAGCGTGTGGGGGTGCGATGACGGCCTCTTTTCGTTTCAGCGTCACACAAATTGGTGCATCCGTCATGCATTCTCCATGTTTGGATTGGACTGGACGAGGCGGGCCTACACCCATGGGGAAAAAAAAGAGCCTTGTCTCCTGAGAGCATCCCAAGGCCCATTACGACAATTAAAAAACAAACAATCACATTGTCAGGCTACTGCGCAGTAATCAGCAAGTTGATGAATGGGAGCAGGGCATGATGTTTCTTTGTTTTCCGTCATTTGGGGCCCAGGTCAAGGCGCGCTCATGATGAGGACGCCCTTTTTTTCTTTTTTTTTTTTTTGACTTGACAGCACTGTCGGACGAGATCATCGTCGTTCATCCCTTTTTTTTTTTTTATCGTCGGGCTTGTTTGGAAAGGAGAGCCGCTGAGAAACGAGAAGATGAAAGGGGCTAGGTCGCGAAGCTCTTTCTCCGGCGCTAATGCGCCTCCGTCCCCCTCCACCCCCCACCTGCCCCGTCCACGTTTTGCCATCATCTTGCTCAAAAGGCCCAAAAATCAGACCTAATTGGAAGCCCATGGAAACGCGAGAATCTGGAAACAAATGATCGGCCTTTTTTTTGGTGCCTCCGTGCCGTGTGCATGAATCGGACACCCAAAAAGAAGAGAAAAAAAGCAAAAGGGTGCCACAAGAACATTGGTGTAATTGGTAAATGATCAAGGCACGGCGTGGCCGCAGGCTCATCTTTAATGAATTGCACACACATGCGGTTTGAAATCATGGGCAGGGCTTCTAGCATGACCATTTTTATCCTAGTGCATGGAGCTCACTAGACAAATGACACCATTTGGGCAAACCAGCAGAATAAAAAGAAGCAACGGAAGTCCATGACGTGAAAGTTTGCCAAATTGGGCACAGCTCGCACCCCTAAAATTGAGCCGACGGTCTTATCGGCTGTGATAGCCTTTTTTAGGGAGTGAGGCGTGATTTCAGGGGCGAGACAAAAAAAAAAAAAAAAAACGAACCAGCACGTCGTCAACTGACGGCTTCAATGGACGCATCCTCCACGGATGTGGCCATCATCAACAAAGCCATTGGTCCTTCATGCACAACTGTACCTTCGGTCCGAGCCACGCGCGTGCTGATGCACAACCAGGCGAGCCACAAAACCACGTACATGGACTGACCTTGATCTACAATTCATAAAAAAAATCAATGATGTGATGTTGTGATCGCACGAGAAAGATAATGCAATCCGCAAAAATACTGAGCGAAGCGGACCATTGGCCGATCCCGCACCCAATAATCTTACAAGTCCCATCGATCTCGCTCCCTGTACGTAAAAAAAAAAAAAAAGGATGTCATACCCTCTTTTTCAATCCAATTCATCATTGTCGCCATCTAGAATGCCTCGATCCGCTCTTTCCATTCCTCCTTTACCCCCCTTTGTCCCATGCAAGGACCGTGCCATCCATCTGCAATCCTTGCTTCGCACCCTTTAACCCCTTTTGGCTCATGTACAAGCAGAAAAAAAGGAAAAATCCCTTTTTTATGCCACCCCACCGAGGTGAATGCAGCTGTTTCCAAAACGAGAGGATTCCTGATTGATTCAAATTTGTCTACATTGCATTGCATGCATCTCTTTTATGGTACACAACAACAAAGGTTACATCAAAAAGCCATGTTTTCATGATGGAGGCGCCGATGCACGCTGGAGAATGGCAGAATGCACGGGTCGGCCGTCCTCGATGGTCTCGATGCGGCTGACGAGGATGTTAAAATTGGCGCGCTGCGCCCATTGGTCCACTTCATCGATGCGCAGCCTCTGGGCCTGCCTGGGCTGCGTGTAGACACCTTGGTCGACGAATTGTGAGATGACAAAGAGGCCACCCGGCCGCACAAGAGTTGGCAGCGCACCATCCATAAAGGGCCTCAACAGGCATCGCAGCATGAGAACCAGATCGTACTGCTGGCGCGGCAACCCCTCAATGGTCTTGCCAACCTTGGTTTGGACAAAACAGACGCGCTTTTCGTGGTTTTCCAGCTGCTGGGTCATCAAGCCAAATCGTTCGCGCGCGCTGTCGCGCGTATCGACGCCCGCGGCGTGCCAATTGGCCTGGTGCGCCAGCAGCCACATCACATCTCTGCCAGACCCACACCCAACATCGAGCACGTGCACTTCGGAATTCGCCTCCGTGTTACCCGCATGGAGCGTATCGCGCAACAGTGGCAAAAAGTCGCTGAGCACCGCGTGCGGCTGGAAAAGCAGCGCGGGTCCCGCAAAATCGTCCTTTTGATCACAATTCTGCTTTTTATCGCGATAAAACGCGTCCACCTCGGCCCAAAACCTTGGTTCCAGGGCCGGTCGGAAAATCATGACCGGGTGCCAGCCGTGGTCTGCGAGCCAGTTGACAGCAACGTCGCGATCGGCTGAATCGTCCGTGACGAGCGCAAAAGGTTGGTTGCGTGGCGGAAGCTCGGCCATTCGCTTTTTTTACAAATATTTTATGAGTTTTGAGCATGGAGGAAGAATAAACTTTTTACTTTGTTCAGCTGGTCCACGGGGATATTGACCGAGGGCCAGAGGTGGTGTTGCAAAAACTCGGCGGAAGGACGCGTATCTAGGCAAAGGTGGCGGAAAGGCGACCGCTGCCATGACAGCAGGCGCTGGGTTGTCATACGAAAACAAAAAGGCGGGAGGAAAAAAAAAAAAAAAACAAGGTTCACCTCTCGCGGCAAAGCGAATTCGCGCGAAAAAAAAAAGGGCGCCTGTGCAACACAACCAGTTCTTTGCTACTTTTTTTTTTTTTTTTCATACAACAAACCCGCCTTTTTTTCCCCTTTATTTCACTTTTTTTTTTCTTTATCCTTCTTCCAAACATGCCTATCCGCCTAGGCGACGTTGCCCCTGACTTTACAGCCCAGTCCACGCTTGGCGATATCAATTTTTACGAATACCTCGGTGACGGCTGGGGTATTCTGTTCTCCCATCCTGCAGACTTTAGTAAGTGGGTTGCCACGGTGCACACGCACGTCATGGGGGCTTTGCTGGACGCGCGTCAAGTGGCGTTTTTTTGTGTATTTTGCTCATTTTTGCTCATTTTTGCTATTTTAGCGCCGGTGTGCACAACGGAACTTGGTCTCGTGGCTGCGCTACAAGACGAATTCGAGGCCAGAGACGTCAAGGTCATTGGGCTCTCTGCCAATGGCCTCGCTGAGCATGACCAGTGGATCAAGGACATCAATGAGGTCAACAATGTCAATCTGTAAGCAATGAGAGGCGATTGGGAGGGCCAATTCAAAGAGTGACGCACTGAGGCGCTGAAACACGACGGAGACTCCACAGTGGAGGAGGGGAGGACGATCCGAAAAGTGGCTCATTCTTTTTTTTTCGTTTTTGTAGACAATTCCCGATCATTGCGGATGGCGATCGCAATGTGTCGACCCTGTACGACATGTTGGACAATCAAGATCCCACAAATGTCGACAACGATGGCATCCCATATACCCTGCGCTCTGTCTTCATCATTGACCCCGCAAGGACGGTGAGACTGATCATGGCGTACCCTGCTTCCACTGGCCGCAACTTTGACGAGATTTTGCGCGTCATTGACTCGCTGCAGCTCGGTGACAAGCACGCCATCACGACCCCGGCCAACTGGAAAAAAGGTAAGTGCAAACAAAAAAAAAAAAAAAACGTGTCATGAACGCGTGCTAATCTCGTTTTTGTCCTTTTTTTTTTTTTTTTTTTTTTTTCCCTAGGCGACGACGTCATCATTGACCCCAATGTCACTACCAGCGAGGCGCACAAGATGTTCAAAGAGGTGCGCATCATCAAGCCATACCTACGTCTCACGACATCGCCCTTTTAGCCCATCCAGGCTACCTTTTGTCCCCCTTTTTGTCTCCCTTGCTCACTCTTCTCGCTCTTTGTGTACATTCCCTCCTTTTCGCGCCTTTTACTAATGAAATAAAAAAAACAGAGCTTTTTTTTATTATGATTTCATGAAAAAAAGGCATTCATGTGCCTAATCCTTGCGCTTGGAACGCGTGGCGGGGGCCTTGTTCGACGAAGACGCAGCAGTCTTGGCAGGCGCAACAGGCTTAGCGGGCTTGCGACCGAGAATCATGGCCAACAACAAGACAATCAACACACCAGCACCGCCCATCATCAACACCTTGGGCGATTGCAGGCTAAAAAAAAAAAAAAAAAAAAAAAAAAAAAAAAAAAAAAAGTTGATTGAGCGGCGGGGTGCGTGACACGCGTGGAAAATGCAAACTTACGCGGCATTTAGATCAAAGGCCTGGGCGGCCTCGGCACCAGTATCAGGGCGCTGGAAGGGCGAGCTCGACTTGATGTCGACCAATTCGACCTCAAAGACGAGAGTGGCCTTTGGCGGGATGGCCGAGCCGGCGCCACGGTCGCCGTACGCCATGTTGGGAGGGATGATCAGCTTGCGCTTCTCGCCAATGCACATGCTATACAATACCAAAAAAAAATTTTGAGAACTTCATCCACGTCGCATGGTCACCTTGATAAATCTTACTTTTTCAAACCTTGGTCCCAGCCAGGGATCACCATGCCCGTGCCGAGAGTGAACTCCAACGGATCATTACGATCCAAGCTGCTGTCGAACTTGGCACCCGTGTCAAAAAGGGTGCCTGTGTAATGCATGGCAACAACGTCACTGAATAAATAAATAAAAGCACGTTAGACACGCTTCTCAAACCCTCTCGACGAGTCCTGTCCGCCAAAATTTACCCATCCTTGGTGCGCTGCTTGCACTCCTCATCGGGAACGCGGTACTTGACACCTAGAGATGAGGTTGCACGGGTTAGCACGCACCAAAAAAGAGGGACCGAGCGTTGTTTTTACCAATTTGAAGAGTCGTGGGAGGCTCTTTGATGGCCAAGACAGAGGACACGCTGACAGCGCTAGCTAGCAAGAGTGACAAGACACGCATAATATTTTGAGAAAATAAGAATGAAAAAGACAGGGAAGAAAAAAGAAGGAGCGGTTCCCGAAACGAGCCCCGCCCTTTTTTTTTTTTTTACGTGGATCAATCACGACGCGGGAAAGCTAGACAGAGCGGGGGTTCAATTTCTGCGTCGGAACGGCCAAAAGCGTAATTTGGCATAAACCTCCAATAATCCTCCATGCATGGAGCTTGCGCTGATTGTGCTCAACAATATAATTCGGCACCTCCACGTAATAAATGATAAAAGCGCTTGTTGTCCAAGCCATTATCGAGAACAGAGCGCACTTGCTTGTGTGAATTGGGCCCTATCATATGCTCAATTCATATTTCGGCAGATATTGGATATTGAACAAGCAAATGTTCAACCGTGAATGAAAATCAACACAGCGCGCTCTCGAGTGCCAGTCACCTGATGAAACTTGGTGTCATTTGTGCATTTTAGCTACTT
The DNA here is from genome assembly GCA_001650995.1 of Gongronella sp. w5. Taxonomy (NCBI): domain Eukaryota; kingdom Fungi; phylum Mucoromycota; class Mucoromycetes; order Mucorales; family Cunninghamellaceae; genus Gongronella; species Gongronella sp. w5. The sequence continues at coordinate 92,492 of KV441917.1, forward strand.
GCTTCTCGGAAACAAAGTAAAAACCGGGGGCTTAATCGCATCGTTGACGAAAAACGTGATGTTTCTCCGCAGAAAATGGTGATGCTGTAAAGGTCAAATTTTACAGTAGGTACAGTACCTGTACTGTCCGTACCCTACAAAAAAAAAAAAACGTTACATCACCCGCTTGCGCCTGATTTTTTGACTTTTCTATTCACTTTAATCTGTTGTGTATTGATCAATAGTGATGCTGGTGTCATGAAACTCGGTAGAGACAATGATATAAAAGTAAAATAAAAGCCGTAAAAATATAAAATTGATAGACAAAGCAGGGGTACATCTATGCTAAAAAGAATGCGTGAGACGCGTCACGCGACGCGACGCGTACCCAAGCGCATACAATGGCCCGTGGAGATGAATTGACATTATGAACACCATCTCCAAATTTTTTTGAGACAATTGTGGTACCGTGGACTGCTGGTCAAGCGATTTTATGATATGATATTGAAAATACGTACGAGGTTTCGACTCTGACCCAGTTGCATCATGGGTTCACGGCTTTTAATATCAAAAAAGAACACTTTATTCAATGTGATCCAAATCGTAATCAGGGCGGATGTCAACAGGGATGCCTAGAACAAAAAATAAAATAAAAACGAGTGTCAAATTTGGACTTCCGCCGTCGCGTCGCGCATTTTGAAGTGACAATCCCTTCCTTTCCTCTCTGTCCGCTTTGTTTTTTTTTTGTTTTTTTACCTGCATCATCGATGCGATCGAGAGCGGCGCGTGTCGCAGGCTCGATGGAGCCGTATTTTTTGGCAAAGGCATCGACAGCGTCCTTGTCGCCATCACCTTGCAAAATCAAAATGTCGCGCGTCAAGTCCGACACCGCCTGGCGGATCTTGTCAAAGTCGACGCGGAAGCGATGCTCAGCGTCAGAAGTGACACCACCCTTTTCAATCAAGTAGTTGAGCTGCATCACTTGGCCAAAGCCGTGGGCCTCTTGGATGCCGAAGCGGATGCTGCGGAACGCCGACGCCAGGAACGTGACCCAGAATTGTTCTTGCGTGACGTCGTCAATGACGCCCTTTTTCACCATCAAATCAGAGACAAAGAGGCCGGCAATGTCGGCCTTTGCCTCCTCGAATGCCGAGTGGTGCTCCTTCATCTTTGAGCGCACGGAGTGGCCGTCCAGGGTCTCGTGCGGGCCATTGGAGTGGCACACCTCGTGCAGCAGGATGTGCGTGGTGAATGCATTCTTGTCCAAATAGGCCAGCTGGTCGGCACACAGCACCTGGTTGGCAATGGGCACCAGCACGTGCTGGAACTTGCCCTCTTGCACGTTTTTGATCAGCACGAGCTTGCTGCCGCCCTTCTTGATCACGCTCTCGTCGTTTGGCAGATTAAAGGCAGCGGTCATGGGCACAGACACGTCGCCGCCGGCATACAGCTGATTGACCACGGAGATGGGCGCAGGCGTCAGCTTTGTGTTTTTGTACTTTTCAGGCACAGGCAGGTGGTCCTCGGCGTACTGCAAATCGGCAAACTTTTCAAGCAGGTCCGACGCATGCGGGTCGCGCACCGCAATGTAGCACTCGTACGACGATTTGGCGCTGTTGATCGTGTCGGCATACGTCTCGTAGGGCCCCAGCGTGATTTCCAGGTTGTTGGTCTTGCACAGGCGCAGCCAGTCCAGTTCCGAAGCCGTGTAGTCATTGGAGACAAACGCGTCCGCGCGCGAACGCAGGAATTGCGCTACGGACGTGCCCTGCGTCACGGTCTTTTCGTCCTTTTCCAGGTCCTCGGCCGCGTGCAGCAGATGCTCGCGCAGTGGCGCAAGCAGATCCTTGTACTCTTCGGCGTATGGGACCACTTTCAAGCCCTTGCCATCCGAATTGCGTCGAATCACCGTATAAAAGCTCTTGGCCTGCACCGCGTCCTCTGGCGACAACCCATCCAAAAACGCGACGAATTCCTCCTTGGTCATGTCCTCGGGATAGTAGTTGGCACCCGCAGGACGTTCAGGCACACCAGGCACAAACGGATACTCGTGGTCGTCGCCAGCCCAGGGTCCCTATTTGTGAAAAAAATGACAATAAGAAAATCAATGTCATATTGTGCACGCCGTCGCGCTGATCCCCCTTTGAATGCGCGCGCGGATCAATGGATTTGCCCATGAGACGCGTCGCAATGGTCAACCCCCTCAATTTTACCTTGTACACATCAAATAGCTCCTTGAGCTCCTCATCCTTGCCCTGGTTGATCTTTTCGCGCAACGCCGTGGCACCCGACCAAATTTGACGATACCAAATGTCGTCAACGACCTTGGCCGCCTTGACAAGATGCTTGAGAGCCGCGTGCTCATGCTGCGAGAGGTGCGACAGGTCCGCACCGCACTTGTACACGGTAAAACGCTTGAGCCGGTCGGCAAGAGAACGCGTCGCAACACCAGACATTATAAAAAAGACAGAGAAAGAAAGCGTGAAAAGGGGTGAAAAAGTGCGAAAAAGTGTAAAAAAGAGTGGAGCAAGGAGAAGAAAAGAGAAAGAAAAAAAAATGGGATGACGTTCCCCTCCCCCGCCTTTTTCATACCTTTTGGAGGTCGGAATCGCCGCCGTGGGCGGGTTGCCCACCTTTTGGGTAATTTGTGGTTTCAGGACACACACGTGACCGCTTTCGTCTTGTTTTTCCCCGCGTTGGTCATGTGGCAGAGGACGTGTTAAACCTTCGCGTTGCCGCCCCAGTGGGCGCGCATTTACAATCACCCATGCAATGCAAAAAGGATGGCCATGGCTTCAAGAAAAAAAAAAAAAAGAATGGGTCTGCTTGGGTTTGCCTCGTGCCCCGTGGTCTCTCCCAGAAAATCAAATTGACCCTCCTCCAAGGACCCTGGTGTGGATCTGTGCCCAAAAACGACAACTTGTGCCCGATTTGTGCTGCATGATTGCCTTTTTGCAACACCGGGCGGACCACGTTCGCCGCCGTTTTTTTTTTTTTTTCTTGTCAGAATTTTCCTAAAATCGATCGCCAGGAACCCAACTCTGTTTTTACCGCTACACACAATGGCTGGGTCATGGCGGAAGTCATCCATTGGGCCTTCCAAATATTCACTGTGGCCAATGGGGTATTGCACTTTTGAATAGACATGTCTCAACATGTCCGTTTTCCTGCATTGAACGGGGTGAGGTCAACGCGTCTCCCCTTGCCCTGTTTTTTTTTTTATCTTGTGTCGAGGCAATGCCGTAGGTAACGGAATATGGTACTGAGGCCACCATGATCACCATTATCGCCATTGTTTGACAAAAGGACGCGTCAGGGACATCACTCTTAATTTTTTCGCTCGTTTTTGTCACAATTTCCCTGAATTATCCGGCCAAGCATGAGTGCTTGGGCAAGTTATGGCAAGGAGAGGCATCACGCGCTTCATCAGGATGCACAAAGGATAGGAAAAAATGGATTATTATTGGAATTAGAGCTATTACGAAATTAGCCATTAAAAGAGGGAATTGAGAGTGCATGTCACAATATACAGAGGATGGAAGGGGAGTGATCTAAAAGAAACAAGGGGGAGGAGGGCGCGGATGATGAATGGAAAAGCTGAGAGGGGATGCTAAATTGATGCAAGTGTGCAAGTTGTAAGAGAGGAAAAAAAAGGGGGGAAGGGAAAAGAGGGAGGGGCGACTACAGTATGCTCAGTTCTTGTAGGCCTTCCAAAAGGATTTGGGGGGCGATGCGGCGGCGGTGTGAAGCTGTGTGTCGTGCGAGAGTGGATGGACGGCGTAGGTGTCGTTTGTTTTTGGTGTATTTTTGGGATGTTCGTGGGACGACGACGACCAAGAGACGGGGGACGACGCTGATGATGGGTGCGAGTAGCTAAAGGAAGGCGACGGGTCGCCTGTGGTATTTGTGGTGGGAACAGGTGGCAATGGCGTGCGTGGCGGTGGGGTGGGTGTGTTGCGTTCCATTGGGTTCGATGCCATGGGTGCCACTGGCATTTCTGCCTCCAATTGAGCCAATTCCGCAAGAATGTCGATGGACGACCGGTTGGAATTGTGCCTGTACAAGGGATGTTGCTGCTGTTGGCTTATCGAATCGTCCACTTGTTGATTGCTGGAGTCGCGGTGCACCTTTTTCAGCAGATCTTCGCGCTCATTCAGCAATTGGGTCAGCAAATCGCGCTTGCTCTCCAGCTCGATGCGCTGCAATTCCACTTGCTGTCTCAGCAGCGCCGCTTCCTCGGACTTTATGCCTTGTTCCTTGTTTTCGGGCACCGCCGCCGCTTCCACCGGGGAGTCACCTTCCAGGGCACGGATCAGCTTGTCTTGCTTGTCAATGACCGACTGCAATTGGCGATTCTGCAGCCTCTGGCGCTCCAAATCGAGCACGTATTGTTGCATCGCCATCTTCATTCCTTGCTCAATCTCTTGCAAAAGCTGCTGCTCTTGGTGCTCCTCTTCATGATGCGCATTGTCGTTTTCGTACGCGTCCAGGATGTCGTCAATGTAGACATCGTCGTCGTGCGCAGCGGCGTCGGCGTCATGATGTTGATTTTCTTCAGCAGGGTAGTGGTTTAAAGCCATTTCCTCGGGCGGCACATCGTTGCCGTGTTCGTCCTCGCCGGTAGGATGCAACAGGTAGTCTTCGGGGTTGAATTCTGGCGACAGTGGTGTGGCAATGCTGCTTGGCGGCGGAACAGCAGCAACTCGCTTCTTGAGCTCGAGCAATTCGCGTTCAAACGCATCGCGCTCCTCGGACACCTGCTCGAGCTTTTGCGCAAGATATTCGACACGGATTTCAAAGTCGCGCACCTTGGTCTCGTCGCACTCGAACGCTTCCACATCCGATTGCAGCTTGGAAATCAGCTTTTGGTCCGCCTCGTGCTGGTCAAGCGCAGATTGGTACATCTGCTCTAATTCCTCCACGTGCATGTCCGTCGTCGTGCGCGGCTGCCGTCGCCACGCATCCTTGTTCTTTTGCAAAGGAAGCATTGGCGGTGGCGTCGTGGCGTTCGTCGAATTGCTCGTGTTTGGCCCATTTGTCGAGCCGTCCGCGCCCGCAGCTGTCGAGTGACCGTTTAAAAAGGCGAGTGTCGCTTGTACACTCATAGTGCGTCAAAAGAAACAATGAGAAAAGAAAGAGAGGAAGGGAAAAAGAGAGGAAAAAGGGAAACACAAGCGTCTGCGCTATGCAAAGGAGTGGGAGGGCGAGACGGGTAAAAGGTATCAAAAGGAAAAGAAAAAAAAGAAAGGAACGAAGGATAGCGATGGGGTGGTAGAAAATAAAAAAAACACAAAAATAAGATAAAGGAGAAGGAAATGAAAAAAGTGTCTGAAATTGACAGTAGTCTCTGTTGATCGCAATTTTCGCGTCGCTCGTGCTCGAGGTCCAAAAGAGGCAACTCCGCCCTTGGGGATAGAAATTGGCTTGTCGAAAAAAAAAAGAGGCCACACCCACTCTCACTCTTTTTGCCCTTTTTTCCACTTTTTCACCCCCGGCCCGTGCTTGCAGGCACCCCTCTTCCCCCCCCCCACATGGAGTCACTCACTCTCTATTTACAAGAAAAGGATCTTGCATTCAGCACGTTTATTGGCGTGGTCGTGTCGGTGTGCGGCAACGTAAGAGAAAAAAAGGGTAAAAACGGGACAAAAGACCCATTTTTTTTTCTCTTGGCAGGCCCTGATCTCCGTTGCTCTCAACGTGCAAAAGCTAGCGGTAAGCCATTGACGGCCCAGGAAGGGCGCTCGTTGGAAATGACGCGATCGATGCTTATTTTCTATTATTTTCTTTTTTTTTTTTTTTTTTAGCACAATCGACTGCAAGAGCGCCAAATGGTGAATTATTTTGCCAACATGGACGAGCCGCCAAGGTGGATCTCGGCTTCGACGGGCAATTTGTTTTACCCGGACGACGGGTATTCTTCGCCGCGCACATCGTCGGATGGCATGGACCGAGACGGCGACGACGACGCGCTGGCGCAATTCATGATGGTCATGCAGCAAGAACAAAGGCAAAACGACAACAATGAATACTTACATTCCAAACTCTGGTGGATTGGCATCACCCTCATGATTGTGGGCGAAGTGGGCAACTTTGTAGGCAAGTTGCTGTCACCTTTTTCGCAAAAACAATCCACACATCTTCGCATTCCCCAAGGAGAACGGACTCACCCCTGACACTTTTTCCATCCCCCTTTTTTGTTTTTTTTTTTGTTTTGTACGAATTAGCCTATGGCTTTGCCCCTGCGTCGACCATTGCTCCCTTGGGCACCACCACACTCGTCGCCAATGTGATTCTCGCGCCACTCATGCTCAAAGAACACTTTCGCAAGCGTGACCTTGTCGGCATCATCCTTGCCGTCGCCGGCGCAGCCACCGTCGTCCTCAGCTCCAATGAGCAGGAAATCGCCGTAAGAAAAAAAAAGCAAAAAAAAAAAAAAAAGAATGGAACCCCTGAAAACGAGATTTTTTTTCTTTTCTTACGCGCCCCTCTTTTTTTTTCGCTTTTAGTTGTCACCCGAGTTGATTTTGGAGGCCATGACGCAGATGCGCGCCATTATCTACTTTATTGTGACCGGTGTGGCCATCATGGGCTTGACGGCCATCTCACCTTGGTATGGTGCAGAGAGCATCTTGGTGGATCTGGGCCTCGTCGCTATTTATGGCAAGTTTTCCCCCTCAATTCTCCCGCCCCCTTTTCTCTTGGCTAACCCGCTTTTATTTTCTCGGCGCATAGGTGGTTACACGGTGTTGTGCACCAAGAGTGTCGCCTCATTGCTCAGTTTGACTCTTTTCAACATGTTTACGTAAGTGTTATGGGCCCCAATGCCGAAAAGCGCGTCGCTGACTCGTCTTTTTATACAGGTATCCCATCTCGTACGTAATGATTCTCGTGCTGGTCATCACAGCCGTGCTGCAAATCAAGTATTTAAACAAGGCTTTGCAACGTTTTGACTCGACCGCCGTGATCCCCACGCAATTCGTCCTTTTTACCGTGTCGGCCATCATTGGCAGTGCTGTTATTTACCACGACTTTGACGACATGGGCCTGAATCAAATGTCACGGTAACAATTTTTTTTTTTAAAAAAAAAGATAAAGTGAAAAACAGGTACTCATTGAGTCGATCCCTTCCTTTTTTTGGTGTCCTAGCTTCATGTCCGGGTGCGCCATAGAATTTTTGGGCGTGTACCTGATCACATCCAAGCGGCACAAGAAGATCGGCGCGATTGCACTCGAATCGGACAAGAATGAGCGCGTGCCGCAGAACGACACGGCCATTTACATCACGACACCGCCGCGATCCAGCCATGAAGAAGAACAAGATGAACTAGAACCACTTGTTCAGCCGCCACAACAGGGACCACGACTGTTGCCGGATCCTCATGGGCCCAATGGACCGCGTCGCGTATCAACCACATCGTCCATTGCATCTGCTGGGCGTCGGGGCTTGAATGCGCATGTGCAAGGTGGAGGACATGGTGGACATGGTGGCATTGAGCTTGGCGGCGGGCCATTTGCGCCGTCTTTGAGACCCCACGCATCGAGCCAGACAGCGCGATCGCAACAGCCCTCGCATTACGCGGAACCCGAGTGGCTGCACCCGCCATCCGTGCACGCTTCCATGCTTCCTGACGGATTCCAAGGCCGCCGTAGACGCAGCTCGCTTATCCGCGGCATTTCCATCGCGTCGCAGCTCGTGGACCGCAGTAATGACGATGAAGACGACGTAAATCATGCATCGCCGCCCCGCCACCACGACCCGCGCCTCTCACAACTGTTTGCTGGCCTGTCGTCGCTCGCCCATGACGTGTTCGCCCCGGCCGCGCAACCACTGGCTCAACCAACAACGCCAAATACCCCCTCAAACACCACATTGGCCAACGACGCCATCGAAATTGATATCCCCACCGCCGCACAAGCAGAACAGCAGCACGAAAACTTGCAGGAACCCACACCCGCCGCGTCCGCATCCAATTCCTCCGCGTCGTCTTCCATTGAACCACACGCCACGACTTAATACCAAAATCCCTAAAAAAAAATCCAGAAGCTATTTTTATTTCTTGTACAAGTAAGCGGATTTGCCCCTGGATACCCCCCCCTCGCCATCTCCCCCACTCCCCACTCTCTGTCTCTCTTTCATCTATTTTTATCTCTCGTTTTTATTTTTTTTTTATTTTTTACAAAAATCTAATAAAACGCATGAATTTCCCCCTTGAGTTTAATCCACTTTGCGCTTCTTGGTCTTGGTGCTCTCGGCTTGGCGCTCATCGGGCAGGTCCATGAACTTGCGCAGCTTGAAATTGGCATAAAGATCAGGGAGGGCGGCCACTATATGAAAAAGCAGGGAGACAAGCGCGTGAGATTTCTTTCCCCATTTGCCGCGTCCTATGCAACTTACCCTTTTCCACATCCGTGGCATTGATGGGCGCCACAAGCGACGCGTCAGTGCTGGGCTCGTACTATATAAAAAAAGAAAGAAAAAACGAGGTCAATGCCACGAAAATAGCAAGTTAATGCCCAATTTTTAATTTACCTTGCCGTCGACGGGGGCGTACAGCGCGACGAGTGCATCGTTCTCGTCGGCGGGCACGACCGCAAGCCATAATCGGCTCTCGAGGTCAAACGCAACCTCCATGACGGGCTTGCCGACTTGGATCGTCTGCTTGTGCACCAATTGTCCATTGTCAAAGCCAAACACCAGCACCACAGGCACGCGCGTGAACGTGACCGCCACCGTCTGCGACTTTTCGTCCACCACAAGCGCCTGAACAAGTGGCATCTCCGAAGGATCCGTGTTCTAAACGCGAAAAAAATGAGCAAAAATGAGAAACTTCTTCCTCGTCGCGCTTTGCACGTGTCGACCTCTCTCTCTCTCTCTCTTTTACCTCGGGCACGTGCTCTTCAATGTAGGGCATCACGTCGATCAATTGCTGCTGCTTGCCGGCGCAAAAGTTCCACACGCGGATCGAGCCATCACCACCGGCAGAGACAAGCAAGTTCGACTGCCACGGGAGCACGGCAATCTTGGTGACAACGCTAAAAAAGAAAAAGGATAAGCAAACAACTCGCTTTGTCACGATGATCCACGCGTTTTTTTTTTTTTTTTTTTTTTTTTTTTTTGCCCAAGACAGAACGCCTCAATGTTGTAACCGTTGGGGAAGCGGCTGACGCGGATGTGCTCGTCGCGGTCCGACGTGATGATGTACTTTTCGTCGTCCGAGAGTGCCTAATTTTGACATTTTTTCATGCAAAAACGCGTCAATTTTCAATGTTTTGCCATCCATTTGGCTAATTTCTTACCAGGTCAGTGACCATGGACACATGGCCCACAATAGGTTCAAGGTCGTCCTTGTCGGCAGCTTCGCATGGGTGACTAGAAAAAAAGAGGTCAAAACAAGGCAATTCCTTTTTTTTTTTTTAGATTTTTACCAAAACGCGTCGCCAAACTTGTCGACAGTGACGATTTGCTTGCCATCCTTTGTGAAGCGCATGGCATTGAGGCGCTTGTTGACGGGGCGCGTGAATGCCTCGGTCCACGACGCCGTGTCGTAGACGCGCAGTACCTTGTCGTCGCCCGACGTGGCCAATTGCGCACCATTGGGGCTGAACACAAGCGTCTTACACTGATCTTGCTTGGCTTGAGCCACGGGCGAAGGCGTCACCTTGCCAGAACTATGGAGAGACCAAAAAAGTGTCAAAAAGGCTTGGCTCGCGCCCATTTTTGTGTATTTTTTTTTTTAGATCTTGCCTCGTGTCAACGACCAAGAACGAATTGCCGTTGGACAGCACAAGCGTTGGCTGTGTGGGGTGATGAACCGCTCTGAAAAAAGGAAGACGATGCGCCATGGCGTTGCAAAAAAAGAGTCAAAAATCAAGAAAGAAAGCCAAATATCCAAATGGCATCCAGCAATTGCATGAAAAAAAAAAAAAAAAATCAATGGCGCGGGCAGAGCGGAGATCCATTGATTGGAGTTTGTCCGGCCCGGCCGGCGCGACACGCTCAATTCCATTTGATTTAGCGCTCGTTGTGCCTTTTTTTTCCTTTTCTTTTTCTTTTTCACACACACGGGCACGAACGACAACACGGCCGTCAAAGCAAAGATGCAGAATGGTTTCCATGCGTTGCATGAGACCGCATGAAAACAACACTGTCTATCCAATAAAAAATGTCGTCATTTCCCACCTTTTTGTAGGGAGGCGAGAAGCCAAAGAGTTGCCTTGTGCAACGTTCATTTCCGAGCATCTGCCACCGGGTCGTCAGCAAGAATCAAGTGCATTGGCAATTTGCATGGGGGAAAGTGAGAGAAGAGAGAACCCGGGAAGGATGAGGCACGCGCCTGGTTGTCCCATTGGGATGCGGGTCGATGATCAAGGAGCAAAAGAGCATTGTGTCACCATGCTCATCTGGCACGGCCCAATCATCGCCGCAACGCACGCTAACCCGCTTGTCCTGCAGCACGTTTTTCATTGACAAAAGAGTGGCGCAAAAGATCTCGCCCCCCTCCTCTCTATTGCCCCTCAGCTCACTTTTTTTCTTCTTTCTGCTCTTTTTTTTTTTCCCCACAAGTTCGTTTATTATCCTGCTCATCTGGTGACTCTCTCCCTCCTTGGTCTGTTGCCACGCTTTTTCTTTATAAATATACCACGGCGTCGCCAATTCGCTCTTTTTCTCTCTCTTTGTCGCTTTTTTGATTATTTACTGTCCCTGTCCCTTTTTTTTTTTTTTGACTTGACCCGTCGTCTCGCAGCAACCTTATGTCAAGAGGTAAGCGGCACAAACCAGCACCAAAAAAAAAAAAAAAGAGGGGAGAAAAGGCCGATAAATCATTGATTTTTTCTTTTTTTTTAAAAAAAAATTAGAGTGTCGCTACATCTGTCAACGAGCGGCCAATGCCATCATCAGCGAGGTCGGGACGTACCGCGTGTCAAATGATGCGCTGCTGGGGATCAACCAGTTTTTGGACGAGTTTCTGTGCCAATTGATTGCGCATTGCCAGAGTCTTGATCTGTCGCGGATCAAGGCGTCTGTGTTTGCGCTATTGCCATCGAGTCTTGGCAAGAACGCGATTGTCGAGGCGGAACTGGAGGTCAAGACGTTCACGGAGACCGAGGTGATTGACTATGACGTGTATGAGAAGATGCGCGCCCTTGCAAGCCCATTCCCGCTCAAGCCGTGCCAAGTGCTGCTCAGGGACAAATGCTTCGAGTATTGCACGCTGGCCGACAAGGATGACCAGCTCGCGTGGCCTGCACAGCCCGAGCGTGCCGACTTGGTCATCTCGCCCATTGTCGCCATCTACATCACCACAGTCCTCGAGCATATGGCCGAATACATCCTTACGGCTGTCGCCATGACGTGTGAAACAGAAGACACCGATTATGCACGCATCAAGGAGCTGTATCTCGCTCTCGCCGACGATTCACAGGTCGGCTTTGTCTTTCAAAAGATGGATTTGCGCGACAAAATGGAGGTAAAATGGCATTTTTTTTTAAAAAACAAACAGGAGGGATCCAGGGGGAGGGAACAAATTGCCCAATGTTGTATCACATGCAGCCTTGGCTCACTCCAATTCTTAAAAAAAAAAAAAATAGGTGCGTGTGTACCCGCATGGCAATTTTAGCCGCCGTGCCAGCATTTACTCGACGCACATGCCAGCATCGCCCAAGCCATTGCCCAAGAAAATGGATAAGCCAGGTGCAGCCGGAGGTAAGATTCATGCAAAAAGGGAATTGAGGGCGGATTGGCCTTTTTCTTGCTTTTTTGCTCACTTTTTCTCACTTTTTCTTCTTTTTTTTCATTTTTTTAAAGGGTACCTGGACATTTCGTTTGACGATCTGGATGTTGATCTTGCCGACGAGGATATGGGGCCGGATGACACGGTGTCTGGGGCGCAGCACGGTCCAATGGCAGGCCGACCAAGCACGGCCATGTCGAGTTATTCTGTGCAAACAACACATACAACGGCGGCGCGTGGACGGCCTTCGTCGGTCATGACGAGCAACACGAGCAATTTCACCAATGTATCGTTGCACAGCCATGGGTCGGGCTCTGGGAAGAAATCGTACAAAGTGTTCCAGGGGGGCAGCACGCCTCCCTCGCATCCACACCGGCCCACGCCTCCCACGGCGTCCAATGCCATCTATGACCCAGACGCACCTGCGGGCGCCATGAATTTCGAGGATCTTGTGCGGTCAGGCAACACAATGCGCGTGTCCTTGACGCCGAATCGGCTCAAATCCATCGAAATCAAAAATCAGATGCTCGCCGACGACACGCAGCCTGCCAAGCACGCGTGGAAACGCCGGTCGTCGTCCGTCCCGCGCATGTCCACGTCGTCGTCGTCGTCGCGCCCATCCTCACGCGCTGGCTCGCGCCCACAAACTCCGACAGGCAACCACAGCTCTCTCAATGCCCCGCCACGCAACTCAAAACAGGCCACGGCCCCCGCGCCCCCTCCGCACCACGCGTCCTTGCCCACCGCAGCCAATGGCTCATTGTCATCCTTATCATCGTCGTCGCCCCTCGTCAAGGACGATCAACGCAAAAGACCCGCACGCTCCAATTCGCCTCAACAACCCGCACGTTCGGGGTCCCCGCACCGCACTACCCCCGCACGCGCATCCACCGCCTCTGTCGCCACCGCCACCACCATCACTGCAGCACACGCCACCGTCACCACCATCAAATCGCGCTCATCCTTTGACAGGCGCTTTGAACACCCGCGCGACGCGCCATTGCCCCCGAAAACCAATGTTGCCACCGTCGCCTCTGCGCGCTCGGGATCGTCGTCGTCGCTCGCATCCTCCACCTCCTCCTCACCCATCCAAAAACAACCCCAAACACCCAAAAATGGCTCCATCACCTCATTGTCCGCCACCGCACTCCCTACCCCCGGCTCATCCATGTCCTCGGCATCCAATGCCACAAACGCAACGCAAAAAACACGCCCTTCTATACCCGCCGAGTTCAAACCAAGCGCCAAAGACTCCCAGGATGCCAATTCAGACCCAAAGGATCCCTCTGCTTCGACCACGACCGTGGTAAGGATGAGAAAAAAGACGAGAAAAAAGAGGGCGAGCAACGGGGAAGAAAAAAAAAAAAGACGCGAGAAACGAAAAAGTGAAAAAGATGAAAAAGTGAAAGTGAAAAAAATGGCCCAAAGTGCCCAAATTCACCTTTTTCTTTTTTTTTCAGGTCAATGGTGCCCGGGGCAATGGCAAGCCGTTGCTGCGGCGCAGCAGCGGAAGCAGCCGCAAGAGCCGGGAGAATCTGCGCAAATTGAAGGAAAAGGAGGAGGCGGCGGCCGCTGCGAATGGTGGGACGACCAAGGAAGCTGCCAACACGGCACCCGAGATGCCCACATCGGGATCGTCAAGGTCGTTGGCCACGTTTTCGTCGTCATCGGACGCGTCCTCAGTTGAAACTAGCGACAGCAAGCGTCCCGAGCGGCCATCCAGCATTGTTGCTAAGCGCGCGTCCATGGTCGGCGCGTCCCGCCGCCATTCGCTGCACGAGAGCTACGCGATCAACGTCATGGAGCAAGAAAATAGCGATGCAACGCCATCGGACGACCAACAACAACCACCCATGCCACACATTGAAAAGGACAAGAAAAAGGACGAAAAAGACGAAAACTCGGACAATTCAGAAAATGCCACGACGCGGTCGCTTTCACCGTCGTCCGCATCGTCGTCGTCCGCATCGTCGGCCGCTCACCCACAAACACCGCCTACAACGACCGTGACGTCGCCATTGAGCGCCACATCCTCGTCATCCGCCTCGGCAGCAACATCGACATCAAAAGGCACCATTACCGCCGTCACGCAAGGCACACAACCCGACGAAAAGGCAAGCCATGCCGTGGAAGAGACCCCGCGTTCGTCATCGCCCACGCAATTGAATGAATCAGACCGCCGGTTGCTGCCTCCCGCCCTGCAACGCCGGTCGTCCGCACGCAAGAGCATGGTCCTCGACAAGGTTTTGCAATTCGAACGCGCCCATTCCATCGATGACTTGCAAAACAACGGGACGCGCCAGGAGCGCCGTGCCTCGTCGTACATCCCGCGCCGCGAACGCTTCATGTACCTCCAGCAAAACCCAAACTCACTCGAAAGGAACAAAACACAGCAATATCCCCATTTGCACCATGCAAATCGCCTCAGCACCATCCATTCGACAACTTCGCCCTCGTCTGCCGCCTGGGTCCGCCCGCAACGCACGTCCGACGCCATTGCCGCCGCCGCCGCACGCTTCGAGGCAGGCACAAGCCTTGGTGTGCAAACAGAAAATCCAAAGAATGCCAAACGCAACGCTGTCGCGCCACCGACCCTCATCGTCACAGACGCAAACGGTGAAAACACCAGAAAAACCACGCGTCGCGTCAAAAACGACGATGCGTCAGACGCATCGGAAGAAGAAAAAGACAGCGACAATGACGATGACATGGACGACGACTTTAGCGAGCATGGCGTCGTCGACGGCGACGAAGAATGGTTCTTGCCCGACGAGGAATGGGAGGACTTCGCTGAGCAAGACTCGGCCGTCGCAGAATGGCTCCTGGGCGAGGCATAAAACAACGCGAGCACACAATAGACCCCCCTCTCTTCCTTTTTTTTTTTATTCACACGTACCAAATAAACACAGTAATTCGTCTTTTATCGCATCACAGGAACCTTTGTGCATAAAAAAAAGTCTCCAATTAACTGTTTCTAGGCAAACAGCAAATCAATAGCTGTTTTTATTTATAATGCGCGACCAGTAAACCCTCAAAACACATATCAAAAGTGTCAGTTCAAGCAATGGGCTGCAAAACGCGTAGAACAAATCGGTGATCAAAACGCGTTAAAAGCGCGTTTGCAGGTGTTTGCCGGATTCCATCTCTCAATTTTTTTGTCTTGGTCGATTTTGTGGCTCTGTTTTCATGGGTTTCGAGTTTGGAGGCAAGAGGGTGCGCTCATCAGGAGAAATATACTAATAGATCGTTTTTAGAAGAAATTTGGGGTTAAAGTGCCAGCCTGGCATGGCAACACCTCAAAACACGGCAACATGTGAAGCAGAGAGCTGTAAACCACCCCTAAATCCCAGTAGCAACCTGTTAAAAGGCATCGAGGCTCACTTTACGCAAATTAAAAATTCAGCCTGTTTGAGCGCTCAAACCAAAATCAAAAAATTAGGTTCGCAGAATTCCGCCAAACTTGCACACATGATGCACCTCATGGCGAAACCCACGAAAATAGCAAAAAGACCGGCGCTCCATCTACCCAGTGACGAGCAATGAGCAATTTTACATTTAATTTCAACAGCGATTTGCACGGGAAAGACGCGCCCATAGACCTGCGCCAAGGCGTCCACTAGCAAGAGAGACGTCGGGAGCATGGAATTGATCAAGGACAGGCGCGTGTGACGCGACGTCTGACGCGCTTTTTCACGCGCCGAAAATCGCCTATGATTTTCAAACAGTGTCAAAAATGCCAAAAACGCTTGTTTTCCATAGATCACCGGAGTTCACATACGCATCAAGCCAAGCTCTTTCCGATGATTTAAGTTTCATCGAGATTCACGCATTTTTCGCTTAGCTCGCCTTGGGATGAAAAATTGTAGCTTTTCGCGTTTTACGCGGAAACCAATCAACGGACCCCGGGTTGTTGCTGCCTTTTTTTCGGTTAATCACGCGAGTGTACCTTGTGTATGAATGGCATGGCAATCCGAGGGCAAAAGTTTTGTCAAATCCTCAACTGTCCCCCAGGAAATTTCACCAAATTCTAAAATCGTGATTGCGCGCCATCCAGCAATCGCAATGTCCTGCAAATAAACTCATTTGAACGGGAAATGAGTGAATAATTGGACAAGAGAGAGGATGACCATGTATCTAGCAACACTCGCAATAAATGACCAAAAAACAACACAAACCACCCAAACGTGCTATTCTCGATGACCAGTTGATTTATGCCCATTTTTTAATGCACACTGTGCATTAAGCAGAGTCATAAAACATTTCATGTGCGGTACACTTTCTGCATTTCACCCTCGTTGCCAACAAACACAATCATTTTTTTTGTTTTTTAACGAAATTCATCGCCACCACCGCATAAACATAACAGTCTAGTATTGTAACGCTTGTTTTATTAATTTCATACGAAGAGCTTCATGTGGACAGGGGTAAAAATAAACAATAATGTAAAAAACGAGTAAAAACATGGAGGAACATGGACATGGGGTAAAAAAAAAAAAAATGGGCAATTTCAGTACTGCAGCGGCTGTGAGCTAGAATTGAGCTGGAATTCAACGTGCTTTGTGTCGCTGCTGGAGGCATCTTCGTCAACATGGAGCACTTTGACGTCGAATTTGCCGCGCGCTGGCTTTTCGGCAAAGGTTTCTTGTTCGTCAAAGGTCATTTCGGCTGTATGGATGTCTGCTGTGTTTGCATGCTTGCTACGCGTCGTGACTTCCTTGCCAGACTTTTGTGTATTGCTTGTGACCCAATGCATTGTAAGCACGTTGATCTAAAAAAAAAGTGATGACATTTTAAAATGTGAATAAATGTTTCTTTGTTCATTTCTTTCTATTTTTTTATCCTTACGGTGACATCGACGGTGCACATGGTAAGACACACCAGGCCGCGCTCATGACCGGCCGTGATCACAACGACAACCACATTGACAAACGAGACAATGAGGCACACCAGCGACGCAACGAGTGTGCGGCGCGCCAGGCGGTACAGGCGCGACCGCTTCCAATCCATGCGCGAATTGCGGCCAACATTCATCAGTGGACGCATAAACAGCCATGTCAAATAGAGATTGAAGATCTGAAATTAACATAAAACACAAAAAAAAAAAAAAAACCGTGAGTCTGGATTCCTTGCGAAATGCCCACGCCATCTGCCCAACACAAGCTGCTCTTGAAGGTTTACAAAGTCATAGATCTATGTTAAAACAGGTAAAAAAAAAAAAAAGTTGTGAGCCAAAACAAGCGCCGTGACGCGTGGTAAATGAGAAGAAATGCCTTACCAAGAGCGGAATACTCGCAATGTATTGTAGTCCAATCATACACATGCCATTATCGAGAATGTAAATGTTGCGGAACGTAAGCTGAGTCGCGGAAAAGAAGAAAAGAAGAAAGAAGGAAAAAAAAAAGAGAAAGAATGAGCAAAGGACGTGAAAAGGGATAAGAAATTCTGTACCATGAGCACAAAGATGGCGACATACGGGCACAGCAAGCCCATGTGGAATTTGTACGCACACGATTTGAGGCGCTTCTTCTTTGTGTTTGTGACAATGTGGACGCGCTCAACGAGCCACATGTACATGATGATTTTTGTGCCAGCATAAAAAACATCGCAGGCAAGCATGCCGATGGTGCATGAGATGATGTTGTCTATCAAAAAAAAAAAAAAAAAAAGAGAGAAATGACGATGCGAGAGCGTGAGATTTCATCGTCCATTGGCTTTTTTTTCTTTTTTTTTCGATGGTTTTTACTGTCATTTGTGGACACGACAATGATGGATGTGACGGCAAAGGCCCAAGAACAGATATACAGGAGAAGGACGAGGATGCGGCCGTAATTGGTGGATTTCCACGTCTCGTTGTATGATTTTGAGCCAAAGACGACGGAAAGCACCGAGATGCACAGCAGCGACACGGCCTCGGACATGATCTCAAGGCCGTCAGGACCCACGGTCCCGGGCGGCATATACATGCCTGAGAAACTGGTGGTGCTCCCACCATAGGGGACCTCCGTAGCGGACATGATGATGCAAAAAAAAGACAAAAGAAAGGTATCGAGAAATGAAAAAAAAGAAACTGGAAAAGAAAAAAGACACGATCAATTCGTCGCAAGGTCTCATTAAAATACCCATTGCGTCCATGTGCAAACAAGTGCGAGGGCATGGGCCACCCCGTGGTGCGGATCTCACGGCAATTGTGCTTGGAAATAGGGAGGCATTGCGCCTACCTTGCGGTCCAACATGTCAAAAGAAAAAAATCGCGTGTCGTACAAATCACAGAAGGATGGCCTGTTGCACAAGCCAGCAACGGCATCCACCTCAATGTTGGCCAGCTTGCAAAGTTGGCTATTAAAGTTCACGTCTGTGTTCCCCCAATTTTTGCATTCTTTTTTCATCCACCTGGAGGTGTTTCTGCGCTTCACACACACGGCCCTCCTGTATTCTGATATCATGCAATCAAAACAATGGTTGATGTGCACACGTCGACCTGAGGACCGCGCTCCAATCTTTTGTTTTTTTTGGCCCATGACATGCGCGTGATTGACGCGTCCAATGTGAATGCATGGCCAATTCATCTCGTTTCTGAACGTTGGTCTCCTTTTTTTCATTGTGTGTGATAGAACACACCAACGAAATCAAATGAATTTAAGGAGGGAAGAAAGGAGGGTGTGGGGTCGTGGCAAGGTGGCGACGATTGGAAATGAATATAGGAGGCGATGAAGCACTCGTTTTTTTTTTTTTTGTCACGCAGATCAATGCGGGCGTGTTTGTGAGACGCGATGGACGATGCGTGGTGCTTGTGTCGATCATGTACCAAATTAGGAAGCCAAGGGAGAGAGAGGGGGGGAAGAAGGTCTTTTTTTTTATTTTTATTCATCGTCGTCATCTGGAAGGACGCCATATTCATTGATTGGGATGACGGCAATATTGTCGCGGTGGATGTCACGCTTCAATTCGTTGAAATAGAGCATATGCGTTGCGTGTGTGAAGATGGTTTTGCTCCACCCTTCCTGGAGCAATTCGGCGGCGGGCATGATGTCCTTTGCTTCCTCCATCGTGTCGCTGATTGCTTCTTGGAATGCACGCAACAGCCTGTCATTGGCCAGGCCCTTGAGCAGCAATTGCGGCACCACTTTCTCGTTGGCTTGCAATTCATGCAACCGACGCACACACTCCTCGGCACGCAAAAGCAGGGCCGCACGCGCGTGGTAATCCTCAATCACGTCGCTGTGACTCGACGTGTCGCTGTGGCTCGACGTGTCGCTGTGGCTCGACGTGTCACTGTCGTCGGACGTCAATTCCTTGTCCTTGTCCTTGTCCTTGCCCTTGGACTTGGCCTTGGCTTCCGCTTCCTCTCGCCGCTCACGCTCCTCTTCTTGCATCGCACGCGCCATCACCAGGGCCTCGTAATGCGCCTTGCTCGCATTGGGAGGGAACCAAGGCTCCATCAAGTCGGATGGATCTTCAAGGGAACCTGGTCAATCAGTCAAAAAAAAAAAAAAAAAAAAAAAAAAAAA